>LPNX011234221.1:242248-329567 GCA_001517045.1 Pseudotsuga menziesii
TAGAATTTATTCGTTACCATGAAACCTTGGCCTATACACTCTATAGAACACTATGGATAATGTGATGCCCCTAAATCTCCATTTTGATAAGTGGGGAAATTAAAACTATTAACTTAGTGAAATAGTTGAAGTGTCATCAATTGGATATTTCTCTTTCGGAGAGTTTGTTTCAATTATCGTATTGTTTTACACTTGTGCAAAAGGCGCACTAAGTGGTTCAGTTTAAAAATAAAAATAAAAAATAACAATAAAGCATGTTTTGTGTATGTACCTGGATTTTAGTGGAATCTAGGTTAATGATGACACTCAAATGTCATGTGCTAAATGACCAACACACACATGTGCATGTATATGTATTTATTTGTGATGACATTATTCTCACATTAACTTTTATTTGCAAAATCTTCTATCCCTCAATATAGCTTCTAGAACAAACAACAGGGTTAATTCTAACCTACAGATCTTCCATTCTCTCAAAAAGGCAAGCATTTAGTACCTACTAAATAATTTGCAGATCTAAAAAACATACATCTAATGCATTTTCCCAAGTACAAATCCAATGGTTCACAGAAGTTTAAAGTTGAGGAGCTTTGAGAACAAATCTGATCCCTTTCTAAGAGATAATATATTATACGCATTTTATTATGGAATAGCTAATTAACAAGTTGAAATGAATATTTCTACTCAATTTAAAATACGAATTTTTTTTTACACACTATAAAATGCGTGCTTCAAAATATAAATAAGTAACTGTTTTAGAAAACAATTATCAAACTATGTGCCAATGTAAATTTAACAAATAAAATGAGAGCTAACTTTCATGATTGAAGAAAAAAAAGAACTTAAATTTTACTAGTTACCAACATATAAACTGAATAAGAATACTTACAGGTTTTCTTAGAACCTCTTCATAATGCACAAATGGTTCATTTAGACCAATAAACAACACTGCACCAACTGTCGGTGAAACTTTTTGAGCACTGAAATTGTATTTAATATTCATTTAGTGGATAAGTGGAATTATTTATTTATTATATATATATTTTTTTGGGTGCCTATCATTTACGTCCGCGGAAATTTGGTGCCTATCAAATATATTTTTATGTTATACTTAAGTGTGATAAAAAAAATAATGTTCAATTCATGCGCTAGCCACGGCTTTAAAAGTCGGGGTTTAGGGTTCCTGCAAGCATTAGGGTATAGGGTTTTGAGTTGTAGCATACATTACTGGAGTCATGTTAAATCAACAAGTTACAATATTGATTGCCATGGTAACCATAGACAACCCTATTCAGAGTTCGAAAGGCCGACTTCATTAATGGTTCAAATTTCATTTGCTGGAGCGTATTAATGTGCATGGTAAGCGAGCTAAGATTGATCCACGTGGTAGATGGTGGTGAACTAATTATTTTCCGGCCTAAGTTCCAATCCCTCTTGTAAAGAATCAGGGGAGATCCTCGTCAAATTTACCATACCTAACTGAAATAAATATATTTCTAATGTGATACGTATAAATTCTGGTCAATTTTACCAACCCTTATTTAAATACCATAAACAAAAGTTCAAAATATATTCATAATGAAATACACCATTTATATACACCTTTGAATGAGGATTTAATTTTGACGTTTATCAAGATGATATTGATCGTTCTGTTAATAGTCGAATTTTGGAAGAAAGTAATTTTGGGCACTACAAATTTACTTGATAATGATGGAATGGTTGTTTTAATGGGCCTTGAATTTGATTCCCAACCACCCACACACCCATCTAGCCAGCAAATGGCAATCCCAGGAATCCTAGCTGCAGCATCCCCCTATCCGTGCTTATTAGCTTTTTATATTCTGTGGGTTTATTCAGAGATGGTCGGACTCACTAGATTTGCTAGGATTAATGTCATTGCTGACTGGTAAGCATCTATCGCTTGCATGTGTGAGGGATTCTGGTCGGTCCAGTCCTGATTCGGGAGTGGAGAGGGGGCATCGAGGTGTAGGGCTCCATTTGATGGTATCCCGATTTAGGTTCTCCATCTCTGCGTTCTTTGCATCAGAGCATGTTTAATATACACAATGGGGGGTGTTGCACTACAGTTCTCTTCCTAAATCTTAAACCCTGGATTGAGATCTCGAGAACAGGTTATTACACTAATGAATGCAAATAATCTAGTTTGGTTGTAGTGAATGAAATATCTATCTGGGAAAGAGGTAAAATCACATATAGTATAGCTATCAAAACAAAACACTGGCAGACAAAATTCGTTTCTTCACCTCAACACATAATTTGTTGAGCATCTAAAGAAGAGAAAGCGGTGAGTGGAAGAAGGATTAATTGTAGCATTATTCAGAAATATAATGAAACGCAACAAAAGTCCTACATACACTGAGTTCGTCTCTACGTCTTAATTAATTGACCTGGTTGCTTTCGATATGAACTCACAACCCTTGCAAAAGAAAGCTTTAATCACAGTCAACTTTTAATGGAAGCATCTTACCTGATTTTTCCAAAAGCAAAAGTTCTTTCTATGAATATATGTCGAATCTACTGCGCAACGGGCAGAATATGCATGTATAGCACGCTGCAGGTAGGCATGTAAAAACTAGAAGTTTGTAGGACCCAATCCTATCAGATAAAGTTGGACTAGCAGTCGGGAAAATATGTGTTGTAAATCGCTTCCAGCCAGCTAGGTTCTTCATTTTCAGCTGAGGTAATAGATAGCTGGATGACAGATACAATCCAATCCACTTTGGTCGATCCTCCAGTCTTATTTCTTCTGTTTAGCAGGTAGATGGAGAGAGAACATAGTGCCAAAACAATCGCTAATTGCTATGAGTTTTGCTTGCATGGGTGAGGTAGTCACGGATACACGATTCTTAGATAATGCTTGTGTGGTGCATAGGGAATAGAGGAAAACCAATCTGGTAGACCTCCATCAATCGGTACTTTCCATTCGATGTAACATCATATAGTAAGTAGGTAGACACCGGTCCAAGCCTTGGCAGATGAGGCCATATGATATAGTAGCTTTTATTAAAAATTATTAATCTGTAGAAAGACGTGTTGTTGTTTTTTTCAATAAATAAGTTATATAAAAATTTATTTAGCTGCTTGCTGACACATGCTGACTTCCACCACATGCTGACTTCCACGTTTTATGATTTCTGAAAAGGACCTAAACGCTACGCCACCTCCTTTACGAACCTCCTCGCACACACTCGGTGTATGAGCACCTGCATGCACCATAGATTTGCATGCCGCATAGATGGCATGAATAACCCTACTGAAGAGAACTCCACCAATTTTATTCGAATAAATATTTATTCTTGCTCAATACTTTTAAGACACCCGTACACATGCATGAATCTCACGTGCCATAGTCCAGTAGCGGTAAGCTGAAAAGGATGAATGACCTTGTTAAAAAGACCATATTCCTTCCGCGCGAGCAGCCTATCTCTCTCTCTTTTTTTTTTCAAGCTAAGTTTCGTGGCAAGGGTTTCGGTGGCAAGGGTTTCTGGTATCACACCCTGCTTTTCTTTCACAAGAAGAATCTCATCAAAATATTGGCGCCCACAATGGATGTCACAGTTGACAAATACACCAAGGAGAGTTTAATAGCAGTCAGCATTGCTCCCATTCCAATCACCGCTCTTGTATTTGCAGCGAGGTAATCATTTCCTTTTTTCTTTTTTCTTTTTTTTAATTATTATTCTAGGTCTCATTGTTTGTTATATGAATTTTTTTTTTTCGTGTATGAGAACTCTGGTGTTGGGACAGGTTGCCTGTTCAAACTCCCTGGACCTCTCCCCATAATGTGATTTTATTTTTTATTTTATTTTATTTTTATTTTATTTTATATATATATATATATATATATATATATATATATATATTTCTAAACTTTATCTCAGTCTGGCTTTCCCAAACCAAAAATGGTGGCTCACTCAAGACCGAGAAATGCACTCTCTTGATGAAATGGTAAACCTGTGGAAGGTGAGTCTACCATCACTCAACCTTGCAGGGAAATTTAAAGGTTAATGTAGACTGTGTAGATATTGTAAAGTGAAAGTATATAAGTGCTAGGGTAATGTGAATGCTGTAATGTGGCTTGAACGGGGAATGGTGAGTGCTGTCGAATTGGGGTAATGCTGTTAAATTTGTTTCCCATAACTACAATAATTCTTAGTTATTACAGACACATAAACGTGTTACCGTGCAAGCTCAAAAGCTGCTGGTATTATGTTTGTCCTCCCTCCTGGCAGTTTTTAGCAAAACGAACAGTACAAAGAAACAGTGAATAATAGTGTTTCATGCCTTAGAAATACTTAAGAGAAATACTTAGGCTATGTCGTGCAGTCACGAAGATGCTAATAGGAGCATTTAAGGAATTGAGAATCGGACCTGTCGGTCCAGGCTGCACTCTTAAAAAAAATGGAACGGTGACCTGCCTTGGCCGAATTCGGATTCGCCACTCCTGAGCAGCAAGTTCAGTACTGGAAACCTGGATTTTTGTTGCTATTATTATTATTTTTTTTATAGATTTTTGTGAATCTAAATAGTTGTCTACGGTCTCTTAAGCACTGTGGATCTGAAAGTATAAACTGACAACCTTTAATTGGACAGACCTGGAGAATGCGGTGTATCCGGCACTTGCTTTATCATTTTGGTTATCTTACAGGCTTGAAAATTCTAGTTGACCCCTAATCATTGTCCATATAATATTGCGCCCAAGACTCTGAATTTTATCTTTATATATATATGGATACATACCATTTTAAACACATAGAGTATGTACACTATATGTAAGATAGTCTTGAGAAGCGTGGTAAAAATATAAATAATCTATATACTTATATATATATACCTCTCATATATATATAGAGTGTGGAGAGAATGAATGCAATTATTTTTAAAGAATTGTATTGCGACCTAAAGGTATAACTTTAGCCTGAATGAGATCAGTTTTGTATTTATAGTTGAGTGTATTGAATCTCATGTTTATAACCAATAATATAAATATGGGTTTTAGTGGAGGCAACCCCTTCAGCCATTGTGGTAGTTCTGTACATATTTTGGTAAAATATGTGAGTAAGCTTTGATTTAACTTCTATGAATGCTTTGATTTTGTGTTTGTAGCAAGCTTTCAATAATTTTTTTTTTGCTGAATATGTGAATATAGATTCTTAACCGAGGATACCTGCTTAGAAATTCGATATTCCCATTTTGAATCCAGTTTTATAATGATATGCAAGTTTGTAATAATGCCAAAGAACCCAGAAATATGATTAGCGGTTTGAGAAAAAGGGAAGCAATTGTATTTATTAACTTAGGAAACATACCCCTATGCCCAGCAAGAGAAAACCATGTCTACTATTGTCTTGCGAGCGTGAGGGCCAGCTGGATGGACCTATTGTTTTTAATTATTGTTATTAAGTGGGGATGGCAAATTTTTTCTCTGAGCTAGGGTGTAGTTTAAGTATTCTACGTTTCCACATTTGAGTATATATTTGCCTCTTGTTTTCAACATTTTCTGAGTGTAGTCTAAGTATATTTGTCTTTGTTCTGTTCAGTCTTGTTGGCAATCTTTAATTTACAATTTTCATCTGCAAATATGTTTTATAAATGTTGAAAATAATGGTATTTTAGTTTACAATTTACATCTGCAATTATGTTTTATAAATGTTGAAATAACAATATTCCTCTTTGTGCAGAGGAAAACCTGCTTGCAGTCGATAACATTGCATTTCTTCGTGGTTGGTTTAAGAAATTTCTGGAGTACAAGACGAGAGAGCCCTATTTGATAGGGGAAGCTGGACTAAATGATCTCAACAATCACAGCATGCCCACCTAATTTATTATTGTACAACTCTTAAAATTTATTTTATTATTTATGTATAATTTTTTTTTCAACATATCAATTGCGAGCCCTGTGGTTCCAGATTTGGAACCATGTCTCCGATACCATTCTGTAGTGCTCTGCCTAATTGGTAGAGCACTCGGTCCATTTCTCTGTGATGTTCTCTATCAAGACAATTTAAATCATATTACATGTTTATATCTATGTCTGTACTATTAGTTTTGTAAACACATGAATGTACCATCATGAACTGTAAGCATCTTAACGTAGAAATAGGAGCTGTACAGGTTTGATAAACTTCATAAATTTTATCTTTGTAAACTAGACAATAATACCATACAGAAATTTAAAATATACTTATCTAGAATTGAAATACCTGGAGTTTGCTGTAGACCTTGTAGGCTCCTTCCTCTCCGAGCTTTCCATCCAACCAGGTTAGGTTTGTAAACACGTAGAATTGAAGATTGATTAATACATAACACATGTCAGACAAAAAAGGAACTACACTGCCCAAGATAGAATAACATAAATTAATTTATGAAAGAGGCGGTGGAAGAAGGAGGCGGTGGACGAAGGAAGGTGGTGGGGAGGGAGGTATAAAGAGGGGGATTTGGGGGATTTTTACAGGGATCTATGGAAAAATGAGGGAGAGGAAAAAATTGAGGAGGGGGACAACTCAAGGAGACGAGAATATCTGTAAATGACTTAGACTAAGAAGAAAACAATGGAGAGGAAGCTGCTCTCGATATTATTGGTCTGTGGGCTCGAGGGATAGGAAACCTGTGGGTTTCCTAGGGCCAACACATGATGAGAGCTAGTCGGTAGGGTGGCACATCATTTTGTTAATCAAGGATTGGAAGGTTGGATGGAAAGCCCGGAGAGGAAGGATCCTACAAGGTCTACAGCAAACTCTAGGTATTTCAATTCCAGATAAGTATATTTTATATTTCTATATGGTATTATTGTCTAGTTTACAAAGCTAAAATTTATGAAGTTTATCAAACCTGTAAAGCTCTTATTTCTACGTTAAGATGCTTACAGTTCATGACTGTACATTCATGTGTTTACAAAACTAATAGTACAGACATAGATATAAACATGTAATATGATTTAAATTGTCTTGATAGAGAACATCACAGAGAAATGGACCGAGTGCTCTACCGATTAGGCAGAGCACTACAGAATGGTATCAGAGCCATGGTTCCAAATCTGGAACCACAGGGCTCGCAATTGATATGGTTAGGTTTGTAAACACGTACAATTGAAGATTGATTAATACATAACACATGTCAGACAAAAATGGAACTATACTGCCCAAGACAGAATAACCTAAATTAATTTATGAAAGAGGTGGTGGAAGAAGGAGGCAGTGGAAGAAGGAAGGCGGTGGGGAAGGAGGTATAAGGAGGGGGATTTGGGGATTTTTACGGGGATCTGTGGAAAAATGAGGGAGAGGAAAAACTTGAGGAGGGGGACAACTCAAGGAGACAAGAATATCTGTAAATGACTGAGACTGAGAAGAAACGAATGGATAGGAAGTTTCTCTCGGTATTATTGGTCTGTGGGCTTGGGGGCTAGGAAACCCGTGGGTTTCCTAGGGCCAGCACATGATGAGAGCTGGTCGGTAGGGTGGCACATCATTTTGTTAATCAAGGCTTGGATGGTTGGATGGAAATCTCGGAGAGGAAGGAGCCTACAAGGTCTACAGCAAACTCCAGGTATTTCAATTCCAGATATGTATATTTTAAATTTCTGTATGGTATTATTGTCTAGTTTACAAAGATAAAATTTATGAAGTTTATCAAACCTGTACAGCTCCTATTTCTATGTTAAGATGCTTACAGTTCATGATTGTACATTCATGTGTTTACAAAACTGATAGTACATACATAGATATAAACATGTAATATGATTTAAATTTTATTGATAGAGAACATCACAGAGAAATGGACCGAGTGCTCTACCGATTAGGCAGAGCACTACATTTTCCAAAGGACTATTTCAGCCATCAAATTCAAAGAATTGTTTTGGAAAAATGGAATTTAATTTGACAACAATGAGAGAGGTTTTTATTCCTAACAGGCCTATAATAAAAAACCTCATTCATTTTTTTACATAGTAATCACAGGTTGGGAGAATTTAAAATATCTTCACAAGTCATTTTTCCAGAAATCTACAATTTTATTATTTGAGTCATCAGCTTCAAAGGAATATTTAGAGGATATTGAGATGATTTTGGAGAAATGAAGACACGGGTTTTTTTTATGAATATGTCTAGTTATAAAAACCTCTCCTATATTTCACACAGCTATCACCATTAGATATATGCAAGAGAAAAATAGTTGTAACTCTTTCTATTTTTAGAGTTCAGTTAGGTTTTGAATTCAACGTTAGATATAGGTTATTCTTATATAAATTAAAATGTAATTGATAGTTAAGTGGAGGATTTTTTGAAGAGCAGAGAGACTCTACATTATAATGGCTTCACATTTTCAGTAAATGAATGAAATTTGCAGAGGAGGAATGTAAAATCTTTTTCATGTCAGAGATTCTTGTGCCATCTTTTTCTTCAGTAAGTAATTTCTTTATGTGACTGTTTATCCTATTTCCCACTCCATTTTGTATTTGCTTTCATGCTTGAGAATTAGTTTTTATGGGCTAGAATTCATCCTGCATGCTCTAGGTCCAGTGTTCAAGCATTTTCAAACTATTTTCTTTTAAAGTCTTGTAGAATTCACCCTAGTTAGGTGCCTTGTTTGATGGAATTTCTCCCTTTGTCTACTATTCAACCTGCTAATACGTCAAGACTGAGGAAATGGTGCCTACCTTGCCTCTGTTCATAAACTTTCAAAACCCTACCTCCTGCAACCTATTTCAGATTTGATTGTTGACTCCATTTCCCAATGGTATCCTCCATGACTGTCCTACCAAGTCTTTTAAAAAAAACTTGTCCTATTTGTCCCATCAGAAATCTGACCTTCTGATTGGCTCTGATTGAATATCTTGAGTAAAAGAAAATTTGTAAATAGTGAGAGACCCCTCTCTGACTGTATTAGGTCAAAAATACATTCTAAAGTGGTTTTTGTTGTTACCTTGGGATTTACCTTTCACAACCTAGGTACATTCTCAGTGCTAACAAATTGGCGCTGTTGCCAGGGAATGAAGGTTCAAATCTTCCCTGGGTATAAATGACATACTTTCATATTTGATTGTTGATGGTGAAGAACAGTCAGATATCAGCAAGTTTTTGCATCTTTCACCTGGTGACTCCATCTTCAAAGAATCCAGTTTTCAGAATTCTTATGGAGACTCCAGTGTCAAAAGATTGTGAAGTTTGAAGAGTTGATTTAGTATATTCATTTGTCAAGATGAGTTCTTTGTCTGCAAGGTATGCTCCTATGAATCACGCTCACATTCCTCGTTTTCGAAATCGAATACCTAAATTGGATTGGAAAACAGGTCTTCCAAAGTTTAAAGATCAAAAGAATGATGATGTTGCCCTTCATTTGGTTAGATTTCATATACATATACATAAGCTGGGAGTTGAATTGCATGAAGATTTTTTAATGAAAATGTTCATGGCTACTTTAGAAGGAAATTCAAGGTCATGGTATGAAGGGTTACCATCAGAAAGTTTATTTTCTTGTACTGATTTTCATACAGTATTTCATGAACATTACAAAAACCAATACCCCTCCTTGTTGCTGGTTCAAGATTGTTGTACGCATGTCAAAGGTTTCATTGAAGATTTGGAAAACTTATATAGTGATGATGATTTAATGGATGAATAACTTTTAGAAATTTTATATGAGAAACCATTTTAGAAAAAATAAATACAAATTAGCTTTCTTCACATTCAAGAAAAACCTCAACAGTTAATAATTTATACCTCTACTGAAAGAGACGTGAGCCAAAACTTTGATTCAACCAGCTACATTTCTTTTCCTGAAGTAGATGATAATTTGCAGCAGTCTTGTCATTCTTTGTGTGACCAAGAAGGAAGTTGGGATGTTCAATCAAACCCTTCTTTATATTATTCAACTTCTGAAGTTTTGTTTCAAGATGAAGCTGCTTATTCCCAATCAGAAAATTCCTTTTTGCAACAACAATTTCCTCTAAATTCTAATGCTTCTATGGGTGACTACATAAAGAATTATGATTCTATAATTTTTCAGTCTTACAGTCCCTCCACATATTTATTTTCTGAAAATACAATTAAAGAGAAATCAGCCCTTGGATTAGAATGAGAAAAAAGATATGAGCATGAAGATGATCCGCATAGTGATGTGAAAGAAGAGGGTTATACTCTTGATGGTTTTTTTTATGATTGCAGCCAGCTTGTTAAAAATTATGTTAGTGATGGTTTTAAAAAAAAAATTAGTCTACTTATATTTAATGCAAAAGGAAGAGAAATCATGCCATCAATCTCAGTATGTGAAAGAACCAACAGTGTGCAATAAACAAAGGGATCACAAAGAAGGAGATGAGGACTCTCAATGGGATGTTTCTTTAAATCTTTCCAATTCAGAAACGTTTTGTCAAAAAGACATCCTTCTGCTTAATCTTGTTGAAGAACAAAATGATATTCCTCTTGAAGATCTCGAGAATAATGGAGTTGTAAATGTAGAAATATTAAATGAAGTTGTTGATATATCATTGAAAAACAATCATGAGAATTCCTTTCAAAGCTCTTTTAAAGATTGATTTCATAGTATGCAAGAAGAGTTACTTTTTGGACAGCCTTGTCATGACAAATAGGTGATTGAGTATTTTGAAATTTGTCATGTTTTTTATGATCCAGTTGTAGATTATATGGATAAAATTTTTAGATGGAGTAGTTGGTTATATGTTTGCAGCAAAGGACAAAGTTTTCATCATAACCTATTGTTATTTTGTTCTTGTGTTCTAATTTCGATCAAGCGTGAAGAAGAAATGGATTTATTGGATAAATTGCTTGATTGGCTTCATTGGAAGTCAGATTTTGCTTGATTGGGAATTTGTGCTTAGTTAAGTAGGATAGATAGGCATGAATAAGCTCGACATGGTGAGCATTTATTTGAGTAGTTTTCAGTTTGGTTTCAGTTTCAAGTGCAATCCAGTTACAGGTTACCGGTTGACAGAGTGGGATTTGTTTGCAAAATGGTTTCAGTTGATGGTTTAGTTCAAAACAGGTTGAGGATTTCAGAGAAAAATTAAGAGAATCCCAACTAATTTGGCACCTGGTGTACGGGGTTATTTGCTACCTCTCAAGGAGGATAGCATCCC
Source organism: Pseudotsuga menziesii (assembly GCA_001517045.1). NCBI lineage: Eukaryota > Viridiplantae > Streptophyta > Pinopsida > Pinales > Pinaceae > Pseudotsuga > Pseudotsuga menziesii. The sequence goes on from LPNX011234221.1 coordinate 253,365, forward strand.
TAGTTGGAGCCAGTTATTAGCACTAAAGTTATTTTTGTAGGAATTGGTCTTATTGCCTTCAAAGTTTTAAGTTTTCATGGGTAATTGAGTTGGTTTCCAAATTTTTATCATTAAGCTATTTCCAAGTTGGCAAAGAAGAGAATTTAAAGGAATTTTAGGTAAAAAGAGAAATAAATTTTTCACAAGTGGGACAAAAAGTTTTATTAACTTTTAATGAAATTTATAAAATGGGTTTTATAAACCTATTATTTTATTTACATTCAAACTTATATAGTTTTGGATATTTTTTCCAAAGTAAAAAAGCAGCCTCTTATTAATCCAATGGCTAATGTAAAAAGGGAAAAATCAACAATGGGTATTAATGTTTCCGGAGAGTAAAGTTGTGAAATGGTTAAATTGGAAAGGTGGTAGCGAAATTTAAACCACTTTCCACGTGGTAACTTTTGGTGAATTTCGCGGTGAAAAATGATTTAAGAGAAACAACTCAATGAAGGCTCCGAAGTAGACCATTATGTAAAGTTGGCTTTTTTTTTAAAAATATTTCATTTGTGTGCTGCGCGCGAAAGGAAGGAGACAATCTGCCATATTTACATAGCATATTTGTTTTTTGAAAATGACTATTTTAGTCATTTTATTCAATGGCCTGTTTCCAGAAAAGAAAGAATAATTTTCAAGAACTAAAAGAGTTTTTTCATAAAAACATTGTGATATATAATAACCTCTCTCATATTTTACCCAGTTATTACATATTGGGAGCAGCAAAGTCATCTTCAGAGGGAAAATGTTCATATGTCAAAATTACTGTTCTAGTCATCAAATTAACATAATTGTTTACATCAAATGAAGATGAATTTTGAGAAAGTGAGAGAGGCATTTCTTTTGAACATATCTATACACAATAACCTCTTTCAGTTTTCACAGAAGTGCTATGGCTTATTAGCAACAAACTCAGTTGTACAGGACATTTTTCATGTTTTCCAAAGGACATTTTTCATGTTTTCCAAAGGACTATTTCAGCCATCAAATTCAAAGAATTGTTTTGGAAAAATGGAATTTAATTTGACAAAAATGAGAGAGGTTTTTATTCCTAACAGGCCTATAATAAAAAATCTCATTGATGTTTTACAGAGGTTGGGAGAATTTAAAATATCTTCACAAGTCATTTTTCCAGAAATCTACAATTTTATTATTTGAGTCATCAGCTTCAAAAGAATATTTCGAGGATATTGAGATGATTTTGGAGAAATGAAGACATGGGTTTTGTTGAAAACATGTCCAATTATAAAAAACTCTCCCAGATGTCACACAACTATCACCATTAGAGATATGCAAGAGAAAAATTGTTGTAACTGTTTCTATTTTTAGAGTTCAGTTAGGTTTTGAATTCAAAGTTAGGTAGAGGTTATTCTTATATAAATTAAAATGTAATTGATAGTTAAGCGGGGGATTTTTTCAAGAGCAGAGAGACTCTACATTGTAATGGCTTCACATTTTCAATAAATGAATGAAATTTGCAGAGGAGGAATGTAAAATCTTTTTCATGTCAGAGATTCTTGTGCCATCTTTTTCTTCAGTAAGTAATTTCTTTATGTGACTGTTTATCCTGTTTCCCACTCCATTTTGTATTTGATTTCATTCTTGAGCATTAGTTTTTATGGGCTAGAATTCATCCTGCATGCTCTAGGTCCATTGTTCAAGCATTTTCAAAATATTTTCTTCTAAAGTCTTGCAGAATTCACCCTAGTTAGGTGCTCTGTTTGATGGAATGTCTCCCTTTGTCTACTATTCAACTTGCTAATACTTCAAGACTAAGGAAATGGTGCCTACCTTTCTTCTGTTCATAAACTTTCAAAACCCTACCTCCTGCAACCTATTTCAAATCTGATTATTGACTCCATTGCCCAATGGTCTCCTCCATGACCGTCCTACCAAGTCTTTTAAAACAAACTTGTCCTATTTGTCCCATCAGAAATATGACCTTCTAATTGTCTCTGATTGAATATATTGAGTAAAAGAAACTTTGTAAATAGTGAGAGATCCCTCTTTGACTGTATTAGGTTAGAAATACATTCTAAAGTGGCTTTTGTTGTTACCTTGGGATTTACCTTTCACAACCTGGGTATATTCTAAGTGCTAACAAAGAGGATTCCAACCTTTACTATAATGTTAAATGCAGAAGACCATTGACACTCCTGCTATATGTCAATGACCTATTCCTTACAGGTGAGGACGAACTCATTGCAGATGCAAAGAGGAGGTTTTTCGCTGAGTTTGAGATGAAATACCCAGGGATGATGCACTACTTCTTAGGCATGGAGGTGTGATAGAGTGTGAATGGGATATTCCTTGGTCAATGAAAGTATCATTGTGGATATTCTGAAGAGATTCAGAATGTTGAACTGAAAGGTGATAGCAACACTTACGGCATTGAACCCGAAGCTACTATGTGATGCTTCATCAGAGACAATTGATGCCATGATGTATCGTCAAATGATGGGTTCATTAATGTACCTTATGAACATGAGACCATACATATGATTTGATTTGAACAATCTGAGCGAGTTCGTAACAGATCCAAGACATTTTCACCTTATTACTGCAAGCATTTATTGGGGTACCTAAAGGGTACAGTTGACTATGGGCTCAAGTATGATGCGAATCAAAATATTAAATTGCATGGTTATGTTGATTTGGATTGGGAAGGAAACACTACTAATAAGAAGAACACTTCTAAATGTTTCTTTAGTTTGGGATCAGATATGATATCCTTGTTTAGCAAGAAGCAGTCCCGCGTGGCACTAAGTACAGCGGAGGAAGAGTATGTTGCAACCTTTTAGACTAGTTGTGAGGTAGTATGGCTTCAAAAGCTACTGTCTGATTTGTTTGATCTTGAGTCACAGGAGAATCATATCTTTTGTGAAAACAATAATTGTGTGAAGTTGTCATAGAACCCAATGTTCCATGACTAGTCGAAGCACATTAAGATCAAGTATCATTATATTTGGGATACGATGAGAGAGGAGTAGTGAGGCTCCAGTACATGGCAACGGACGAGAAGATAGGAGATGTGTTGACCATGCCACTAGCCAGAGTGAAGTTCTAATACTTCAGATAAAAACTTGGATTCATCTAGATCAAGGTCCCTGGAGAGAGGGAGTGAATATCTCTTTCATGGTGGAATACGCAGGTTGTCCTCAGATGTAATTAGTCCTGGTGTGGTCCCATGCTAGCAATGGAAAGAGACCAAAAGATGAAGATGCACTAGAATGATATCTCACATGGGAAAAAATACATGTTGTTCTCAGATGTAATCATTCTTGGCATATAATGTAGCTTGTCTTGAGATGAATCAATCCTGTCAGGTTGTCCTTGGATGTAATAAATCCTAGCATAGAACGCAGGTTGTCCCTGGATGTAATGAGTCCTGAAAGGTTGTCCTCATATGTAATCAGTCTTGGCATAGAATGAAGGTTGTTGTTGGATGTAATGAGTCCTTGAGGTTGTCCTTGGATGTAGTCAGTCCTGGCGTAGAATGCAGGTCACCCTTGGATGTAATCAGTCTTTGGATGTTGGAGATGATGAAAGTTCCATCAATCATAAAGACACTTAGTGTGTTCCTAAGCGATTCTCACATAGTGGTATACGCAAGTTTTCACCAAGATGCAATGATTTTTGGTGTGCTACTATGCTAGTATAATGAAAAATGATCGTGGAGAGACGTAATGCACTTGGTGTGCTGCTAGGAAATTCTCACATAGTGGTAGACATAGGTTGTCGTCAAGACGTAATGATTCTTGGCATGCTCCTATGCTGGAAGAACACATGTGGTATGCATCTGGGATGCTCTCTGTGTATGATGATCATACAATCCAGATACGACAAGATGACGATAGGAGACGTAGGTGATTGTAGTGGAAATGTGATGTATGGTCATGAGATGTACCTACACTATGAATTACTCGTGGATATGATTAGTAAGTACATTGTTATAGCTTGAGTATAACATATTTTGTAAAAATTATGTTCTATTGATACATATGCATTTTACAGTTTTTTAATGTACAATGTTTCCTCAAACACCACATAATCATATCGTATAGTGCAAGACTCCTTGGACATATTGGTGAAGGTATATATATCACATCATAGTGGGGATATTGCACAGTGGCATCATCATAGCAATTGAACAATAATTCAACATAATTCATCATAGCAATTGAACAATTGGTGTAGATTGAATACATTTTTTTTCTAAATGCAATCCTTTATGTTACATGTGAATTTTACAGCTTTGAAATGTACAAAGTTTGTCTTGAGCATTGCAAGAGTTATGCACTATCCTCATTATAGTTAAGTGTTTCCTCCTCATGAACATCAAATTGTGGTTTCATAGTCATGGGCATTGAAATGTGGCTTCACAATAGTTGAGTGATTCCCATTATAAGCATTGCATAGTTTCCTTAGCTCTTAGTTTTAGAGAACCCCATGCAACATAAGTCCTCCCTTATTCCCCAAAACACTTCTAACCACAAATCCAACCTCATATTATAATACACTAGCACTTTAGTGAAAAAGTGCTAGAAGTGGGGATGTCATTTCCATTATTTGCAAAATTATAAATCTCAGCCCTTCAGGTGACTAATATACGTCACTACTTCATAGGAATCCCACCAAACAATTGTCAAAAGCACTCATGAATACCCAATATATTCAAATAATCTCATATCTTGACTCTTCTTTGAAGAATGGATGCCTCAGAGCTTTCAAAGTAGTCAAACATTCAGATGGTTCAAACTTGAGAAGACCTTGCAACAAGTCTATAAAAAGACCCGTGGAATGATCTACATTTTGCATTCTCAAATCTTGCAAAAACCAATGGCAAGGAGCAAAATTTTATAATAGAATTTATGAAACATAGAATATATAATTCATATAATTTGAATATGCTCACATACATCAGATCAATCATGTAATAATCATACCCTCTGTTTCAGTAATTTCCTCATTGTTATGATGTGCTCTCAACAAGTTATACAACTTGATGAGAATCCAACATTGTTCTCATTTTTTTGGCGGTCAATTTTAATAGCTATTTTAACTTCATTTCAAAAAGTGTGTATATTGGTAGCACAAATTTTCATTTTGAGCCATTTTTTGGGGATTTCGAAATTTCTTGTTTATAGAAAAACTATATTTTTTATTTACAAATGTGTTTATTCAAATTTTAAAATTTTAAAAAAAATATATACATTTAATAGCCACTTATAATGGAAAAAATATATATTTTCAAATTTTTTTAACATTTAGAAGCTAGTTAGAATGAAAAATATATACATTTTGAAAGTTTTTTCTTCAACTTTTCTCTTACATAAGTCATTTTGGGGGTAAATTTGTTAAACAATTAAGAAAATAAAGATATTTCAAACCATTTTTAACTTATTTCTAGGTATTTTATATCTAAAAATAATACTAATTATCACTATTTTCCATAAAGTGATGATTCACTCAAATTCAACAAAACAAATATACCATATATTTGTAAAAAAAAACATATTAAAAACATAATATTTATTCTCAAAATAAAATCTTAAGTGAAAACATTACTAAAATATCTTATCAAAAATTTGTGAAGTCTGATATTTTCTTTACCAGCATAAAAGTAATAAAAATATTTAAAATGTCATTTAATAAACCAGCATAGATCCAAATCCTAGGCTCTATCAAGCACCCAGGGGGATCAAATATCTCAAGGTGCAAAACTCTTCTTTAGTATTGCACTCAAGGAGCTATCAACTTTGGTGTGTCCTATATATAGCCATTGATCTTATTCAAACCAAAAAACACATTTTATTTATTTATGGTCGGCATATAATATTTTTATTATTAATATCTAATTATTTATGGCCCACATATAGTATTTTTTATTATTTTTTATTTTGTTAGGAACGAACATTACAACATCACCCCCATACATGGTTTAAAACCATGTGGAGGCCCCTCCTAAAACCATGGGTTGTTTAGGAGGCCTTGCACATAGTTTAAAACCATGTGCAAAGCCAACATTTTTTTGGGGATAATTCAATTTTTTATTTTTTATTCTTTTGTTAGGTAGGAACATTACAACATCCCCCCATATTATGTTGTTTTTCTGACCGAATTTTTTTTTTTGCGGATAATTAAATTTTTTATTTTTCATTGTTTTGTTAGGTAGGAACATTACAACATCTCCCCCGCATTAGGTTGTTTTTTTGGCCAACATTTATTTTGACGGATAATTAAAAATTTTATTTTTACTATTATTTTTGTGCACTATTATTTATAACCGACAATTACAAGAGGAATGTTACAAGATCTCCCCTATACTGGGTTGTAGAGCACCTCTCGACACGAAAATATACTTTAAAAAATAAAAACATTTAAACCCATAAAAAATTTAATACAAAATCTATATTATAAAATTAAATTTAAAACATAAATGAAACAAATATAATACATATAACATAAAATTAAATTTCAAAGCAATATAATATAAAATATGTAATATATAATAAAATTTCAAAAAAATATATGAAAAAATATAATAAGAAAATGTTCAAGTTTTAAAAAGTGCTAAGGGTATGCTCTGTAGTTTCTTTTTGTTTATAAGGTGACGTTCTTAAGGATGACGTGATTCTGGGAATCGCTCTACCCCTTAAGCTCCACTCCAAGTAGTGGTGGAGTGGTGCTTGATTCCAGGAATCACCCCACTTTATGACCTTGCTCGATAACCTATTAAACTCACCATTTACCAAGTGGTTTTTTTTGGGATTTTGAAATTTCTTGGTCATAAAAACTCTATAATTTTATTTACAAATGACTTTTTTTTCCAAATTTTACAAAACAATATACATTTAGTAGCTAGCAATAATGAAAATAATATACATTCTCATATTTTTTAACATTTAAAAGCTAGTTAGAATGAACAATATACACATTTTGGAAGTTTTTTCTTAAATTTTTTCTTTTAAATAAGCCATTTTTTACGAAAATTTTGTAAAAAATATGAGAAAATAAAGACATTTCATAGGAACAACATGAAAATAAACAAGAATATCAAGAAACCCCTTTAATAATGAATATACTTTAAAAAAAAAATTTAAAAATTTACAATAAGCTGTAAAAAAACATATCAAAATATTTAAGCATCCCACTAAAACATTAAAAAATAACAAATTTAAAATATATAATATAAAATTAAATTTATAACATTAAAAAAATCAAATATAAAACACATGATATAAAACTAAAATATTAAAAAATATCAAATTTAAAACATATAATATAAAATTAAATTTATAGCATTAAAAAAATCAAATATAAAACACATGATATAAAATTATTTTTGAAAACAATATGAGAAAATAATTATATTTTTTTAAAGTTTTAATAGAAAAATTTAATTTTTAATTTAAAAAAAATAATATAATAAGAAAATATTTAAACAAAAAGAAAAAAAATTAAAAAACAAAATACATAATATAATATTTATAAAATAATAGTAGGTTTTATGTAGTCAAAGTGTAAGGCCTTAAGGGGGCATGATTATGGGAATCACACCACCCCTTAAGGACCAATCCACCACTACTGGAGTAGTCCTTAAGACCTTACACCATTCCCATAAAAAATCACTAAACTCCTTATCAATATCCAATATGTTCATATGTTATACTAAATTTTATTTTAACTTTTTTTCAATATTTTATTATTACAAATTAATTTTTTCCATTTATCTTTTTATTATTTTTAAATATTTTATTATAATGTATTTCGTTTTTTTTTAATATTTTGTTATTAGATTAGCCATTTTTTCTTTTTTTTTTATTGTTTTTTAATATTTTTTTGGCCAAGGAAAAAACATAATTTAATTATTTGATAACCAAATTACGTAGTGCAGAAGTGTTTTTTCAAGCTCTTTCCAGATATGGCCTGTTTTCCTGTCTGTCAATGATAGTGTTTACAAAACAAGAGTACATATGCTGCAATACTATGCCTTCGATGACATAATTATGGCAATTTTTTTTCCTTAGGAAAAAAGTAAAAACTCTTTGTAAGTTTTTTTGCTGAAAAGTTCTGCCATGTTCATTTCTGTATATGAGTCCATAGAAGAGAAAAAATAACTGAGACTCCCAAAAAGATAGAGAGAAAGAGGTTGTTTCTTTAGAGCTCAGGACCTTCGATGAAAGGCCTATGGTAGAAATCCCGAAAGGTGTCGTTTGTGTGTTCCAAAATATTCCACTGAGCATGTACCAGAATTAGGCCTTCTTTTGAGAGCTGGTTTGTTCTGGTGTTGTGTTCCCTGTAGACATGTTGACACTGGAAGTAGTCAAAATCACTCAGAATGCGTTGAGTGTCTTCAAGCAAATTTCTATGAAAAGAGTTGTGACAAATTTTGTAACATCTCCTAAATTTCATTAATAATTTTATTTTATGTAAATGAGTAATTATCCTAGGAATATAAATCCACGAGATGTTATATTTTACGCTATATCAATTGTGACAATAAATCAAATGTGACTTAAATTAAGTGTAAAAAGACTATGTTTAGTGTTTTCCATAACATGTCTCTTCACGACATTACTTTGCTGCGTAAAATTAGTCACTACTTATTTGTCGTAAAACTTCTTATATTTTTTCATGAGTTAAAAATAAATGCAAACACTATTTTTATTCTTCTGCCCTTGACCCTATGTGTCAACTAGGAAGAAGAGGGTCTTAGGTCTTACTTAGTCTCTATGGCTGAAGAAGAACCCTTGTTTTTCTTGTGCAGGTGAAAGTGACTAATATTAAATCTCCCTAGTTAAGGAGGCAAAGTCCTAAACTAAGGTACACCATACATCTTGAGCAAGGTGTGACAATAAGGGGTCACAACTAAAATATATCCTATGTTATATCAAGTACCAAACTTTGTAACAAAAATTATCCACTTGTAATCTCGTGGGACTAAGAAAAAGTGGGACACCAAAGAGGACCTAAGCTATCCATAACATAAACATTACAATTACCACAATGCGATGAGGGTTGACAAAACTCAAAAATATACCAAGATGGGAGTTGATTTGATGTGTTTGGTTGGGCAATTAAAGGAATACCTTATGCGGCCATGTGAATACCATGAATGTAATAGTTGTTGGTGATTTGAACATAGTGCTAAACCCTAACGTTTTATGGTGTCCCAAGGAGGGTGCAAGCTTGTTCATGAACCTTTTCAAAGTGTGGGTTTTGGTTTGCGCTATGAGGAGTTTTTCCAAGCCCCTATCTGTGATTTCATGGTAGAGGAGCTGAAGGGCTCAACTTGTGACCTCCATTCTTCTCGTATGCACATTTGTTTTTTGCTTAACTCTGCCTAAGCGAAGTTCTAGCACTGGTGATTGTATTCTTACTGCTGAGACCGACATTCATACGGTAATAAATTTATTTTAGGTTTAAACTATTTATTTCTCCTACTGTCAAGCATGTTTTTTTATCTTTAAAATACGAAGGAAAAACGACTACTGTAATGGTTTTGTGCAGGAGGTTCTTCGTGATCTGACTGAGGTTTCTACTTCGTGGTGGGGTTTTAAAGGACTTCAGTACGAGTAAGACCTGTATCATGTCCTTCCGTGTCTCTGATACCTATGATGATGTGGCTCTGTCTTGTGTTTCCATGATATATTGGGACTCCATCTCTATGTTTTAACTTTTTTGCATCAAGGTGACAAGTTTGTCTTGGGTAGCTGTGAGGATTTTTATATTTGCACTGTAATAGAGGTACCCATCGACCAATGAGTTGAGGTGACTATGTAATTGAAAGATTTGTATGTATATTTTGTGTTCTCATTTTTATGTTGAAGAATAGTCCCACAACCGTCTCTGCAGAAATTTAATTAATTTCCATTTTTGTTATTTGTATTTATAGAAATTACAATGTGGTCGTGAGGCCTTTTTTTGCCATATTTTTTTTGAGAAGGGGTCGTAGAGCCACTGTCAAAATGATATTGTTATTTTACTATTTCATGAAAATGGATTTTATATAAAAAAAATAGCCAGTGAGGGTTTTTGCTAAGTAGTATCATGTTTTTAATTAACACCTGTGTAGATTTGCTTAAGGGTGAAGATTGAGACGACTTTGAGGTTTTTACTTAGCTTTTCATTTGGCTTTGAGAGAGGTTGTAAGGCCATCACTCAGCTTCATTTTTTCCTTTGAAAAAGACCATGAAATTGCTTCTATGTTGATTCGAGTTGTTAGATGGATTATACTATTTTATAGTGAAGTGAATAAGTCATAAGGTTGTTTGTGATTTTCTTTTTGTGTGTTTTAGCCTACAGATGACGATACTAAAAATGGCCTACAACCTCTAATCAGCCCCAAGGCCTATCAATCATCTCGACTTGGTATTTTTAATAACAGTGTTTGGATAAAGTCTCGGCCATAAAACTCTTATAATGTAACTCTTTTAAGAGAAGTAACTAAACTGAAATTGATCTTTAAACCGATTTTAATTGTTATTTTAATTTTTAAGTTTGTTTACCTAACTGTATCTAGGGTTTGGTAATGGGGAAAAAACTTGGATTTAAATTAGAAAATATACATATATATACAATTTATTGTGTAAGGATCCGGGCCTAAACGTATTGGTTTAATTAATGGTTTCATATCGATGTTTCTATAATTATTTTGGTAAGACTTATACTATATATATATATATATATATATATATATATATATATATATNACCCACGATTTGATTCGAAAGAGTACTGTTTATTAAAAAGAAAAATATGTAATTAGATTATGAAAACTCTTTAAGAGTTTAACCTTACTATGATTAGTTAGTATAGTTATAAATTATAATAACTCTCTAATAGTTTTCTATAGGGTTTTCATGGTGTTGTTTTCTTTTAAGACCTAAACTAACAACAATTACCCCTAATATTAACAAATAGTATATTAAGATAACTAAGATAGAGGTGCTATAATTAATATGCAAAGAAAAGCATAGTTCAAGTTAATAATTTATCTAACTAAAAACTAGATCAATAAGATTTAAACCTTTACTTCTAGTAACTAAATTGCAGGTTTCTTCTCTTAAAACAATAAATGATAGTTTTTAATAATTTTGTAGATGGTAACATATTTATAAAAAACTTTTAGGTAGAGAGTACAGATCATAGATAATAAGCACCAATTATTATTAAACTTTACAGCTACTGAGAATCCTCTTAATAAAAATACAGACATAGAATTAAATCAGAGATAAATAACAATAGTTAGAACCTAGATAATGAGTAGAAGGGGACAACACCCAAATGAGACTTGCACCCAACCGTCTCCTCAAAACATCCAAGATTACTTCCTTAGGACCCTTAATATTATTCACTGAACCACTAGGTGTAGATGATGAACTGAGAAGAAATTTAGTAAAGAAAAGTGAGTGTTGCATTTTCACTCGTTATAGTGAACAACACAAGGTATACAAGCTATATAATCCTGTCACCAAGAAGCTTACGGTGAGCAGAGATGTAATGTTCATTGAAGACAAATACTGGAGTGATCCTTCAGACATACAACATGAAGAACACTCATATCATCCAAATCTACCTATCAGACTTCCAAGATTGGAAGTACAGTAGAAAAAAGATGTACCAGATGGTCCACCATAGAATCGAATAACCAAAAGCTTGAGAGAGTTATATGAACAAACTCCAATTCTTGATGAGAAACTTCAGTTTTCTCTCTTCTCGTGTCAGCACACATCTTTTAATGAAGCAATGAAGGATGCACAGTGGGTAAAAGCCATGAATGAAGAGGTTGATGCAATAGAGAAAAATCAGACTTGGGATCTTGTTGACATCCCTGCAGACAAAACCAGTATTGGAGTTAAATGAGTCTATAAGACCAAATTGAATGAAAAAGGAGAACTTGAAAAGCACAAGGCAAGGTTGGTTTCCAAAGGTTATGCATAAAAGTATGGTATAGATTATGATGAAACCTTTGCTCCTGTAGTAAGGATGGATACCATCAAAGCTGTACTTTCCATTGCAGCACAAAATCAATGGCCTGTGTATCAAATGGATGTGAAATATTCCTTTTTTAATGATAGTCTTGAATAAGAAGTTTATGTAGACCAGCCACTTGGTTATACTGTCAAGGGTCATGAACACAAAGTGTATAAGCTGAAAAAGGCCTTGTATGGTCTAAAACAAGCTCCATGAGCTTGATACATTACGATTGACTCCTACCTCATCAACAATGGTTTCAATAGAAGAAGCAATGAGCCCACTCTGTATGTTAAAACAGAGCAAGGTAAAATATTGATGGCATGTCTCTATGTTGATGATATTATTTACACCAATAATTTGATGATTGAAGATTTCGGGACAGTCATGAAAAAGGAATTTGAAATGACTAATCTAGGACTGATAAAGTACTTCCTTGGCATGGAAGTTACTCAAACTAATAAAGGTGTTTTTATCTATCAGCATAAATATGCTACTGATATTTTGAAGACATTCAAAATGGATAAATGTAAACGTGCAGAAACCCCTATAGATCTTGGCACCAAGTTAACCAAGAATGATGATGAACCAGCAGTAAACATAACACTCTATAAACAAATGGTAGGCAATTTAATGTATTTGACTGCACCTAGACATGATTTGATGTATGCTGTCAGTCTTATTTCCATATTTATGGAATCTCCCAAAGACTCTCCCTGGAACGTTAGAAAAATAATACGGAGATATGTTGCAAGAACACTTGGCTATGGCCTCTGGTACACTCATACAAAATAATACGGAGATATGTTGCAAGAACACTTGGCTATGGCCTCTCGTACACTCATACACCAAGTAGTACTCTTACAAGGTACACTGACAGTGATTTTGCAGTTAGTCTCGATGATAGGAAAAGCACATTTGGTTATCCTTTCCATTTGGGTACAAATATGATCTCTTGGGCATCTCAAAAACAACCCATTGTGAACATGTCTTCTGTAGAAACATAATATGTAGCAGCCACCACAGCAGCTTGCCATGCAGATTGGCTAAGAAGACTGTTAAAGGATATGGGACACACTGAAAAAGATCCCACTTCTATTTTCTATGATAATAACTCTGCAATACAATTGTCTAAACATAATGTATTTCATAGAAAAAGAAAACACGTTGACAATCACTATCATTTCATTTGTGAGTCAGTTAATGATGGACACATATCTTTGTTGTTTTGTGGCTCTAAGGAGTAGTTAGCTCACATGTTCACCAAACCATTGGGAACATCTACATTTGTATATCAGAGAGAGCACTTAGGCATAGACAGTGCTGATGATGTACTGCGAGTTGAGATTAAGGGTGTGTGTTGAAGAGAGTAATCTCACCCGTAGTTAAGTTAGTGAGTTAGGTAACCCATGGTATTTAATCAGTTGTGGTATTTGCCCATAGTATTGTTGTTTTCTATTTCCTGTTTAATCTACTCTTAATAATGAGAAGGCAATCAACTGCCCATAGTGCTTCTATTGCTTCATTCTATTCTTTCACAAACTTCACTGATTTTTCAAAAATAAGTCAAACTTCCAAGACCTTAGGAATATGTCCATAGAAGGAAAGGTGTCTATGGACAGGAGTAATTTATATAACTTCATAAGTTCAGATCTCTCAAGATGAGGTTTTGAAGCAAGCACATCAGAGTCACCAATAGAGTTGATGCACTTTAGAATGGATACAATGCTCAACAATAACAAATCACCTGATAAAGAACCACAAAAACAGTCACTCCAATAAATTGCAGACCACTTTGTATCTTGTTTTGACTAATGCTTTTTGTCACAAGAGTATGTCTTATAGATTATGCATGTAAGGTGTAGTGCACATATTTGACACCGGGAATTTGTTAAGAAGAAATCGGTGAAGTTTACCAATACTACAGAGGAGAGCTATGCAATATGTACTATATACAAACTTGAGACGATGCTACAATGAGACAGCCTACTTTATGAGAGACTGTCAAAAACCCAGATATGATCTCAGGATAAATGATTCACTGTTCAGCACACAAACAAATGGTAAAGTTAAAATGTCTGCAGTGTTACTAGCAGCTTTTAACTATAATACAGAAGGAGGGCATCTTTTTCAAAAGGTAACTTGAAATTTTGTAGGTACAATCGAACCTCTAAGAAGAAATTTTACTGCAAAATTTCAAAAAGTCACATGTGCACTCCTCAGCAACTGATATAAATGTCCTTCCATGTTTATGAAAACGCCCTCATTGGGATGGCCTGTTAGAATAATCTTTTAAAAATGGCTTTAACCCAAAGAAACTGAATAGATGCAATGAAACTGAAAATTACAGAAAGCTGCACTTCAATATGATCATAATGGACAAATAAACGTGATCGAAGAACGAGAAGCACCTACTAACGCATTGACTCCATTGTGCTAATAGTTGAGATAAATTTCGTTTCCAAGCTAGCTCTAGATTTGCCCCTCTTTCCCTCCCTTCATCTTCATCAAACTACATATAAAAAAAGTGTCAATCTTTGAACTTCAGAAGCATAATGTTTTAGTATGGTAATTACAAAACAGAATCTTATTGATAAGGTATCATAAACGATTGATTATATACATAGTGTGGAAGAAAATGAATTAGCAGATATATCTCCACCAGTTTGTTGTGCTTGTAATAATCTATGACTGTCATGTACATTAAAAGTTATTTTCTATGGGCATGTAAATGAAATCCGGAAGATCACAAAAACCTGATTAAACCGCTCTCTCTCTCTCTCCATATTAGAGAAAAGGACAGGGGTGTCCTGCAGTCAATGAATGCCGTCTGAGTGAGGATTTTATTATGTTCACTTTCTTTAAGTGTCATAGGTTAGATTGTGTTTGATGAAAGCCACATCAAAAATATCCATATATTTGGACTAATTGTTTTTTTAACTTTATCAATCCTACATGTTTATTGATGGACTCTGCCCCATTTTTACATGGTTATATTAGATTACATTCCACTACTTTTCTTTATGTCCAAGTATTGATTTCCCTCATGAAACTCCTGAGATAGGTCGGCATGCTTGTGAGAAACAAATAGAGATTTATTAGGACAACAAAAAATTGATATTCTTCAGAAATATATTTCGAAACCAAAACCCATAATTATTTTGCCAGAGAGCTATCAATATGATAATGCACTTACATCTAAGTCGTTGTGGGAGCTGCTAGATAATCTGTGGTAGAGAAGGGGTTCGTTTAAGCCATCATAACCCGTTGAATCAAAGCGCTCAGATTTTATTCCTTTCACTTCCCCATGATGCAATCGCCTCCTCACGATGCCGGAGGTCATGACTAAAAATATAGTGTGATAGCAAAACCCAAAGGCCCTCTAAGAACAATAAGCAACAAATCTTCACACACATGCGACTAGATCTAGGAGACAAACTGTTGCTTAATCTTCGATTCGATATGTATTTGCTACTGGAATTTATTCTTAAACTTGGCCAGTTGGCATGGGATATAGAGCTGTATTTGGCCAGGGAAAGGGATAAAATCTACTGGTCATTCATCAATTGGACAAGCGACATGACCAAACAAAATTAAGAAATAATTAAATACAAAAATTCAAGGATATTTGAAATAACCCTATTTCGGAAACAATTTAGGCAAGAACAAACACTGATACAACCCTCGGAAAGAGCAAAACACATACCCAAAGAACTAAGTGTGAATAAGGCGATGCACATACCTGTGGAGATCGAAGTGGCAGTGATCGTTATGTTATATTGGGGTTTCAATATTTTTTTGTTGCAGGTAATAACACTCTAAAGTATTTCATTCTTGAACTAATTGAACAGCTGAAGATTTTCCATAGCCGATATTGGGGTGTCAATATTTTTTGTTGCGTCCTGTGGCTAAAAACTCTAGAATGTACGTCATTCTTGGACTAATTACGCTGAAGGCATTTTCCATACGGAGACACTATCTCAAAGATTCCTTGTCTCCCTGTCGTGTCGGATTAGCCAATTGATCATAGAAAAGTGTTGTGCTGATCAATGAGAATTTTTTCCTCTTTGTTTTAGTCTCGTGCCGATTCTGCAATGTCGACTCACAAACTTTTGTCTCGTAGAGGGTGGTGAATAAAATATTATTTAGTAATCCTGTACCCCGCATCCTGCAGCCCGCACTTGTGGCGTGCGGGTTACGGGATAGTGCATTATATATTAATATATATACTGTATTAAGAATACTAAATGAATACAATTAAGAATTACAATATTTATAGTGAAAGTACATATTTTCTCACGAAGTTCGAAAAAAAATTAATGCTGATAGTTCTCCTGTTAGTTTCAAAATTACTTAAGAATTACAATATTTATAGTGAAAAATTGAAATACGACACAAATTAATCTATTAATGTTTATTGCAAATTTTGAACAACTACCATAGAATCAATCTCGAGAGTGATTGTTTCTTTCCCTTTTTCATTTCACAGAAAAACAATTGAGTCATACTATGGAGAGTATGCTAACTCAAGATTATATATCACTCTTGTTGCATGGTGCTGTCAAAGTTTTCCCGGTGGTACAAGTCTCCTCATTAAACCAAGTGGAATCACTAAACTCATCATTTATTTGGTTCCGAATTTCTATCTCAGACGGGTTTCACAACCATGAGATATTAATTTTAACTATATATAGTAGTCTTGTAGAAATTTGACAACTCAAAGAATGATCTATAATCAAACTTACCAAGTGTACATCGAACATTGTACATAGTGTAACGTATATTTAATTTCCATTTTTTCTTTGTCCACTTAATCATTTTCACCATGTTCATGCATCTAGTGTTTTTTAATCCTATTCAACTCTAACATACTTCTTCTCACACAACTCTCACATTGCTTGCACTCGAGGTTGTCATAGTAGATGCAACGATTATTGGAGATCCTACACCTTACCTCTTACCTGTAGCTTCTCCCTCGCAGAGTTGTTCCTCTGTTCCAGTGAATCCTAGCTCAGTAGATGATAACCATGCATTGGTTGCATCAACTATTCCATTCACATCACTGACGTGTTCTAGCAAAGTATGGAACATTCAAGGTCGAGTTATTGCCAAGACAAAGCTACATGAATATGGAAACCAACAAGGGTCTAGAAAAATATTTGGATTTGACATTGTTAATGCTTCACACATTGAAATACATATATCTGCATTCAATGAATTGATAGTCTCTTTGTATGAACAAATACATATAGGAATAGTGTACATAGTATCAAATGGGACAGTGAAAGCATCCAATGCAATTTTCAACCATTTGAAAAACGATAATGACATTTTCCTAGGTTCCTCCTCAACCATCCAACCATGCTTAAATCAATACCTCTTAATATCTTTTTTTTTTTCTTTAACATTAAAACTATTCATGAGATACAAACTATACCTGTCAATTCCATGGTGAACCTTGTTGGTTTTGTAATTTCAGTTTCTCCATCATCCACAATACGAAAACGAGATGGTATTGAGACTGTTAGGCACACTATTGGACTCTGTGACATGTCAAGAAATAGTATTGACATAACAATTTGGGGTTATCATTTCCAAATTGAAGGAGCTGAACTTGCCAGCCTCCGTGGTTTACCTACGCCTCCAGCTGTAGCAATCAAAGGTGGCAGCATTACAAAATTTAATGGAAGAACTATTGGAACTAATTCCAACACTACTATTTTTATAAACCCATATATTGAACAAACTTCAATTCTCCAAAACTGGTTTCATGAAAATGGATTCCGTTCAGCATCACCATCGTTGAGCCGAAAGTTCAATGTCTCACTCTAGTTCTTGTAAAGTCACTACCATTAAGGACCTGCAAACTCTTCAATCCTCTGGAAAAGCTGTTTGGTACTCTCTTGAACCAACCATCACAAATGTTAACATGGATGACTTTTATTTCCTCGCATGCCCTCTTTTTGTTGAGGGAATACAATGCATGAAAAAGATTGCTCAAAAAGTAGGAGACATTTGGCATTGTGCTAGATGTGATGGCGAGTTTCTTGAATGTGACTAGTGATATATACTAAAGGTTGACTTAGAAGATGTTATGGGATCCATTCATGGTGTGATAGAATTTGATGATGCTGCAAACCAACTCATGGGAATTTTTGCAAAAGATCTGTGTCTTTTCTCAACTAAAACAACATCACTTGATGAAATAGTGCAGATGATCTGCAACAGAAAATTAATTCTTACTCTATTAGTTAAGACAAAGAACTTCTATGGAGTTGCACGGCTAAAAGTTGTAATTGTTATGGTTGAAAACACATAAATGACAATTTTATATGGACACATAAATATATACTTTTTTCAAGTTGGTACTTAACCATTCTTCATTGTTTATAATGAATGCTTTGAATTCTAAATTTTCACTCATTGTTTCATTGTTCAACATAGAAGGGTATTTTTTTTACTCTCTTGTAGTACCACTTTCTTGTAGTTTCATACTTCCAATGTACAGGCTATCACCCACCATTTCTTATGCAAATTGGTGAAAAAACCTATATGGTATTTTTTAAATACAATACTATTTTGCTATCATCTTTTTTATAAAATGCACAAATTTGTTATCTTGTTTCAGGGCACAACGTTTTATTACCCAGTACATAACAATAATTACAATAACTTATTTTTTCATATATACTTTCTCACACTACACTTTGTTCTTCTAAAATTCCATTTTCTTACAATTATCAAATTACATCTTGAAAAACAAAATTTACTCCAGTTATATTATTTTAAGCTACATTCTTACTTCCCCCTATGTAATGAATTCATGTTTGTTTTTTTTTCTTCAGCTTTATATCCACATAGTTTCCAGTTAATACATGTGCACCAAAAAAATACTTCTTACTCTGTCAGTTAAAACAGAGACCTTCTGCGGATTTGCATGCCTAAAATTTGTAATTGTCATGGTTGAAAACACATAAATGACAATTTCAAATGGACACATAAATATATACATTTTTGTCAAGTTGGTACTTAACCATTCTTAATGAATTCTTTCAATTCTCAATTTTAACTCGTTGTTTCATTGTTCAACATAGCAGGGTATTTTTTTTACTATCTTGTAGTACCACTTTCCTACAGTTTCGTACTTCCAATGTACATGCTATCACCCACCATTTCTTGTGCAAATTGGTGAAAAAACCTATATGGTAGTTTTTAAATACAAAACTATTTTTCTATCATGTTTTTTTTTTAAATGCACAACTTTGTTATCTTGTTTCTTGGCACAACTTTTGATTACCATGTAGATAACAATAATTACATTAAATAATTTTTTCATATATACTTTCTTACACTACACTTTGTTCTTTTAAAATTTTGTTTTCTTACAATTATCAAATTACAACTTGAAAAACAAAATTTACTTCAGTTATATTATTTTACGCTACATTCTTACTTCCCCATATGTAATGAATTCACGTTTGTTTGTTTTCTTCTACTTTATATCCACATAGTTTCCAGTTAATACATGTACAAAATGTGTTTCTGCCAACAATCAAAGCTTCTAGGTGTTTAACAAGGTTACAATTATCTAGTAGGAATTATGCCAACTCATGACAAGGAACACGCTAATGCACAGAGAAGAGTTTTATATGCACAAGATAGAGATAAAAATAACAAGAAACAACGTCATCTTTACAAGTCTGCTCGTATGCATGTGGAGATGTCTTCTTCAAATTCTCTTCTAGAACCTATTGACTCAGCTTCAATTCCATCTGTACCAAATCAATTGAACAACCAGCTTAATGATGCACATCGACGATTTCGTAAAAAAATGAACCAACTAGGTGATATGCATGTCTACTCGATTTGCAAAGAATGTTACCCTGGTATTGTAACAAAAAAGCTCCATGAGGCATACACTTGTTCATGCTGTACTCTAGAATGAAAAGGGCATCACTTTTCATTGGATAACAATATGGATCCAGGGAAGCAACCACCTGTCCTTGCGGTACTTACACAGGTTGAAGAGATGATCATTAGTCATACTAATCCCATATTGCAAGTCACTCATGCTCATGGTGGTCAATATAAATACTCTGATCATACTATTTACTTCCCCGAAGACATTTCCAACATTGCAACATACCTACCGCATTTAGTATCAGAACTTGACATACTCGTTGTTTGGAAATGCAATTCTATAAACAAACCATATGAACTGTTTTTTATTCGAACAAATGGTCTTGTTGCCCTTCAATTCAAAATGGAAAATGACCCATACTACAAGGATGTACAAATCAACCTAGTTGCATTAGCTTATTTTCCACTTGTTTTAGCAGACATTTCACCTTTGATTCCACATCATAATATAAATACTACTTCATCTCATCTGCAAAGCTTATCTTGTACAAATCAACCAACAAATTCATTTGAACCCTAAGAATTTCAATCCTCATCATTTATTTCACCACAAACCAATGCTAGAATTGAAGTTGAAGAAATTAGACAGTTGTTACACATACCAAATATCCCACTACCACCTTCCACAGATTGCCCCCCTATAGAAATGTCCCTTATCAATGAGTACAACATAGAGGGCCTTCTTTCCATGGCTTTTCCAACTTTGTTTCCCACAAGTACATCGATGTTATTACAACCATGCATTCATCAAGTTGATATGCATGAATATGCACTCCACCTTATTCTCTATCACGACAATAGATTTGCTCAACATCCTCGCTTCCAATACTACATATACAATCTAATTATGTGTCATCGAAGTAATAATACTGCCTTTGGCTTTTTCAAAAAAAATCTGGAAGATACACTACCTCCGAGAATACATGAGCTTGTCAACCAATTGCAAGACATGCCAAATGATAAAATTGGTGAGTGGGTCTCATGATTTGGGTCTTCATTACATGGAACACAATCATATTCAAACAAAAGTAGACTTGAACTAACAAATATGATCAATCAAGAAGGTACACCAACATTCTTCTTCACCCTTAGTGCAGCTGACACAAAATGGCCAAATTTGCATGCTCTAATGCCTGATAAAGCTCCGAATGATTCAAGTCAAGTTTATCAATGGAAGGTTCAAAACATCATATCAAATCCACATATTACATCATAATACATGCACAATAGATTCAAAACATTTCTTGAAGAGGTGCTTCAAAAAGGTTTTCATATAACCAATTATTGGTGCAGGTATTATACCATCTATTCCTTTTTATTTCTCTCTATCTATTTTTATCTTTACATAGTTTATTTCTAATATATTCTTTTTCCTCCCATATAGATATGAATGGAAAAATAGAGGATCCACTCACATTCATGGTTTTATTTGGTTGGCAAATGCACCAAATATGGACACGTTAGATTGGGAAGACGATGTTGCAGTTGAAGCTGCAAAAAAATAATTGACACACATGTGACAACTTGGAATCCTCGTAATTCCCAGTTGTCCACGTCTGAGTCTCACCATTCTACTACAAATGAACCATGCAGTCTTGCATCACCATCGATATTTGCATCAAACTACTCAACTAACTATGAAGAACTTGTCAATTTTGTTCAAAGGCACATGGAATGTTCAGAGTTAACATGCCTTCACAAGAAAGGAACATCTCTTCAATGTTGCTATGGTTTTCCATATGAGCTGCAAGCTACTTCTTCATTATTCATTGATCAAAATGGATAGAACACCTACTATCCTGCAAGAAATGATCCTCTTCTAAATATTCACATTCCTACCATGTTTTCAATATGGAGGGATAATGTTAATTTACAACTTGTTCTTTGTAAACATGCTGTCCTCAAATACATTTCAAAGTATGCATCAAAAGTAGAGCCAAAATCAAAAACCCATCATGCCATTCTGTCTCGACTTGCACATGCTGCACCAAGTGAAATCCCCATTCTTTAGCCAATCAAATAATTTCTTTCACAAACAGTTGTAGAAAGGGACATTAGTGCACAAGAGACATGTCACATGCTGCAAAAAATTCATCTTGTTCTTTGTAGTCGTAACTGCTTTTCCCTAAACGTGAGCCAAACTTTGTTCTGTAGTGTTTCTAATAACACTAATAACACCCCTGCAATTCCCCCATTCATTTTTGCTTACATGCAAATACCCATTGCTCTTGAGCACCTAACTCTGCTTGAAGCTTCTGATTGTTGGTCTTTCTCTCCTAATAGGAAAAATAATCCATGGAAACAAAACTTGTGTGACAAAATTGTTAGAGTCTATCCACATTTCACTTCCATTCCTCCCTCTGATTCTTCATCTTTTGAACCGTTTTGTTGTAGTGAACTTCTGCTATACAAACCTTTTCGGTCTATCCCTCATGATATTGGAACCACAAATTTTGAAATTATTTCTCATTGGCATCATATTAAAGGCACATATGTTGTGTGGCATATTGAACGCAGAGAAGAAGAACCCTGTACACCTCTATATGATGGTTCAAACTCTGATTCTATTACGTTTTCGTTGTCCCATACCATGGATGAATGAGAACTTCTATCTCAAATGAGACCAAGCAATGCTTGAAATGCTTGGCCATCATGAATTTGACAAAAATCACAATCGGTCACATAACAATATATGCACCAAAATGCGTGAGACAACAACATCATTCATTAAGGTGAATCGCTTGTCCATTCAACTACATGAAGATATCATGTACTTCTCCAATTATCTGCATTCCTTGTCTCCCACACAACGAATAGCCTTTGATCTTGCCATGCCCCATTTGAGTAACAGTACATTTGCTCAACCGCTAAAACTGGTTATTCAAGGTACTGCAGGAACTAGAAAATTTTACCTCATATCTTGCCTCAAATTTGCACTTCAAATTGCATCTGAACAAAATTCCGTCCCACTTCTTCTCCTTGCTTCAACTGGTGTTGCTACTTTTAACATACATGCATCTACAATACATTCTTCTCTTTGAATACCCATTGGTGAAATGCACCCTCTTGAAGGCCAATCCCTTTCAAAACTTCAAGAATAAATTTCCCATATTCACTATATTCTCATAAATGAAATGAGCTTTATTGGTCCGAAAAATGTTGACTCAAATTGATGCACGCTTACGTCAAGGTTTCCCATTGCAATCTACAATCCCAGTTGGTGGTTGTTCCATAATTCTTCTTTGTGACTTTGGACAATTACCTCCTGTAAAAGACATCCCCATGTATGCAGGCTCATATGTTGGAACTGCTCTTTGGCATACATTTTATACTTTTATAATGCTTGAAACAATTTTCTAACAAGCTGGAAATAGTGCTTCTCAAATTGCCTTTCGTAAACTCTTGCTAATCCTTTGAAATGCAACACCAACTATTGAAGATTGGGCACTCCTAATGATAAGAACAACCTCTTGCCTTTCATTTGTTGAAAATTCTTCATTTGAACAATCTATCCATTTGTATCCCACAAATAGCTCTGTTGCAGTACACAACAAACACATGCTGAAACAACTTAATATTCCAATTGCACATTGCTTTGTAGAACAATAGAACCAAAATTCCCATTAATCCATTGATGATGAACAACTACCATTAATGGTCCTTCTTGTTGTTGGTCAACAAGTCATGTTAACTGCTGATTTATGGGTTCAAGAAGGACTTGTTAATGGCTCACTTGGGAAAGTCATTCATATTGTCTACAAGTCAAATGAGATACCTCCTACCTTGCCATCGTTTGTTGTTGTCGAATTTGTGCATTACAAAGGACCCTTTTGGGATTCTTCTAATCCTACTTATGTTCCAATATCTCCAATATCAAGAGGATCTCATAGACAAATACCACTTCAAATGACATGGGGTTTAACAATTCATAAAGCCCAAGGTATGACCCTAAAAAATCTAACAATAGATATTGGAAACATTGACAGACAAGGACTTACATTAATAGCAATATCAAGAGTTACATCTATTTCAGGCCTACGCATTTCTCCACCTTTCTATTTTTCCAGATACTCTCGAATGCAAGGAAATCGATATGTTGAACGTAGAAAACAAGAGGAAATCTTACTTGCTTCAAAGTCTTTAAAACCACTTTCTGCTTGATTCTCCTCATTATCTGCTGTATAGATGTATGGTTTTTATTTGGTCACTTGTTTATGTAAAATATGTATTGTTTTTTTTACTTGATAGTGAATTCAACATTATACATATATACTTCATTACATTTATTATTATTTATTTATTTCTGGTTTGTAAATAAATTAATTACTGAATCTCAGTTAATCAATGAAATAGATAAAGACAATTCATAAAAATAGTTCACAGAAATAGATAAAGACAGTTCATAAAATACGTTTCATGAGACTTTATCAATGCATTTAGAAGTAACATAGATAAATCAAAGTTAAACAAACACATTAATTGATTGCAAATGAATCAGAGTACTATTTGATCATTTGGAACAGAGATACCAAGATATGGAACTGTAACACTATTTTTTTCCAGAAATTCTTGCAATAAATTACACAAAAGCTTTACAAAGACAAAAGTATTGTTCGATCCCTTGCATCAATATCCCCTCTCCAAAATTTATAGAGGCCTCATACATTAGAGATCATGACTTAAATAATTATTAGAATCAAATGAATTTCACGTCGAAGGGGATGAAAACTAACAAAGCTCATATCCTAAGAAATTTCTCCAAATATTCCAAATTCGTAGCAGCTCCTCGATATCGGGGTAATTGGAAGATTCAATGCCAACTTGAACATTACACCTATGATCTTCAAGCTCATTCTTTACCAATTTATGCCATAATATGATGAATATATGAATCCTCCCTTCCATTATGAATGGCTGCTTGATCAACCGCTCCAGATCATGTATACTGATGCAATCAAGTCCCTTGATTTTCTCCACTTCTTCATCCCTGCGTTGATCAACTTGCTTGATCACCAACCCGGGCGGACAATATTTTTCAATAAGTACCACAGTAGGAAAAGACAAGTCACTCATGATATTATCAATTGCATACCATCTCCTGCAACAAATATCTTGTGCTATTTTAATAGATTCACCTAATGTTTCTTCTATGTCTTCCCAGGTTCTCAGAATAGCTCTAAATTTATTTAAATGAAACTGAGTAAGAAAAGTAATATTCTCAGGCTTATATTTCATATATCTTTGCCAATCAGCCACTTCATCATAGGCCTTAGAAGCCCGCTTTCTCTTATCCACCAGGTCTTCTATAACAACATACCTTTTGTCAAACAGTGTGTGAGTTTCACAGATATTATCTAAATTTTTGAATAAATCACATACCAAACAATAGTGTTCCATGTTGATTCTTAGAGCAAGTTATTTGAATTCTTCTTTTGAAAATTTAGAAAATGAGGATGAAGCTGCACTTGCAGTTGCATCTTCAATCTCTTTCACCAGCAATTCAACCTTTTGAGCCAGAGTGACATTAACAATCCTTTCCCTTTGTATTTCTCCACTGAGGGAAACATTCATCTCTTGAAGTTCATCACACCTGTTCTCATGTTTCCTTTTAAGCTGCACCAGTTCCTCTTTAAGTCTTCTAATTTCTGCTTTCTGCTTATCAAACTCTTGGTTCAAAGTGTTCACAGCATCATAGATGGCTCCTATAAAATCCCCTAAGATAGATGCACCATTAGTGACATATTCCTATGGATCACTTGATCACTGATTCCACACCACCTGACTTACATCAGACACATCCATATCACCCTAGTCCCGATTCCTTTTCCTACCTTTCCTCACCACTGATTTATCAGTTTTCCTGTAGTGATATTCTATTAGAGATACCACAAAATCTTCATTGAATTCTTCCCTTACCTCACTAATGGGGGGTATACTGTTGCCAATGGATATCAAAGATGTAGTTTTAGTTGTGGTGACAGAAGGGATAGTCATAGTAACAAGGGAAGTACATGGAGAAAGGTTCATATTCTGAGCAGGAATAGCTTCAAGAGCTGAGGGGATGTTAGAAATTGTAGTCTCAACTGATGAAACTTGCACATTAGAGATCTTGGATGGTGATGATGAGGCTACTGAAGTTTCCTCAACTTCCGATAAATACATTGAACTGATTGAAGGGATATGAAATGGAGTCTTCACAACTGTAGATACGTCAGATGTAGGAATAGGTATATCTATAGAAATAGGTATCATAGATTCAGGTAGACACATAGCATCCTTATAGAGTCGATTCATGAAAAGTGTTACATAAGAACCATCAGATAATGAGGATAATGCTATTATAGATGAAATAAGTATTGTAGAAGAAGATGGAGCAGAGTGACTTGAAGGTTGAGATGGAGGAAGAGAGGATGAGAGATTACCATTGCTACCATTGGTGAGATTTTGGAAATCATTACCTGTCTCAACAGTGACAGGCATAGGAGAACTTCTTCCCTCCTCTTCCTCTAAATGAGTTAGGTCAATAGTAGGAATAAGAATGGAGATCTTTATCTTCTTACCATGTATTTCCTCAACCTGAGTCTTTTCAAGTTGAGTCTTTCCAACCATAGTAGCTACCTGGACAGTTTCAACTACCTAAGATGTTGTGATTTCTTGCGTATCTAGTGTTGAAGTCAACATGTTCAGTGTCTAGTTTATCTACTATGAAGTTTGCAAATAGTCTTTAACCTACTATTCCACAGATGTCTAGGGAATTTCTGTCGTGGGGGATTTCCTTTTATCCAAGCCCAAGCTGGTTTCTATAGATGCAGTTTAAGATGCCAGAGCCTCTTTTGCTACAGCTCGATCTTCCTTTTCTTCTTTGTCTTTTGTCAACCTTTTCGAGATGTCCAATTCCATAGACCTGAAATGTTTTACCCTATCCATGATCTCTTTTTGGTACTGCAAAATATGGCTTTGCTCTTATTTTCTTTTCGCCCTTGCTAAAACTTCAGAAAATGTATCCGCTCTGTGATAAATAAAACCATTAGGAGTTTCCTCATGAACATAACTGGCTTTAATCTTATTTTACTCTAGGTGTAAATAAATAATGCCTTTAAGATCATGATGTATTTTGCATGAAAAACCAAGTTTAAGTGACATGATATGGTCACTCAGCTCCAATGCCCATGTAGAAGAGGGAATGCTCAAGGATCCAAGTGTAATATGAAACCTGGGACAAACTTTTCTCTTTGGTGTAGCACATTTCTTGTAGATTCCTTCTGTAACTGTCTGAAATGAGATATTTTCTAAGACGAACCTCTCTGGGATGACTTTAGGCAACATGTGAGCCGCGTTATTGCCATAAACGTTGATGTAGGTAAAATATTCACCAACATACCAGTCTCCCATTGTGGCTATGAGAGCTTTTTCTTTTGGTGAGAAAGCAGGGGCTTCTTTGTTGAAAATAAAAAAATATACCCAGCCAATGAAACTTTCACATATTTCATAAAACCTAAGCACATAGTTTCCATCCCAAAGCTCGAAATGATAAATATGTAGAGGCGGAGCTGGCAATTCCCAAATCCATCCCAAATTAGGGTAACGAAAATCAACACAGAAAACATCCACAATGAAGGTAGTGAGATAAAAGTTGGGCTTTTTCTTAGTAGTCGGTTTCTGGAACTCTTGAATATAATTTTTAAGTTACAGTGACAAAATTGAGGCCCAAGGAAAAGACTCACCCGTGGTAATAATGTGATGAGTGATCGGATCCAATTCCTATTTGAATAACGAACAGTTGGGAAGGCCATAAATCCTGCACAACATCGCAGCTAACATGGAATCAGGCTCTTTGAACCACTCGACAGGGTATAATTGGTATTTTCTCTTGAAAAATTTATGGAGTTCAGTCATATAGGATTTAATCATTTGGTCTATATTGAATTTGGATTTGGCAGTGTTAACAAAATCTGCATTTAGAAGCTGGGTATAAGGTTTAAGAGCATAAATCCTTACAAAAGTTTTTGAGTGGAAATTGGCTAGCTGAGACTTAGTACTGGTAATGAAAGAACAGTCTTTCCCATTGGCATGGTCAATAATCCATTGCACAACATCATTATAGGGTAGGATAGGTGGTCTGGAAGTGATCATATGCAAGCCAGAGTCTCTAATTCTCTCATAAACCGTTTGGTCACTCTAAAAATCTGAGAGGTCATTGTTATCAAAAATTGAGTAAACCCTAGCCCATTCTAAATGATAAGTTTCATTGACATGGCTGCTAGTATTAGAAAAAACATCGAAGTTCAGGTCTCTAGTTAACATATCCTTCTGGATGTTTTTACTCCTGGTGATTCTGGGGGTTTTGGATGTCGCCATGTGTCGTTTTTTGAAAATTTATACTAGAAGTTAAAAAATGAAATATACACTAAGCACAGTAATCAATTCAAAATGTGAGACAACAACATGGTAACCAACCCGAAACTATAGTGATCATTGTTGGAGTTGCCAGGTAAAATATGGAGGTAAAAATCACATAGAAGAGCGAATTGCAGCAATAAAAACAATGATAAATCATAAATCAAAACTATCATATTTATAATTGCCGAGAAATAGTACAGACTGTCAAATGAGAGTAAAAAGAAAATAAATGGTTAGGATCAACTTTGTGGGATGCGATATGAAAACAAAATTTGCAAGTTTATTAATTGTTCCACAACCGGCATTCTGCAACTTGCGGGTTGCGAGATGTGGGAATGTAAAATAGCACAAAATTTATTCAATTAGCTCTGCATCCTGCATCCCGCAATGTTCGGGATGCGGGTTCCGGACTTCCTATTATTTTTGTTTGGTTTGTGTTTTCCCGCAACCCGCATCCCATAAAATGCGGAATGCACGATGCAGAGCTAATTTAATAAAATTTGTGCTATTTTGTGTTCCCACATCCCACAAAGTTGATACTAACCATTCTTTTTCTTTTTACCCTCATCTAACGGTCTCTATTATTTTTCATGAATTATAAATATGATAGTTTTGATTTGCGATTAAAATTAACACATAAAAACTTTCCCGCACCCACATTTGCAAGATGTGGAATGTGGGTTTGAAAAATGAAATATCAAATGAAATGTTTCCTGGAATCCATAAGTTGAGGATTTGCGGGTTGTGGGATGTTAAAACAATCCAAACAAAAATTCATCATTCTACATTCAAAATTTGGGCTCCTGTGTCATAATGACATGGGATCTATTGTACTTACAACAAGACCTCACATAGTCATGCTAGAGGCCATTCTATTTAAATCATTACACCAAGTTACCCCTGTCAATTTCTTTAGAATATCCAAGTAACATGTATAACATGAAAATTTAATGTCCCATGTCTATTATCAAATCAAAAGAGCAACAAAGGAAATAAAATGCACCCAAATCCATGTTCACCAGATCAAGAGGCTTGTAGTTCAGTTTGTATATCTCTTTTAATTCTCAACGGATTCTAAGCTCGGTGAGATTGATTAACATGAATTTGTGCTACTTGTGAATTTAGAAAACTACTATGCTAGGTATACTTTATATTATTTCATGATGAGGTATATATATATATATATATTAATTGAAAGTAATTAAATAAAAACTAAACTTGAATAATAAAAAAGTTAGATATATATATATATATATATATAGAAATTTCATAAACTCTTAAAAAAAATCAATCTCATTATTTAGAATACTTTGAAAAAATTATAATGATTTTATACATGAGCATGTGGGAATTTTGTAAACTTTAAAAAATAAATCAATCAAAGTATTTAGAATAATTAAAACAAAAATGAAATGGTTTTATTACAACAGTTTTACTGATAATTGTAATGATATTTTAAAGACATTCTATGTCATCGATGATTATCACCTTCCATCTTCCATCCATACACAGTTGAAAGCAAGGGACAAAAGCTCATGAGAACATGTCATTTAAAATATATAGAATAAAAAATTCAATTGAATAAAATACTCGGATGGATTTGCATAAATTAACAAATTAACATATGTTTTATCGAATTTACTGTGTAATCATTTGCAGAAATAGATACATATTTTAATAAAATAAGATCTATTTAAAGCTTATCAATACATGGGTCACTAACAAGGATGTGAATAATTGTACTACTTGCTCACAAAAGACTAACAGTAATATTGAATAATCTGAAACAAGAAAACTCATTATTCATTAAGGAAAGTTAATCAAATAAACAAAAAGAGACATGAAAAAATATCACTACTGTATTAAATAGATTTGCACAAACTTACAAAACCTCAATTAAACCGAGGTATTTCCAAACTCTTGTCTAGATTTTTGCCTTCCAAAAAGTCGTTATTACATGTGAAACCCACCCTTTAAATAATTATTACAAAAAGTAGATTTCCATGAAATTTTGATTGACAAATCTAAATAAAACTAATATCTAAGGAAATCCCACCATCTGCTCCAAATCACTAGCAATTCCTCAATGTTGGGATAGTTAGTTGATTCAAAACCAAGTTGAACATCACATCTATAATTCTCCATTTAATTTTTAGCTAACTTATACCAGACACAGATGTAAATGTGGACCTTGCCCTCAATAGCCAATGGTTGTCTGATTAAGTGATCGACATCCTCAATCGTTATATGATTGATTCCTTGGATTTTCTCACTTGCTTCATCTCTCCACCGTTCAACCTGCTCAATCATCAATTTTGGAGGACAAGTGTTTTTAATAAGATTTACTGTTGGAATAAACAAATCCTCCATGATACTGTCAACAATATACCATCTTCTTGCACACACAGCTTGTGCCTTTTTTATAGTCTCATCGACCATCTCATTAAGATCAAGCCAAGCATGGAGTACTGCTTTGACTTTATTTAGCTGAAAGCTGCTGAGGATGATAATTTTTTTGGGTTTTTCCTTCCTGCACCTTTTCCAGTCTACAATCTCATCCAAATCCTTTGAAGCTTTCTCCCTCTTTTTCACGTGATCTTCATGTACAATGACCATCTGACCAAAAGAAATATACATTTCATAAATATGATTTAAACTATGAAACAACTAAGTTATTAACTCATAATGGTCCTCATTTCTCTTGATAGCTAACTGCTTACATTCTTCTTGTGAAAACCTCGATATCAAAGAGGAATTTGCACTTGCAGTTGCATCTTCCCATTACTTTTCAAGTGAATCTATCCTAGGTCTAAAGGCAACATTTGCGATCTTCTCATTTTGCAGCTCAACCTGAAGAAAGGAACTTTTGACCTGTAGTTCATTGTAGTTATCCTCAGATGTCTTCATAAGATCAGCAACATGAGCCTCATGTTCCCTTTTACTCTTCTCAAGTTCTTCCTTCAACTCGGTTATCTCTTCTTTCCTCCTGCCAAACTCCCTTTTTAAATTTCCAATAACATGGATATTGGCACCCGTGAATGCACCCAAAGCAGCAGGTTTTCTGCTACATCTACCTGTGGGTCACCGGATTGATGATTCCAAAGTATTTTCTCAGAAATAGATACTTCCATCCCATTTTTATCCCTAACCCTCTTTTTTCCCTTTCTAATCATCGATTTATCAAGTTTTCTATAATAATATTCTCCAAGAGAGACAATAATCTCTTCATTAAATTCATCTCTTGGATCAATGGATCTAGATGTGCTAATCACTGTGGACACTAAAGAGGATGTTTGAGTAATGGTAGGAGAGGGCATGGTCATGTTAATGTGAGTACTCAAAGGACATATGTTTTGAACATGGCTTATTTCAGAGATGGAAGACAAGAGTAGCGTTGAAGATTTGAAAGATGGAAAATGTAGATTGACAGCTACAAGTGGTGACGAAGATAGTAAATCCTCTTCAGTACTAGATGATGTTGACAAAGTAACTAAGGGTACATCTACAGCAATCTTGAAAATTGGTGCTTGAAAATTTCTTTGAACAGGGAATATTTCAGGAATAGAAGAAATAACTCTGGTTGAAGATTTTGAAGATGACAAGTGGAGATTGAGAGCTGAAAGTAGTGACGAAGACACCAACAAATTTTTCAAATATGTTAATGATTCAATGATTGATCCACCATCACCATCACCATCCACCAAATATGTTAATGATTGCAAATATTGATCCACCTCTTCAGTGATAGGTGCAGAGGCTAACATCTCTTCTTCTAAATCTTAATCAACCAAATTGATAATACGACCTGTGGAGGAAGAAGCTTTCACCTTCAATATTTTGAATGGATTTTTTCAACTATTTCTTTAGTATCACTTGACTTATTGACTGCAACAATCACTGGGATATGAGTAACAGTCACAGGAGTTGAAACTTCCTAAGTATTTAGCATAAAGGTCATTATTGCCAGCTTCTCTTTTGACTTTGTTGATGTAATTATTAAGGCTTTGATGTGCTCCCTAACTGGTACCTATGGCAAGTCTTCCATTAGACATATTCCCTTGTCTCTGTCTGCAAAAAATGCAACTGATGAATTCTTCATTGCTTCATCTTCCTTTTGTTCTCTGTCCTTTCTGAATTTCTCCAAGATTTCAATCTGCAGTGCCTTGTCACATTGAATCCTCTCTTTCAGTTTCTTTTTGATGCTGCAAGATGTGGGCATCCTCATCCTTGCTTTTGGCTCTCCCCAACACTTCAGAAAATGTAATGACACCCTGATAAATAGAATCATTGGGAATTTCCTCATGCACATAATTAATTTTGATATGATACTACGTAAAGTGGGCATCGAGGCATCCCTTGGGATCATGTTTTCTCTTGGTGGAAAAACCAAGCTTCAAATACTGTATATGTTCACCTAATACTGCAGCCCAGGTTGAAGTTGGAATAATCAGTGATCCAAGGTGCAAAGGGAATTTGGGCCAAGCTTTTTTCTTAGGGCCAATCAACTTCTTATAAAACCCATCATTGACAGTTTGGAAAGCCACTTCTTCTAGAACCAACCTAACATGGACAATTCTTGGAAGCATATGAACAATGTTGCTACCCCAAATTATTATGTATGAAAAATTCTCACCAACATACCAGTCACCCATTGTACCAATTAAACCTGTGGCTTCAGGTGAAAATGCAGGAGCTTCCTTCTTGAATATTAAAAAATAGATGGTCCCAAGGAATTATTGACATATATCATAGAACCTGGGTGCATAGTTAGTATCCCACAGTTCTGAATAATAAATGGGCACCGTGGGAGCCAGAAAACCCGACTTCCATCCCAAATTAGGATATTCAAACTCAGTGCAAAATATATCATAAATGAAGGCTGAAAAGAAGAAATTGGGTTTCTTTCTAGCAGTGGCCTTCTAGTACTCTTGGATAGAAATTTTGATTTCGAGCGACGACATGGATGCCCACGGGAAATAATCACCAATTGCTAAAACATGATGAGATACTGGAGCCTATTCAGTATTGAACACAAAACAATTAGGAATGCCGTACAGTCTACATAACATAGCTGTGAATAAGGAATAAGGTTCTTTGAACCAGGTAACAGGTTAAAGATCGTCAGACCTCTTGGATAATTTACTAGGTTTGTGCATCCATGATTTTAACATTTCTTCAAAATTGAACCTACTTTTGGAGATTTGTGTAAAATCTGTAGTAAGGGGTTGTCTTATCAGTTTAAGGGCATAAGCCTTTGTAAATACCTCGAGACGGAAATTGGCTATCTCTAACCCTCTACTACTGTTCAAACAATGGGATTTCGGGTCCACATCTTCTACTATCCATTTGACCACGTCATTGTACGGGAGGATAGCGGCTCTAGCAACAAGAGAATGAAGTCCAGAATCCCTGATTCTTTCGTAGGCCAACTAGTTGTCTTGAATATCAGAAAATTTGTCATTGTCAAAAATTTCATAAACCCTAGATGATTCAATTTGGTAAGTTTCAGTGATTCTGCCACTCGTATCTGAGAAAATACCATAGTTCAAATCCTTGGTGAACATATCCTTTTCTAGGCTTTTGCAGCGAGTAGATCTTTCCATTGTTGCAAATTGGAAAAACTATGTTTAAAAGAAAAAATAATGTGAAGCGAAAATTAAAACTAATTCAAAATTGACTACAGTAATAAATTGAAAGAAGAAATGACCAAAATACTAACCTATAATTGAATTAGACTATGATAAAATTTCCTGGTAAAATTAACGTAGAGCAATAATTCACGAAGATAAAATTCACGCACCGCAATAATTCGCAACAGTAAAAAAGTGGTAAATAAATTGTATAAGACCAGCATATTTATATTTTTTACATGCATCATCTTGCAATTTACTGCCAAGACAAAATACATCAAGATCAGCCTTGCGATATGCGGGATCAAAAAATAAATTCCAAGTTTATTAATTGTTTCGCAACCCACATTTCGCAACTTGTGGGTTTCAAGATGTGGGAACGCAAAACAGTACAAACTTAATTCAATTAGCTTCGCATCCCACATCTTGCATGTTGTGGTCTGTGCGTTGCGGGCAAACACAAACCAAAAAAAAAATAATACGAACTCCCACACCCCACATTTGTGGGATGCTGGATGTAGGTTTGAAAAAATGAAATATCAAATGAAATGTTTGCCACAATCCACAAGTTGTGGATTTGCGAGTTGCAAGATGTTAAAACTATCCAAACAAAAATTCATCATTTTGCATTCAAAACAAAGAAATCAAACATAAATTTTTGGAAATTGAGTAGTTAAGGTATCCTAATAATGAAATTAAATCTTGATAAAAACCTTTACGATTTATGAAGAGTCTTACCAAGTAATCTTTGTATGTAAAATTTGGGCTCTTGTATCATAATGACCTTGGATCTGTTGTACTTACACATTGGTAGTTCTACAATAGACACATTGGTAAGTTTGAAAGTTTTATAACCCATGTTTGTAACATATTTCATGAACAAACACCTCCCTAATAACTATAAAACTAATGATAGTCTTTAAAAAAAAAATGCCAAGAGTTGTAGTCATTTTCAACTAATTCATACAACATTAAAAGGGGATTAAACCTGGCACTGATAAAACTTGAAATAATTGATTAAATGAAACAAATAAAACTTGAAATAATTACCATTCTTCTCTTAAGTACTAACAAAAACATGCTATTTAAACAAACAGAGCTTGAAATAATTTCTTAAACATATTCATTGAGAGTCGCTAATGTTTCATTCACATAATTGATTTAAAATTTGCTTTCATAGATTTGGATCGAGAGTCGAAATGATCCTGAAATGTAATTGAATTATTAACAATGTAAAAGGACCCATAGTTTAACCATAGACTATTAAGATTTCTCTTATAAGCAAGCACTTTTTTCAAATAGATTAACCATAAATTAAGCACAACTATATAAATAAATAGACCTTAACCAACTAACATTGTTAATAAGATTTTTAATATAAGTGTTCAAAAAATTCAATTATAAATCTCTTAACCTAACATTTCATAACCCAGTATTAATATGCACTCTCCCAAGGTAAAAAACAAAGGTTCACTTGCAAAAAGACAAAATATTTTTACCCTCTCGGTGTTTTTTGCCACCTCTTAGTGCAAATGCTAGTTTAACCGTAGAAGGTTTTCCATAGTTCGACTATCGATTGATTCCTACTATGTATTGTGTTGTATTTTGTAAAATTTAATTTTCTTATTTTATCTTTCTTATATCGTATTTAGTTTTTATATGTTTTTGTTTTTAAATTGTATATATGACATATACTGTATCATATATATTACAATGTATTTTATCTTTTTTATATTTTTTTTAGTTTTTTATTTTTTTTTATTTTAGATTGTATATATGATATATAGTGTATCATATTATAATGTATAATATTGTGGCTTAAAAAAGATTAAATGATTATATAAATATAATTGATTATAATATAATTAAGATTAATATAATATGGAATGTTTGTTCATTTGTATTTGGATTTGGCTTTAATGTTTAAGTATTATGATGTCTCAAATATCATTGAATGAGAGAATTATTTTCATCTTTATATGATTTTAGGTTGGATAACCTTTTGGTTAAATACTTCTTCCATCTCGTTATGTTATTCATCAAATTTTGTGAGGTAATTTTTCCTTTCTTATAATATCATTGGAGCATAAGTTTATCATGGTGAAATTTCACACATAGAAACTAATAATGAGTTCTCCAAAAAAAAAGGACAATTTTAAACTATTTACCATAGGTGCATTGACTGTTTGGTGACCTCCTTCAGGATTTAAATCTAGCTGATTTTACTCCATTCAACCTGAGCAATTTTAAACTATTGGTCTACCCAGCAAGCAAACAATGAAGCTATAGCTATTTAATTAGTGGGTTTTTTTATATTCCAAGGCCATGTCCAAATTAACATATAGTTGGGTTGCATTAATTCAATTTTTTTAATATAGGGATTTGTAAATATATATTATGTATATGTTAAAATTTTGTAAAATGTACAAATTCATTGTCAAATTTGTGAATTTTTTCATTGCCGGAGTGACAACTAAAAATAACCACATAACAATTCTTATTTGGTCATTTTTAGTCTAGATATCCTGTGACCAAATTTGGTTATTTATCTTGGTATTTTTTAGTTAACTCACTTAAATTTATCAATTTTGGTCATTTATCCCTTGAAAAAAACTGTGGTGACCAAAAACTTTGGTCTCCCGGTCACTAATCTTTCATTTTCCGCTATTAATAAGATGCCATAACTCCTTAGTTGTTCTGGTTTATAAGAAACAAGAAAGTTTGGTAGCAATGCAAGAATATATCATGCATTATAGACTTAAGCCAGTATACAAGAAAAGATAATTAGTAGACACTCTATTGCAAGAAGTCGAAGAGTTGAAAGTATTATACCTTTCCTCAATATCGTTTAGAGATACATTGTTTCCCAAGTCTTTCAGTGAATAATCCACCACAATAGAAACTTGAATGCCTATAAAAATGGTGGCATGTCAATACCTCAACCAGCATTCGGATTTGTTGCTAGGCTTGGCACTGGTCTATTTGGATTTCGAGGTTCCAAGAGCTTAACAAATTATATGGATGCAAATTTTCAGGATCAAATTGCTTTGCAGAATGGAATTGAACAAAACTCTGATGGGACTGGGATGAGAAATGTTGAATGTAAAAAACTAACAATAGATTCCAAGAGTCATCATTTGGAACATATTGAATATGTTTTGAGTGCTATGCTTTTAGCATCAAAGGTGACAATTTCAAAGAGCAGGGTAGAATGTAGTGGACACATAAGTGAGGAAGATGTTCAAAGTTCCCAAGACAGAGTGCAAGTTTACACAGGAGAGTATTCAATAGGCAGTATGCCAACTCATATGGATCACATGCATTGCTTGTTTGTTTCTGTTCCTGGTGAATATTACCAGTTCAAACACTTTGACAATGTTAAGGACCCTCTGGACCATTACTTTTTGAATGAAACAACACAGATCTCTAATGATAGAAAGTGGTTAAATAAATTTTAGCAAGAGTGGAGTATCCTTGAAAACAATTTGCCTGACATGATTTAGGTGCGATTCTATAAGGATTGTATGTATTTGTTGAGGGCTTTGATCCTTGGAGGAAAAGACAATTGGATGATTAATAGTAGGACACATGGAATATTTTTTTGGGAACCATACAACTCTCAGGCATCTATTTCACGTTGATGATAATGTCAAGCTGCAGGGAAACATTCGATAAGGAACCTAGCGGATTCAATCTAGGTTAGTTTGCCTTATATTAACCAAGGAATAGGTATGAAGGGCATGAATGGAATATAAAAAGAAAAATTGTAAGATGATAGAGTAGGGAAGCACTATTTTTATTAGCATGCACTTCCCTTCTCTTTTCCAAGTATCATATGCTAGATTCCCGTGGTCCTGCAGTACACCTAAGACAATGGAGAATCTTAATGTAGTAATAATAATTTTAACCTATCCTTTTCCTTTGTATTGACTTAAAAATGCTCCAATTATCTAGACTTTTATGTGGTGTGCCTTAAAAGGATCTAACAACAAAGAGGCATTGTTGCATTTTTATTTTTATGCCAAATAAATAGGCATGTTTCACCTAAACAGTATGACTAGTGTTGTGTAAGAAAATTGATTCCATGTAATAAGAAATTGACAAATCAAACCGTCTGATCCCTTTAGGGATTTCACAATACTTGGAAGAGGAATTATACAGGTCTATTGAGGATGCATCCTGACACTTGTTTCAAAATCTACCAGATAGTAAAGTTTCAACATATTTCCTTTAGAGAACTCTATGCTCCCCTCTATTATGGGCATTTCTGTATTGTTGTTAATGTTGATAAGCCAAATATATTTTGGATTTTGTGCTTTAGTATTAGTTCTTATTACATTTGTGGCCTTTAATAATCTCATGGATTCATATATTATCCATGAGATATCGACTCAAGGTATTCACTGTAAAACAAATGTCTGGTCTGGTATTTGTTAAGTACATCAGTGACCCAATGATTTGTCTATATTGATTCATGTCGACTAACTCTGATGAGTCATTAGCTAACAGCTTCAGGTTAGATTTCATGGGAGTGGCCATGGATTTGCATTCCAGCATATTGAATCTTTTCAATATCTCTACCGCATACTTTCCCTGGTTGACAAAGATTCCTTTTGAACTTTTCCATACTTCCAGACCTAGGAAATAATGCATCAACCCAAGAATAGGTCTTTCATCTCAAATTCTTCTACTAGTTTCTTCTTTCTTTCCACAACCTGTTTCTCATTCCCTATCAAGAATAGGTCATCCACATATAGTAACAGGATGACAGGTTCATCTTCTACAATCTTGAGATAAAGGTTAGGATTAGCTTTAATCTTGGTAAAACCCATGATGGACATCTATCCTTTCATACCAAGCTCGAGGAGCTTGTTTAAGGCCATACAATGCCTTCTTCAACTTGCATACGTGAGTATGTCTATCTTGAACTTCAAATCCTTGTGGTTGTTCTATGTATACTTGTTCTTCGATCACACCATTCAAAAAAGCTGTTTTCACATCCATCTGGTGTAAGTCCGACTTCATCATGGATGCAAGTGCCATTATAGTTCTAATCGAAGTATATCGTGCTACTGGGGAAAATGTCCCTTCATAATCAATTCCTTCTTTCTGAGAGAAACCTCTGGCCACAAATCTTGCTTTATACTTTTCGATACTTCCGTCAGCTGCATGCTTTATTTTGAATATCCATTTGGAGGATACTATACTTTTGTCTTCGAGTTTGGGAACTATATCCCATACATCATTCTTCATTATTGATTGGTATTCTTCAGTCATTGCTTCTTCCCATTCTTTCTTCTATACCGCTTCTTCATAGTTTGTCGGTTCTTGATCTACAAGATCACACATCAAAGCTACATAGTTGGAAAAGGTTTTAGGTTTCTTTATTTCCCTTGTGGAGCCTTCAAGAGCTCCATATCTTTCTGCCTCTCGTATAATTTCTCTTGTCCAAGTAGGATTTCTCTTTCTTGATATCTCCATCATAGGAGGTTCTTGAGGTTCTGCCATGTCACTTTCTTCAGGAGCTTCATCTTCATGGAGATATGTAGTTTCTTTATTTCTAGGTGATGTCTCTTCTTCATATACTTATTCATGTTGGCACTTCCTGGATCTCTTGAGGGATGCCTCTTCATCGAATGTCACATATTGAATGATTTCCACGTGATGGAATCCAGGAATGTAAATTCTAAATGCTTTAGATACTTCACAATATCCAGCAAATATTCCCTTCTTTCCAGAATGATATAACTTGGTTCTTTTCTCTTTTGGTATATGAATATATACTGGACAACCAAATATTTTGAGGTGACTTACCTCAGGCTTCTTTCCCGTGAACATATATTCTGGATTTTTGAACCCAAGAGCACTGTGAGATATTCTATTCTGTACATACACATTAGTTCTTACTACTTCTGCCCATATATGCATTGGAAGATCTTGATCATATATCATAGTCTTCACTTCCTCCATGATGGTTCTATTCTTTCTTTCTACAACCCCATTCTGTTGAGGATTGCAAAGAGTAGTTAGTTCCCTCTTGATTATGGCATCTTTGCAAAACGCTTTAAACTCTTTTGAGGTATACTATCCGCCATTGTCTTATCAGAGTGTCTTTATTTTCTTGTCTGAAATATTCTCTATCAAGGCTTTGAACTCCTTGAATTTCTCAAACACTTCACTCTTTTCTTTCAAGAAGTATATACAGGTCTTTCTTGAATAGTCATCAATAAACATGATATAATATTCAAATCCACTTAAGTATGTAGTATACATTGGACCACATACATCTGAATGAATCAATTCCAACGTACATTAATTTTTTGTTTCGCTCTTTTGAAATGGATTCTTTATGTTCTTTCCCTTCGCTCATCCTTTGCAAATGCATTCATGCTTAATATTCATGTATGGTAATCCCGTTACTATCTTTTTCACATGAGGTAAATCTTTGTAATTAATGTGGGCAAGCCTTCTATGCCATAGTTCACTAGGTTCAGTGAACTTATGCACAAAGGTTGTTTCTGAATGGCCCTTGAGCTTATACAAGCCTCCTTCTTATTCACCAATGATGATTGCATTTTCAATATTCTTTCCTTTGGGCCACATGAGTCCTTGACCATCTATGAAAGAAAATATGAAACCTTTCTTATCTAAAGATGAGATAGAAAGTAAATTCTTCTTAAGACAAGGTACATATAATACATCTTTCATCTTTAGGGGATTACCTGAATCAAGTTTGTAACTTGCTTCACCAACTCCTTTGATCGGATATTGATAGTCATCTCCTAGGGATACTTTCTGAGAAGCGCTCCTTTCTTTGAGTTTGGATAGATTTTTCTTTTGTCCCGTCATGTGATTTGAAGCGCCACTATCAATCAGCCAAGTGTCTTCTCTAGGTGTTATAGACCCAGAGAGTGCAGAGAATAGTACATACTCTTCTGCATCTTATTCTATTGCTTGATTTCTTGGAGGTCTTTCTTCTTCGTCTTCTTCTTCTTCTTCATCCTCATATTCAGCTAGATGAGCATGATATCTTTTGCTGTTTTTGATACTCTTCTTATATTCTTGCTTCTTCATAGGACAATTCCTAGCAATGTGTCCTATCTTGTCACAATGGAAACATTGAAAACCAGAGTAGTCGTTACTTGCTAGACTTTCTCTTGGTCTTTGGAATCTTCTGGGAGGTTGATTCTCCTTGTGGTTTCCATTCTTGAAGGTGGGTTGAATCCTTCTTCTTTTATTGGTATTAGTAGCTAGATATTGATCATCCTCTTTAAGTAAGGCTTCTCTATTTGCCACTCTAGTCTCTTCTTGAATGCAGTCTTCACATACCACATCAAACTTCATGCATTCCTTCCTGGCACACATTCTTTGAATGAATGATTCCCATGGTCTAGTGAGACCATTGAGAGCAGTCATGACTAGTTCATCTTCATCAAGTTTGTCTCCAATATCTTCTAGTTGTTCTTTGATCTAAGAAACCCTTGAGAAATAGTCTTGGATGGATTCCCCATGACTCATCTTGGTACTCTTCAGTTGAGCTATTAGGTTCATCTTTATATTAATGTTTCTTCCTTCAAACATTCTGGATAGGGCATCAAACATTTCCTTTGGAGTCTTCTTGAATGACACTTGAGGGATCAAGTGATCCTTGATGGAGTCAGCAATAATTCTTTGAGCCCTAATCATGTATTTCCTATGCTTCTCCTTGGCTTCAGCTTCTTCTGGTTCTGAAAATTCTTCTTTGACATACATATCAAGATAATTCTCTTGGAGAATGAGACCAATCCTGTATTTCCATGCTTTAAAATTCTCTATTCCTTATAGCTTGTCCTCAAGCTTAGTGCTTGGGGCTATCTTGTCAGAAAATCACAAAAAATTGAAATTTTGTGGAATGAGAAACTGACCTTACCAGGAGATGTGCTTGAATGAGGTGAGTTGACTGGTGTACTTGGATTCTGGAGAATTCAACTATTCACCTTTCAAATCAGACTTGCAAGATTCAACTTCTGCAGCTTTCTGGTTCAGTAGTTTTCTGGTGTAGCTGTCAAACTAGGGTTTGACTTTTTCGGAGACTCACACATCCAAAAACCTTGATTCTAGGCTCAAACGATGCGCTCTAGAAGGGCACAACTTTCCATGCAAACAGTTTTCCAAAACATGAAAATTTTCCTGAAACCCTAATTTCTTCCGAGGAGAGAGAGAGGGCTATTTTTCCTTGTGAAGGCTGTCCTGTTCAGGTTAGCTCTGATACCATGTTAAATTTTCATATGCCAAGCTAGAACATCAGTATTTCATTTCATTTTCATAACAAAAGCATATAACAGGATCACTGAAAGAAACAGTATCACAAGAATAACATAGATTTATTCTGGGAAAACCCTAAAGAGAAAAACCCATCAAAAGCTTCATCAATATAGATGCCCCAAAAGGATAAAAGATAAAACCAACAAGGAGATCAAAGACTGATCCTCCTCCTTCTCCTACTACTCTTCTCTTATCCACTAATGCGCTACACAAGTGAGAGTGTGTGCTTCAAATGAGGAGCGCCACACCTCTATTTATATTCATCTGTTCACTTTAATTAACTCATCCGACATCTAGGCTAGAGTTAATCAAGTAGGCTCGATTTTACACATGTAGGCTCAAGTAACCACACTGGGGTGTTAATGACCCACATTTGCAATTAGAGGGGACTACCTCATGACTCTTATTAGTTCTTTCGATTAGAAGCATTGGGGTACAAAGTAATACAAGTGGTTCTCTCGTTAGGAGCATCGGGGACCACAAAAAGATACATATAGAATATTCTTTGAAGTTACAATATTTCAACACGCATGTGACAAAGGTATATGGTTACAACAACGATATTTCTTTGTAAGTTAAGTCCATAATAGAGAACTGGGAGACGAGGCTGGTAAACGAGTATATTGTTTGGGATATTGATGGAGTAAGCCTGAATCACTATTGGATCATTAAAAACATGATGGGGTTACTCATGGAAGAAATGATAGGGAAATGGGATAATAGCAAGTTGGCAATTTCTGAGGCTACATAAAAAATGCTGGAGTTAGATATGCTTATAATGGAGAGAGATATGATGGACATGTGGAAAAAATTAGCTATGGGAGTTGATTCCTTGGGTGATGGAGGCAGCGAAAATGTCTCTATGTCTCCAGAAATGAATTTTGACCCTGCTCCTATGATACTCGCTTTATCTATAGTTCCTATTACAATTAGTGAGCTTTCAAAGGAGGTGAGGAATGTGATGCTTCTGTGGGGAAAGCAGATGCTTCTGTGGAAAAATAAAATCCTTCTGTGGGGAAAACAGATGCCTCTGTAGGGAAAGCAGTTGTTCAGCCTTTGAAGCACAGTTTACCATTTTCATACGAGGAAGTGCATGGGCCTTCTCTTATGGCCGAGGAAACACAGAACATGCAAGAATTTACTGTCACTACAAGTGGTGTTAACTCATGATCTTGTTTCTCTTTATTTTTTTTCACTTTTTCTTCTTGTTATCATCAGATCTACTCCAACCAAATTTCACTTTCTAGCAGCATCCAAATGTCAAAGTGACCACTCAGGTTTCAATTTGAATATCAAGATCAGATAGAAAAGCAATAATGATGGCACTCATGTGGAAGAAAAGTTTACAATTTGTGTGTTTGATGAATTTGTAGAAAAGGCAAAGGCACAGTGCCTTAGTCATGTTGTTGGCGATCCCTTTAGAAAAGGTGTTGAGTAAGGTCCTCAATGGATGATAGAGTAAGCTAGTTTTAGTGATTTGGGACTTCACCTGCAGTGGCTTAAGTTTTTTGCTGCTAAAGTTGCACAATAATACCCGTTCTTCAAATCTTTTGTGATAATGGTGGATGATGTAAAGGACCATCTAGTCAAAAAATGACTTGAATCTATTTGGGAAGAGTTGAAGTCCATCTTTTCTGAAATGTTAAACCCCCAGTTGTTACCATTCCTTTCTACCAAGTCAATAGATTTACTGCCCTTGAATGATCAAGTGAACCCTGTTGTAAAGCGGTTGACACAGTTAATCAAGCACTTTTCAATACTTAGATGTGTAATGTGGTAGTGGAAGACAGATAATGAAACAAATGATGTGTCTCTTAAGTACCAGCATATTAACAGGGGCCATGGATCAATTCCTGGGGAACTTTATGAGGATTTACATTCTGTCTTGAACAGTTTGAGGTTGATATAAAAAGAGTTTCTTATAATGTGTGCAAATGTAGTGTTTGATGAGAAAGATGACGAACTCTTCACAAGGGTACAAGAATGCCATGTGGAATTTCGGAAAGCAGTTAATAGGCCCATGTTTGATTTTGATATATTTTGAATATGTTGGAAGAGGTTGAAAAATTAACCAAGAGCAGTTTAACAAAATTCTGCATT
The DNA here is from genome assembly GCA_001517045.1 of Pseudotsuga menziesii. Taxonomy (NCBI): domain Eukaryota; kingdom Viridiplantae; phylum Streptophyta; class Pinopsida; order Pinales; family Pinaceae; genus Pseudotsuga; species Pseudotsuga menziesii. The sequence continues at coordinate 297,734 of LPNX011234221.1, forward strand.
ATATTAAGGCTAGAAGAGAGAAGGGTATATATAGTCTCCAAAATTACTTATAGGTTAAAGCCGTTGTCTCTCATTTGAAACTGTTCTCACTTTAGGCTCATGTGATATTGTACATGACAGATTCAATCATTATTAGACCATCAATTCATCTTTCAAGTCTCATGCATCTGTTCATTTTGGGAGGCGTCTGTTTCAGACCATGCAAACAATCTTGCTTCAAGAATAAGGGGAAATTTGACAAATTCATTGCAATCTCTTGGTGTAGACATTTTGACAGGTGTTGGCACTGTCTTGGGCCCACAACAGGTGAAATATGGTAAAATTGGCTTCCCTAATAAGATAGTGACTACCAAGGATGTTATTATTCCCATAGGATCTGTTCCTTTTGTGCCGTCGAGAATTGAAATTGATGGCAAGACTGTATTTACTAGCGACCATGCATTGAAGTTGGAGTGGGTACCAAATTGGATAGCTATAATAGGGAGTGGCTATATAGGGCTTGAGTTCAGTGATGTGTACACTGCACTTGGGAGTGAGGTCACATTTGTTGAAACCTTAGATCAGCTTATGCCTAGTTTTGATCCTGAGATTAGAAAGCTAGCCCAAAGGGTTTTGATCAACCCATGAAAAATTGATTATCACACTGGTGTTCTTGTAAAAAAGATAACTCCAACAAAGGATGGGAAACATGTGACTATAGATCTTGTTGATGCAGAAACAAAGGATTCAAGGGATACTTTGGAGGTAGATGCAGCACTTATTGCTACAGGACGAGCACCCTTTACAAAAGGCCTTGGCCTTGAGAATATTAATGTAGTTACTCAAAGAGGTTATGTCCCGGTTGATGAGCATATGCAAGTTATTGATGTAGATGGAAGTACGGTTCCTCATGTATATTGTATTGTAGATGCAAATGGGAAATTGATGCTTGCTCATACTGCTAGTGCACAAGGAATCTTAGTCATTGAGCATATTTCTAGGAGGGACAATGTCCTTAACCACTTGAGTATTCCAATAGCTTGCTTCATGCATCCAGAGATTAGTATGGTTGGCTTGACAAAGCCACAAGCAAGGGAAAAAGGCTCAAAGTAAGGAGGAGAACAAAGATGCTGAGTTTTCCAGGTTGCAAAAGCGGTCACAGGTTTTAAGTGATCTAACTATCTTGGCAGAGGCATCTAAAAAGTCTTTAGATTTAGAGTTATAGTTTGCTTTTGAAAGCAATTTTGTTTTTGACAGATGTCTCTTTTATTTTACACTTGTATTAAAAAACTGTTTAAAGGAGATTGACCTTTCTATTTTTGAAAGAGCTTGATCCATAGAAGTAGGATCTTATAACTATCTTAGAAACTCAGATATTTTGTATATAAGGATAGTCATTAGATGGCAAAAGGGGGTGGAAATTGGAGTGATGGAGATCCAGTTTTGATAACATTCTGTACGACATGAAATACTCTACATCTTCAATACAGGTTCTACTTTGATATGAGTATGATTATGATTTGATTGTGTATCTTATGAATTGTGTTTCTTATGATTTATCCTGTATATGGTCAATTGAATCCCATTACATGATTCTTATAGTGAAATATAGTTAACTTTTAAATTTTAAAAAAAAAGAGTCAGTCTCATTTCATAAATTCATGATCGTAGTTCCTTTGATATTGGATTTTGTATCTTGTTTTATGTTATACATTTATTTAATGATTATGTGATTTTCCTATAGCTTTGATTACAAACCAGCCCAGTTTTTTATCTTGATTTCATTGAATTATATTTTTGAAAAAGATTTCTTTAAGCTTGAACCCCTGTAGTCTAGGTTCAAGTTTAGGGATAACATCTTTTGGCGCTGTTGCCGGGGACAGAGAAATGCAAAGATATATTCCCCAGGAAAGAATGACAACGATTATATCTAGCTCTTGATGGTGGACAGGATCAGGACACTAGTTTGACTATAGATTCATTCACCAGGAGATTCCATGTTTGAAGAATCCAGAGGCGATTTTACAAGATGTCAAAGCGTTTTGAAACTATGTTGGCACAGAGATTTGCTCTGCTCAATTTCTCAGTTGTTCTTGGCTTTCCAAATACAGTACCTACCATGGATAAATGGGGAGATTTTCTTCCCCGATTCCGAGAAAAGGAAGAAGACAATCCGGCACACCATGTAATTAAATTTTATCAATACATGGATAAGTTGAGCATACATCATGAAGATCTATTGATGAAAATGTTTATTATTCATTAGATGGTTTTGCAAAACAATGGTACAAAACTCTTCTTGCTTCTAGTATTTCCTCTTTGAAAGATTTTCAAGATGCCTTTTATTCATATTGTAAGAGGCTTTACCCAGCTGAGTGTCTTTTTTAGCATTGTTGTAGGGGATATGCATTATATATCCAAGGTTTAGTAGCAGATTCTTCGAGTTGTAAAGATGAAGCCGGTGGATATGCTGTGAAGAAGGAAGAATATTTATTATCTTCATCTAATTCTGTTTTACAATAAGAAATTTTTCAAAATTCTGATATTAAAATTGATGATAGCATCATAGAACATAAATCTTTATCTTTAGAAATTGATCAGAATGCCCCATTTTATGATGAAGACATTGAAGTTCTAGAGTGGGATTAGCATCAACCGATTCACTTTGAAGATATGCCAATTTATGATGAGTATTCAGATGAAAAGGATCAAATCCCTACATCAGCTTTTGCTGATTTGAGGAGCAGCCAACGGATGTATGACAACTATGAATCAAATTTTGATGAGGAAAAACATTGTGTGGAAATCAACTATCCCGAATTTGTATAAGACATTGAGCAACCATATTTGCAATCCAGTAGGCCCGCATTCATTATGTTTCAAATTGGATTTGCAGAAAATATCAAGCAACCTATTATTAGCAAAAAAATCAATCTGCAGACATGTTTAGATTTGCAGGTAGCTGAAAGTTGAAGCCATTATGAGGAAGAGGATATACAAAGATATTTTGATCTTCAACTTAAAGAGCAGCAAGAGGTATTTATTTATAGCTTCATTGATCCATTTGTTGATTATATGGATTCTTTGAGTAGCTCAAATGTCAGGTTGTTTTTGTCAAATGAAGGTTGGCTTTTCCCTTCTTTTGAAATGAATTTTGATATTCCATAGGCTCCTTTATTCATCATCTCCATATTAGAATTTTTACCAGTTAGTCAAATATTTGTATGGCTTCATTGGAAGCATGATTTTACCTAATCAAAAGAAAGCAGATGATTAGAATGGGAGCTGTAAATAAATAAGCTTGATGCTTCAAGCATTTCCTTAAGTTTGTACAGTATGATCAGATTGTTGTGAGAAGATTATTTCAATTTGCAGAGTAGTTTAAAGATTCAGTCAATAGTTTGTTTTCAAGCTTTTTAAATAGCAAAGATTTGTGATGAAGACTCCAGCCCAATGAAATGGAAAGGAACTTGTTCTACTTGTTCTTGGTAGCTCACAGGGAGCATGCCATCCCCAGACAAAGCCAGATGTTATCATTAGATCTGCTCCGACAAAATTTCAGTTTTTGGCAGCATCCAAATGTCAAAGTGACCACTTAGGTTTCAATTTGATTACCAAGATCAGAGAGAAAAGCAATAATGATGGAACTCATGTGGAAGAAAAGTTTACAATTTGTGTGTTTGATGAATTTGTAGAAAAGAGAAAAGCACGGTGCCTTACTCATGTTGTTGGTGATCCCTTTAGAAAAGGTGTTGAGCAAGGTCCTCAGTGGATGATAGAGCAAGCTAGTTTTAGTGATTTGGGACTTCTCCTTCAATGGCTTAAGTTTTTTGCTGCTAAAGTTGCACAATACTGCTCGTTCTTGAAATCTTTTGTGATAATGGTGGATGATGCAAAGGACCATCTAGTCAGGAAATGCCTTGAATCTGTTTGGGAAGAGTTGAAGTCCATATTTTATGGAATGCTAAACCCCCAGTTGTTACCATGATTTTCTACCAATTCAATCGATTTACTGCCCTTGAATGATCAAGTGAACCCTGTTGTAAAGCGGTTGAGACAGTTAATCAAGAACTTTTCAATACTTAGATGTGCAATGTGGCAGTGGAAGACAGAAAATGAAACAAATGATGTGTCTCTTAAGTACCAACATCTTAACAAGGGCCGTGGATCAGTGCCTAGGGAACTTTATGAGGAGTTACATTCTGTCTTGAACAGTTTGAGATTGATAGAAAAAGAGTTTCTTATAATGTGTGCAAATGTAGTGTGTGATGAGAAAGCTGATGAACTCTTCACAAGGGTACAGGAATGCCATGTGGAATTTCGGAAAGCAGTTAATAGGCCCATGTTTGATTTTGATATATTGTTAATATGTTGGTAGAGGCTAAAAAATTAACCAAGAGCAGTTTAACAAAATTCTCCGTTATATTAAGGCTGGAAGAGAGAAGGGTATATATAGTCTCCAAAATTACTCACAGGTTAAAGCCGTTGTCTCTCCTTTGAAACTGTTCTCACTTCAGGCTCATGTGATATTGTACATGACAAATTCAATTGTTATTAGACCATCAATTCATCTCTCAAGTCTCCTACATCTGTTCATTTTGGGAGGTGCCTATTTCAGACCATGCAAACAATCTTGCTTCAAGAATAACAGGAAATTTAACAAATTCATTGAAATCTCTTGGTGTAGACATTTTGACAGGTGTTGGCACTATCTTGCGCCCACAACAGGTGGAATATGGTAAAATTGGCTTCTTTGATTAGATAGTGACTGCCAAGGATGTTATTATTTCCATAGGATCTATTCCTTTTGTGCCATCGGGGATTGAAATTGATGGCAAGAATTTATTTAGCAGCGACCATGCATTGAAGTTGGAGTGGGTACCAGATTGAATAGCTATAATAGGGAGTGGCTATATAGGGCTTGAGTTCAGTGATGTGTACACTACACTTGGGATTGAGGTCACATTTGTTGAAGCCCTAGATCAGCTTATGCTTGTTTTTTATCCTAATATTGGAAAGCTAGCCCAAAGGGTTTTGATCAACCCAGGAAAAATTGATTATCACACTGGTGTTATTGCAAAAAAGATAACTCTAGTGAAAGACGGGAAACCTGCGACTATAGATCTTGTTGATGGAAAAACAAAGGAGCCAAGGGATACTCTGGAGGGAGATGCAGCACTTATTGCTACAGGAAGAGCACCCTTTACAAAAGGCCTTGGCCTTGAGAATATTTATGTAGTTACTCAAAGAGGTTATGTCTCGGTTGATGAGCATATGCAAGTTATTGATGCAAGTGGAAGTATGGTTCCTCATGTATATTGTATTGGAGATTCAAATGGGAAATTGATGCTTCCTCATATTGGTAGTGCACAGGGCATCTCAGTCATTGAGCAGATTTATGGGAGGGACAATGTCCTTAACCACTTGAGTATTCCAGCAGCTTGCTTCACGGATCCAGAGATTAGTATTGTTTGCTTGACAGAGCTACAAGCAAGGGAAAAAGGCTCAGAGTAAGGAGGAGAACAAAGATGCTGAGTTTTCCAGGTTGCAAAAGCGGTCCCAGGTTTTAAGTGATTTAACTATCTTGGCAGAGGATTCTAAAAAGTCTTTAGATTTAGAGTTATAGTTTGCTTTTGAAATCAATTTTGTTTTTGATAGATGTCTCTTTTATTTTACACTTGTATTAAAAAACTGTTTAAAGGAGATTGACCTTTCTATTTTTGAAAGACCTTGATCCATAGAAGTAGGATCTTATAACTATCTTAGAAAATTAGATATTTTGTATATAAGGATAGTCACTAGATGGAAAAAGGGGGTGGCAATTGGAGTGATGGAGATCCAGTTTTGATAACATTATGTATGACATGAAATACTCTACATCTTCAATACAGGTTTTGCTTTGACATGAGTATGATTATGATTTGACTGTGTATCTTATGAATTGTGTTTCTGATGATTTATCCTGTATATGGTCAATTGAATCCCATTACATGATTCTTATAGTGAAATACAGTTATCTTTTAAATTTTTTAAAAACAGAGTCAGACTCATTTCATAAATTCATGATCGTATTTCCTTTGATATTGGATATTGTATCTTGTTTTATGTTATATAGTTCTTTAATGATTATGTGATTTTCCTATAGCTTTGATTACATACCAGCCCAGTTTTTTATCTTGATTTCATTGAATTATATTTTTGAAAAATATTTCTTTAAGCTTGAACCCCTATAGTCTAGGTTCAACTTTAGGGATAACACTTCCTTTTGTTTACCTCTAAGTTTATTATCTTATTTAGCTTTCAAGGTCTCTTCATAAACATTGGTTGATAGTAATTTTGTACGCAGCCCCCCATATATCACATGGGTTATTGTGGCTCATTTGAATATGTCTATAATTTTCTATAACCTTTACTTAGGTAGCAGCGTTCATTTTCTGTATGGTTTTTATGCTTGGTACAATTGAACTGTAATTTTTTTTTCTTTTAAGGGATTAGAGTGGTTGTTATAGCACTTATTCAGTTGATCAGAAATATCATTTTCTGTAATATTTTGTGACTTTCGATTTCGGAAATTATGAAACTTTGGTTTTTGTTTATTTGAAAAGAGAAAACATTTGAGATCGGAAATATCGCAAATTGAAATTGGGGAATCAGAAATTGGAACATCGCATAGAGGTGTAAAGGGTTTTTTTTTTCTGCACGTTCAATATGTGCTTGTTTTTATTAATTAACATACATTACATATGTTCTTGTTATTGATTTTAGACAATGAGGATTCCGAATATTGTACATGTTGAAATTATAAACGGTGCATGTTCCAAAAGACCATATGGTCTGATTTGTAGTAAAATAGAGTTTGTCGATATATGAAATTGATTTTCACATTTTATTTTGACTGTTGGTATAATGTTCACAGAAGTTATTCCTATGCTAAGTTTATTCCTATTTTAAATTTGCTCTTTCTTATTTTTCATTGCTTTATTTTGACTGTTTCTATTATTGTCGTAGAATTTATGGCAGAGCTTTTGGCTATAAACTTGGTTTTATTTCCTTTATTTCTCCTAATAAACCTAAATTTTAAAGATTTAATATGCATGATTATCTTGATTTGGGTATATGATATTTATTTAAAGATGTAATAACAAATCTTAATGTTAAAAAATATGAATTTTACAGACAATTCGAACATTCAATCTTTGGAGAGTGTGATATTTATGATAATTTAATGATTAACCAAGATTTTTGATATATTTAGTCATTAAGCAACAAGGAAAAATTTATACCATTATAAAAAGGAATCGATCAGGTGACAAATGTGGAGTTGATGTGAGTATGAGATAATTTAAGGCTAATAAGAAGTGAGGCTAAGAGTCACTTCTGTGATTAATATGATGACTTTATAGCAGAAATGGGTGGCGTTATGATGTCATTAAAGAGGAGTCTCATTGTTCTGCACATTGGATTTCGAAATCATTACTCCTCACAATTTTGAGATTTCTCCATAATGAATTAGTGCAGGTATATTCAAGAGAGCTATCTTATCATGGTCTTGCTAGGTATTTGTTTTTATTATATATGCAGATGTTTTTAAGAAAAATATGCTTCTGAAGAATGAAACATTTTGTAAATATTTTGTAAACATTTTCGTTTACAACATTTGACATAGAAATAAGTCAGATGTTACTATTTCAAATCATTTGAGCAAAAAAATTGAGTGTTTGTTCTTCGATATCTGAAATACCGAGAATAGGAAATCACGAATAAGGGAAATACCCTAAGAGAAATTTGACTTTTGTGTTTTCTGATATCGGTTATAGCATATTGTGTATTGTGTTTCTGAAATTGGAGAATGGGAATAAAATGTTTAGTAATGTGTGAAATAAAAATGGAAATAGAAATAGGAAGAACAACATTGATATATATGAATGAGGTCCAAATGATATTATGTGTTCAACAATGTTATTTGTATGAAATTCAAGAATGGGAGGAGAATAAAAGAGGAGTGTCATCCTTTTGCAGATTGGAATTGAAAGCCAATTTTATAGGAGATAATATTCTATGCGAATAGATTTTCCATTGTCAACATGTGAATATCCGAGATATTGGGAATAGGAAATCGCGAATAAGGGTAATACCCTAACATAATTTTGAGTTTGGAATTTCCGAAGATATCTTTTGAACAAAAAATTGAGTGTGCATTGTACAATATCAGAAATATCGGAAATAGGAAATCGCTCATTGGTATATTCAACACAGATCTCTTATCATGGTCCCCCAGCTATTTTTTTTTTATATTTAGTTGTTTTTCCAAAAAATATGCTTTGATTTTGAAAATTACAACATAAACATTTTGTATACATGTTACTAAAAAATTAAAAATTTTGTAAATATTTTGCAAAGATTTTAACTTACAAAATTTGACATAGAAATAACTGGAATGTTAACATTTGAAATCAATTGAGCAAAAAAAATGTGTCTGATTTGTTTGATATCTGAGATATTGGAAATAGGAAATCACAAATGTGGAAAAGAACTGTGCTTTCGAAACTAAACCTTTGTGATTTATCCTTGTTTGAAAATAGGGAATTGGCTATCATGTTTTGCAAATGGAAAATTTAAAAATCATTTGAACAATAACTTGAGTCTCGCATTTCCATAATGGGAAATATCAGAAATGAGAAATCGCAAATAAGCCAAATACCCATAAGTAAAATTTGACTTTGTGGTTCTCAATTTTGAATTTCAGAAATTCGATTTTGTGTTTCGGAAATTGAAAAATCAAAATTTGAAAATAAAAAAGGTATTCTTTATTTAAAGTTCATTTAATGAAATAAGAGTCGATCTAAAATTGTTATACATTAATTATTTCGACATATATAATAACTGTCGTATTTCCTGTAAAATTTGAAGAAAGTTACTTTTTTATTATTTTTGTAGAACACATTATATGATTTCTTATTGTTTCATATCAATTGATTCCTTATATCAATATTTGTTTTTATCCATTTATATAAAACGTAATAATTCATATAATATAAATCAATTGATAAAAACAAATTGAAATAAAAGCAATAAAAAAATGAAGTTAGAAATAAAAAGAGATGGATAAAAACAGACTGAAACGGATTTGAGGTAAGTAGATTTGCAATTTTCGATAGTTCTGATATCGAAAACCTCAGATTAATGTTTTTGTTGAAATAATTTGGTGAAATACGAATTTTCGATATGCGAATTGTTGAAAATCAGAAACACAAAAGTCAACAAAAAAATGAGTATCTGGTTCCAGATATCAAAACCATTGGAAATAAAAAATAGTGGATTCCCCAAATAACCTTAACAAAAACTGGAATTTCCAGTTTGTGATAACCAATAATCGGAAATCGGAAATATCGGAATCCACATGAAGTGTATATGTCTGAAGTAGAGCTTGACATTGCAGTAGAGAAATGTGCTAAGCATTTGCATCTATTCGAAGTGCATTTGATGGAGTGTACAAGTTAGGTCGACACAGCCACAATGATGTTTTAGATTAACAAGTTGTAAAAAAGAAAAGTACATTTGTAGAGGAAATAATGAGAAGGTTCAACCACAATTTGCTTTTAAAGAATAAATTGAAGCAATTAAGATTTCCTCTCGTTTCCTACGTTGGATAAATGGATTGTCTTGCATTTGAGAGAATCTAGAAAAAGAGAAATTTGGAGAAATGTGAAGGCCTGAAAGAGATGTGACTCTTGATATTGCAATGAATGTGAGTCCTTTTCTATCAGTGTTTCCAATATCTATTGTAACATTTTGTAGGGTCATACCTTGGGCTTTATGAATTGCTAAACCCCTTTTTATAGGAAATATTGGAACACAAGTAGGATTTAAAACATCCCATAAGGGTCCTTTGTAATAGAGGAATTTGACAACAACAAAATATGGTAAGCTAGGAGGTTGTTCATTGGACTTGTAGACAATGTCAATGAATTTTCCAAGTGAGCCGTTAAAAAGTTCTGCTTGAACCCATAAATTAGCAGTTAACATGAATTGTTGACCAATAGCAAGAAGGACCTTTAATGGCAATTTCTCATCATCAATGGATCCCTCGCCATGTTTATTCCTTTTTTCTTTGAAGCAATGTGCAATTGGCATATTAAGCTATTTCATCCCGTGTTTATTATGCAGTGAAACGGAGATATTGGTGGGGTATAACTGGATAGATTCTTGAAAAGAGTATTTCTCCACATCTGAAAGGAATGAGCTTGTTCTTGTCATTAGGAGTGCCTAGTATTCAATAGTTGGTGTTCCATTTCGTAGGTTTAGCAAGAGTTTCCAAAAGGTAGTTTGAGAAGGGCTATTTCCTTGTTGTCAAAAAATTGTTTCTAGCGTGATAAAAGTATCAAATGTACGGCACAAAGATGTTCCAATGGATGAGCCTGAATACATCGGGATTTCCTTTACAAGAGGAATTTGTCCAAAGTCACCAAAATGGATTATGGAACAACCACCAAATGACATTGTACAATTTGAGGGGAAAGCCTGACGTAATTGTGCATCAATCTGAATCAACATTTTTGGTCTGATAAAGCTCATTTCATCTATGAGAATATAGTGAATATGTCGGAGTTCTTCTTGAAGTTTTGAAAGGGATTGGCCTTCAAGGGGTTGCATTTCACCAATTGGTATTCAAAGAGCATAATGTATTGTATATGCATGTATATTAGAAGTAGCAACACGAGTTGGAGGAAGGAGAAGAAGTATGAAACCACTTTGTTCACATGGAGTTTGTAGTGCAAATTTTAAGCAAGATATTAGTAAGATTTCTCAGTTCCTGCAGTACCTTGAATCACCATGTTCAATGATGGATTGGATGTAGTGTTTCTAAAATGAGAAAATACAAAATCAAAGGCCATGCATTGTGTGGGAGACCAGGAATTAGGTGAATTGTACAACGATAGGTTGTCTTCATGTAGCTACATGGATAAGTGATTGAGGTCAATAATTGATGTTGTTGTAGGATGCAAGTCCTTGGTTATATTGTTATGTGTCCAATCATGAAGTTTGTCAAAATCATGATGTCCAAGCATTTCAAGATCATCAATTTGAATGTTGTTTCCTAGTCACATTTGAGAGAGAAGTTCCCATTCATCCATGTTATTGGACAAGGGAAAGTTAATAGCATTGGAGTTTGAATCATCGGATAAAGGTGTATAGGGTTCTTCTTGTGCATGTTCAACATGCCAGATAGTATATGTGCCTTTAATATGTTGCCAATGAGAAATAATTTCAACACTTGTTGTTCCAATGTCTCGAGGGATGGAACAAAAATCTTTGTATAGAAGAAGTTAGCTCCAATAAAATGGTTCAAAAGATGAAGAGTCAAAGGCAAGAATGGAAAGGAATTATGGATAGACTCTAACAGTTTTGTGATGCAAGTTTTGTTTCCATGGATTTTGTTTCCTATTGGTAGAGAAAGACCAAGAATGAGCAGCTTCAAGTAGGGTTAGATGTTCAAGAGCTAGTGGTATTTGCATGTATGCAAATATAAAGGGTGGAGTTGGAGGGATGTTATTAGTGCCATTACAAAAACATCAGAAGACACTTTGACTAACATTGAGTGAAAAGAAGTGACGGCTACAAAGAACAAATGGGAGTTTTTGCAGCATGTGATATGTCTCTTGTGCACTAATGTATCATTCTACAACTATTTGGGAAAGCAATTGTTTGATTGGTTGAAGAATGGGACTGTCACTTGGTGCTGCATGTGTAAGGAGAGAGAGAATTGCATGGTAGCTCTCTGATTTTGGCTCTTCTTTTGATGCATACTTTGAGATGTATTTGAGGACAACATGTTTACAAAGAACAAGTTGGAAATCAACATTAGCTCTCCATATTGAAAGCATGATAGGGTTGTGAACATTGAGAAGAGAATCATTTCTTCAGGATTGTATGTTTTATGTCCATTTGCATCAATGAATCATGAAGAAGCAGCTTGTATCTCATTTGGAAAACCATAGCGACATTTCACTAATGTTCCTTTTTTGTGAATGCAAGTTGATTCTGAGCATCTAGTGTGTATTTGAACAAAATTTTCAAGTTGTTCATAGTCAACTGAGTAGTTTGATGCAAATATGGATGGTGATGAAAGACTGGATAGATCATTTTCTGTAGAACGGTGCAACCCAGATGTTGACAAGCGAGTATCACGAGGATTCCAAGCCATAACATATGTGTCAAAAAACAAATTTGCAGCTTCAAATGCAACAATATATTCCCAATCTAAAGTGTTCATATTTGGTGCATCCGCTAATCAAATAAAACCATGAATGTGTGTCAATCCTCTATGTTTCCATTCATACCTACATTGAAGGAAAATGAATATATTAGAAATCAAAATGTATAAAGTGAAAAATATGAAGAGAAAAATAAGAACGAAGAGATGGTAAAATACATGCACCAAGAATCCATTATATGAAAACCTTTTTCAAGCACCTCTTGAAGGAATGTCTTGAATCTATTGTGTATGTATTGTGATCTAATATGTGGATTTGATATGATGTTATCAAATTTTCATTAGTAGTCTTGAGATAAATTGGTAGAAGGTGTAAGAGGCATCGGAGCATGCAAATCTGGCCATTTTGTATCAGCTGCACTAAGGGTAAAGAAGAAAGTTGGTGTACCTTGTTGATTGATCATATAAGTTAGTTCAGCTCTACTTTTGTTCCAATATGAATGTGTTCCATGTAATGAAGATGCAAGCCTTGTGAATCGCTCACCAATTTTCTAATTATGCATGTCTTGCAATTGGTTAACAAGTTCAAGTATCGTCAGAGGTAGTGTATCTTCAAGATTAGTTTTGATGAAAACAGAGACTATAGAATTACTCCGATGACCAGGGATGATTTTAAGGAACCATAATTATTTAAAAGTGTATAAATGTTAGCGAATCTTACCAATTCTTAAAATGCCTACTATAAAATGTTTGGCAATATTTTTCAAAAAATATTTTAATTTCCAAGGATTTTATATCATTTATATAATAATTTGGTGATTTTTAGGGTGAAAAACGTTTACCCCATCAAAATTGAGTGAAACAGGGCTTCAAAAAATGCAAAATGGTGAATATTTTTTTGGAGAAAACCCCCTAAAACCAACCCATGGGATAAATTTCACCCATAAAATCATCCCTGTTGATGACACATGATTACATTGTATATGTAGTAGTGGAATCGAGGATGTTGCCCAAATCTGTTGTCATGATAGTGAATTAGGTGAAGTGCGTATTCGTGCATATAAACCTCATAAATGCATGGTTGTTTAAGCATTGATGCACCTGTGGGGAACAAAGTTGGAGAATCCATGGAAAGAATTCCTTCTGTGTTGTACTCATTGATAGGTGAAATGCCTGTAGGAGGCCAATAAATTGAAGGTGCTAGTGGAGTATTCGGTATATGTAACAAATTTCTAATTTCTTCAAATTCAGTTCTGGAATTGGGTTGTGTTGAAATAAATGACGAGGATTCCATTTCATAGGGTTGAAATGAATTTGGAGATTCAACTGTAGAGGACAAGATTTGTTGATGAGATAATGTATCATTGCTATTAACATGCGCAATCCAAGGTGAAATGTCTATTGAGACAAGAGGCAGTGAATATAATGCAACTTAGTTAACTTGTACATACTTGTAGTATGGGTTGTTTTCCATTTTGTATTCAAGGGCAGTAAGAACACGTGTATGAATAACAAACAGTTCTTATGGATTGTTTGTAGAGTTGAATTTGTGAACGACAAGGATGCCAAGTTCTGATATTAAATGGAGCAGGGATTTGAAAATATTGGAAATATCTTGAGCGAAGAAAATAGTATGCCTAAAATATTTATATTAACCACCGTGAGCATGTGTAACTTGTAAATCTGGGCTAGCACGACTAATCAACATTTCTTCAACTTGTGTAAGTGCTGCGAATATAGGTGGTTGGATGCCTGAATATATATTGTTTTAGAATGAAAAGTGATGTAATTTTCATTCTAGAATACAACGAGAACAAGTATATGCATCATGGATTTTTTTTGTTTCAATACCAGGATAACATTCTTTGAAAATTGAGCAGACATGCATATCATGCAGTTGTTCCATTTTTTTACAAAATCGTTGGTGTGCATCATTGAGGCGGGTGCTTGATGAATTTACCATAGATGGCCGAAGCAAAGGTCTATTGAAAGGTTCAGGAAGAGAAACTAGACAAGACATATCCACATGTAACCGTGCAGCTCTATAAAGAAGATGTTATCTCTTGTTGTTTTTATCTATGTTCTCTACATATACAATTCTTCTTCGTGCATTGTCTTGTTCACTATCATGAGTTGGCATAATGCCTACAAAAAAATCGTAAAATTATTAACTACAAATTTTATCGATATAAATCAAAAGACAAAAGAAAATATTAACTCATTGCATGTAGGTAACCAAGAATAAATAAATAATAACCAAATGAACCATAATGTAATTTACATGAGATCAATTGTAATTGTCTCAAAATATCGTGTATTGGAAATCGGAAAGACAACAAATTATTTCAACTGAAACATGAGTGTACGAGTGTTTGGTTTCCAATATTTTCTCCATTTTTTGATTTCCCATATTCGATAATCAAAAATTGGAAATACGAAATCGTCAATATTTAAGGAAGACAAAATGTTGGGCTGAGTATAGACTCATTCAAAACAAATGAAGTGGAGCTTCACAATGCAGCAAAAAATTCTACTAAGCATCTAGAACCATTCAAAACTGAATTGATGGAGCATACAAGTTATGTCGACACAGCTACAATAAAAAGCGAGGATTTTGATCAAGTGAAAACAGTGCCAAAGTTAAAACAGTGGTTGAAAAAATTCATTATCATGAGTTGGCATAATGGCTACAACAAAATCATAAAATTGTTAACTGCAAAGTATATGGATATAAAGCAAAAGACAAAAAGAAAATATTAACTCAATTGTAATTATCTAGGAATATTTTTTACAAACAGGAGGTTGAAATAATTTTTTTGCTTCTCAATTTTGGAGATTCGAAATATCGGGTGTCCACAGAGAAAGACAAAATCTTGTGAGGATCATTTATTCAAGTGAACTTATTCAACTCATCATTTATTCAGTTTCAAATCTATATCTCGGATGGAATCCGCAAGTATCAACATTTAGGATTCTAGAAATCATATGTCAACTCAAGATTCTAGAAAATTTACGTGTGAAAATAACTAACATTTTGGATTCTAGAAAATTTATGTGTGAAAATAACAAACATGTTATGACCCTATTTCTGATTTTGTGACATATACAGAAATCCTATGTGTTAAAATACGAACATGTCCATGTTCCTAGTCCCAATATTCGATACTTCTTATTTTTTATATTTTGGAAATCAAAAGTTTCGCTTAAGTTATTCCTCCACTAAGTTCATGCCTATTTTAAATTTGTTGTCTGTTATTTTTCATCGGTCTGCCTATAAATTTCATGAAATTTTGGTGTCTAAACTTGGTTTGATTCTATATATAGACCCGACAAGATTCAAACAACAATTTTTAATTGATGACTACTGGAGAACGATAACAAAAAATATATTAGCAAAAATTTGTAGTGTCCTTGTAGATTTAGGCTAAGTTCGTTACCTAAAACAAGTAAATGAAGAGGTAGGCAGACATAAGTTATTATTTATATATAAATGTAATTTGGGAAATTGGGGAATCGAAAATCGGGATATAGGGTGTTCTTTATTGGAAAAAAAGGTTATTAATTTTTGATAAATTAATAACAACAAGCACATATTTCACAAAATCGGAACTTAGGGTATTCATTATTGGAAACATAGGATTTCTGGAATAGGAAATATAATTCATTTGCGGTGAAGTTGTTGATGAGGTATTTTCAACCATGGCAATTACAACTTTTAGGAGTCCAATTTCAACAATTTATATTGATTCGGTTGACAAAAGACACATGTCTTTTCCTCATATCATCAAAACATTCATTATAGACAATAAAGAATCATGCCTATGTATCAAGTTGAACAAACTTTTATATTTATGTATCAAGTGAAGTTGTCGATCAGGTATTTTCAACCATCACAATTACAACTTTTAGGCATGCATTTCCACATAACGTATTTGTTCTTATTGAAATAGTAAGAAGTAATTGTTTCTTGCATATTCTTTGGACTATTTCAGGAATTAATGTTGATTCAGTTTAGAGAACACAAGGGTCTTTTGCTGAGATTCCCATGAGTTGGTTTGCAGCATCATCAAAAGTGACCACTCCATGAATATTTCTAGTTACATCTTCCAAGTCAAACTTTAGGATATATTAGTAGTCACATTCAGAAAACTCCCCATCACATTTACCACAATGCCAAATGTCTCCGACTTTATCGGCAATCTTTTTAATTCATTGTATACCATAAACAAAAAGAGGGCATGTAAGGAAATGAACGTCATCCATGTTAACATTTGTGATGGTTGCAGCAAGAGAATACCAAACAGCTTTTTTAAATTCCTAAAGAGTTTGCAGCTCATTGATGGTAATGACTTTCCAACTAGCCGAATTAGGGGCATTGAATTTGTGACTCAAAGATAGAGATGCTTAACGAAATCCATTGTCATTAAACCATATTTGGAGAATTGATGTTTGTTCAATATTTGGGTTTATAAATATAGTAGAGATCAAAATGGTGCCAACAGATTTTCCATTAAAATATGTAACACAACCGCCCTTGATCACTATTGCTGGAGGAGTAGGTAAACCACGAAGGCTAGCAAGCTTAACTCCTTGAATTTGGAAATGCTCTCCCAAAAGTGTTATGTCAATACTGTACCCTGACATGTCACGAAGTCCAATGGTTCACTTAACAGTTTCAGCACCATCTTGTTTTTGTATCGTGGATGTAGTTGAAACTGAAATGACAAGTCCAACAAGGTCAACCATGGAATTTAATGGAATAGTTTGAATTTCATGCTTCACACAATGAAATACATATATCAACATTCAATGAATTGGAACTCTCTTTGTATGACCAAATAGAAACTGGAATAGTGTACATTGTATCAAATGACACAGTTAAAGCATCCAATCCAATTTTCAACCATTTGAAAAGCCATAACGAGATTTTTCTAGGTTCCACTTCAACCATTCAAGCATGCTTAGGTGCATGATCTCCAATAATTTATGAATCCACTTTGAAAACCTCAAGTGCAATCAATGCGATAGTCCTATGAGATGAAGTATATTAGACATGAATGTGAGACAAACATTGAAAGCATGAACAATGTGAAACTGATTGAGAGGAAAAGAGAGGAAATTGAATGTATGTTATATTACCTATAATGTTGCATGAACATTGGGTAATTTTGATTATAGTTCCTTGTTTTAGCTGTCCATTTTCTACACGGTGACTATATATAACTGGAGGAAGTAGCTCATGCTTGTGAAGGCCGTCCGAAATAGAGACTCAGAACCGAATAGATGATGAGTTGAGTGAATTCACTTGGTTTAATGTAGACACCTGTACTAGCAGAGAAAGGTTGACAACACCATGTAGCAATAGTGAAATAGAATCTTCAGTTACCATAGTCTCAATAACGTAATGGTTATTTTTTCCTATGAAATGAAATAGAGAATGAAAAAAAAAATGTACTGTAACGTAATCATTTGTCCACTATAAAATCTGTCAAGTATAAAATGGATATATAAAAAAAATTCTTCGCATCAACATATTTCATTATTCTAGTTGTTGTTATTCATTAACGTATTTAATTAATCTGGTTTCAATATGTTTGAGCTACAAACGTATCGAGTAGAAATAGTACATGTTGAAATACGAACATGTACATTTTTTTATTGTCGATTATCGACATTTTGGAATTCGAAAATGTATGTCCTATGTTTTCCAATAAGGGACATGCTATATTCTGATTTTGAAACATATCTAGAAATATAAAGTGTTCAAATACAAACATGTCGATGTTCCTATTTTAGATTTACAACATTTAGAATTGAAAATGCCCAATTTTACCTAATTTAAACTCAGGTTCAAACAAATCATAGATCCTAAATGGAAAAACTCATACCATTTTTTCTCGCAAGTGTATTGGTCTGATTTTTGATTTTTGAATGTGGAAATTAGAAAAGTATATGTCTCATTTATTTTTATCTTATTTCTCGATTTCTGATCCGTATAACATTTGAACTCAAATACATTTTTTATTTGTTTACATTTTGTGAACAAGGAAAAGCATATTTTCCAATTTTGCGACATTTATGATTGCAGAAATCGTATGTCCTATGTTTTTGAATAACTAACATTTCGGATCCCGAAAATTGTACGTGTTCAAATACAAACAAGTGTTGATGTAATTGTAACTTCGGAATGTATTCACTTGTATTTCTTATGTATTGTAACCCAATGTTTATTCTGGGATATATTTGTAATGTACTTGAGTCATGTCATGCCCCGATAGTCCTATCGAGAAGTTTCTATAATGTAAACAAGTCATGTCAATTCAAGGTGGTTAAATCTTCTATTGTCTAAGGGTTAAAGTCCCCACAATTCTGGGGCACTAGGGTTATTAGAATCACCTAGTGAAGTAGGCCCTAGTTGGGTTTAGTCAAGTCGTGAATTAGTATAAATAGAGAGCTAGCCTCTCTATTTATCACACACTCACTCACACTCAATTGTAGTGCATAGCTGAGGAAGAGAAAGACACTGGGGCAAGGAATAAAGATGTTACTGCTGTCGGGATATCATCTTACTGTTTTTGGGTTTCACTTTGGTGTTGATTCTATCTCTGAGGAAGTTGCGGGGTTTTCTCCATTTATGGTTTCCCCGAGGAAAAACACCTGTTTTCATTGTCTCTTGTGTTTGATTTTTGTGCTTGTTGTTCTCTCAGTTAAAAATCCTAATGATATGCTAGCTTAATGCTTAAAATCTAACATGGGATCAGAGCTAACCTGAGAAAAAGACACTCTGCAGTTGTGGGAACTAGGGATAACTATTTTATGGATATCTCTCCACATATTTTCAGAAAAAGTAGGGTGGAATAACTCTCCTCCCTAAGGCACGTCTTTTTGTCGAAGCAAAATCCAATTCTGAGGTTTTTGGGTTTTGGACCCAACATTATTGCCGAAAATTAGGGATTTTCATAGAAGTGGAATTTTTCAGTGATCCTAGGCATGGATTGATCTCCTCCCCAAGTTAGGGATCAAATTCAAAGAATTTGGTTAGACAAAACTTCGGAAAAGGAAAACCCTAATCTGCTCCTGAACCAACACTGTAGGATTTTAGCTCTAAATCTAGATCTGATATCTTGACCTGTTAAGATCTAAATCTTTTGTATTTCCATTTGAGGTTCTTAGTTAAGATGTCTCATCATACCAAGATTGATGAAAATATTGAGGGATCTGATAACTTCCGAGCCTGGAAGTATAGGAACTCTGTGGTCCTAGAAGAAAATGAGTTGGACTCCTACATCCATGAGGAGGTTCCAGTTCCAGAGGGAGACAAGGCCAAGGCCTTACATAATAATAGGTTGGTTATGGCAAAGAGGATCATTGTAGATTCTATCAAGGATCACCTCATTCCATAGGTGTCCTCCCTCAAGACACCTAAATCCATGTTTGATGCCCTAACCAAACTGTTTGAAGGTAAGAACATCAATCCAAAGATGACTCTAAGGAACCAGTTGAAGAATGTAAAGATCCATAATGAGGAGACCATCCAGTCATACTTCACAAGGGTCTCCCATATCAAAGAACAGCCGGAAGTAGTAGATGAAGAAGTGGAGAATGCAGAAATTGTAATGACCACATTGAATGGCCTCCCTAGGTCATGGGATTGTTTCATCCAAGGAATCTGTGCTAGCAAGAAGTTGGTCAAGTTCAGTAGACTATGGGAGGAATGTTCTCAAGAAGAAGCTCGGATAGCAGCTCGAGAAGAAAATATGGGAAGTGAATATTAATCTCTCACAATACACATTAAGAAATGAAGAAGGGAAAATCATCATCACCAAGGTAAGAATTCTCATTAGAAACATAACATTGCAAGAAGGGATTAATCCAAACTCAAATGTTATACATGCGATGAAATAGGACAGTTTTATAGAAATTGTCCCATGAATAAGAATGGATCCAAGAAGAAGAAGAAATCCAAAAGAAGACATCATGCTCACACTGCTGAGGATGATGATCCTCCTAGGAAGAAAGTAAAACAAGAAAGTGAAGATGAATATGTTCTGATCTCCGCTCTGACGGAACTGTCACTCATGGAAGCAAATACACAACAAAGATTGGCTTATTGACAATGGGGCTTCCAAGCACATGACATTTTTCAAGGAATCCTTTGAGAAGCTATCCGAACATAATTCACCCCATAAGGTGAAGCTTGGGGATGACTACCAAAATACCATAAAAGGTAGTGGTGAATCCTCCTACAATCTAGACTCTGGAAAGTCTATGAAAATGAAGGATGTCTTGTTTGTACCAGGACTGAAGAAGAATCTTCTATCCATATCAGCATTGGATGCAGAAGGCATGAGGGTTGCATTTGTATATGGCCAATTCCTCATGTGGCCAAGACGAAAGACTATTGATGATGCAATAGTGATTGGAGAACAAGAAGGAGGTTTATACAAACTGAAGGGCCATCCAGAACAAGCTGTGGTCCATGACACAGTAGATCCAAATGAAATTTGGCTCAGAAGGCTCGCACATGTGCATTACAGAGCACTACCACTTGCAAGAAAAGTTGTTCAAGGTATTCCATAAATCCAAGCAAAACATGAAGGGGCCTGCAAAGGATGTGTGAAAGGAAAGAATACAAAGAAGACATTTCCAAGCAGCGAGAGCAAGGCAAAAATGAATCTTGGAAATCATCCACTCCGATGCATGCGGACCAATTTCATCAAGTTCACTAAGCAGGTATGTATACTATGTTTATTTCATTGATGAATTTTCTAAGAAGACATCGATTTACTTCATGAAGAGCAAAGATGAAGTTTTCAGCAAGTTCAAGGAATTCAAAGCCTTGATCGAGAACCACATAGAAAAGAAGATCAATACCTTTAGATCAAATAATGGCAGAGAATTCACATCAAATGAACTCAAAGACTTATGCAAAGAATCAGGGATTAAGAGGGATTTGTCCACTCGTTATAATCCACAACATAATGGGGTTGCAGAAAGGAAGACTAGAAGTATCATGGAAGTTGCAAGAGCAATGCTTCATGATTAAGATCTTCCTATGCATCTATGGGTAGAAGCTACTAGAATAGCGATGTATGTACATAAACGTACTCCACAAAGAGTACTTGAGAACAAGACTCCTGAAGAAGTCTTCTCTGAAAAGAAACCAAAATTTAGCCATCTCAGAATTATCGGTTGTCGAGTGTACATGCACATTCCAAAAGAGAAGAGAACAAAACTATATCCTTCAGGAAAGAAGGGTATATTTGTGGGGTACTCTGAAAGCTCGAAGGCTTACAGAATATACTTCCTAGGATACAAGAAGATCAACATCAGCAAGGATGTAACATTTGATGAAGAAACAACTTACAAAAAATCCAGAAAGAGACCTGCTGAAGATACTGAGGAAGCAGAAGCACCCAGAATTTGTGATACAACCATGAACGAAGAATTTCAAGAAGAATATCGAGAATTTGAAGAACCACAAAGACCTGTAGATCCACCTCAAGAGAAGAATCCTCACAAGAGGAAACCTGCTTGGGTATGAGAAATTATACAAGGTGCAGAAAGATATGGGGCTCTAGAAGAGAATCACAGAGAAAGAAAGAGAACCAGATCTTGCTCCAGATATGTAGCCTTACTATGTGACTTTATCAATGGAGAACCTTCCAGTTATGAAGAAGTGACAGAATGGAAAGAATGGAAGGATGCTATGATTGAAGAGTATCAATCGATAATGAAGAATGATGTTTTGGATGTTGTCCCAAGACCAAAAGGGAAGTTGGTTGTAACTTCCAAATGGATCTACAAGATCAAGCATGCTGCAGATGGTAGCATACAATAATATAAGGCAAGATTTGTGGCTTGTGGTTTCTCACAGAAAGAAGGAATAGACTATGAAGAAACCTTTTCACCTATAGCTAGAGACACTTCCATAAGATCGGTACTTGCTTTGGCTGCAGTGATGAAACAAAATATACCCCAAATGGATGTAAATACTACTTTCTTGAATGGTGTAGTGGAAGAAAAAGTGTATGTAGAACAACCACTCGGTTTTGAGACACATGACAGGGAGTCTCATGTGTGCAGATTGAAGAAAGACTTGTACGGTTTGAAACAAGCACCCAGGACATGGTACGGCATAATTGACAGCTTTCTATCTAGTTTGGGATTTACCAAGACTAAAGCAAATTCCATCATTTACTACAAGGTTGAACATGGCAACCAAGTGATTCTCCTACTGTATGTAGATGATCTATTTGTAACAAGTATGGATGGGTTGATTACTGATACGAAGAGAAATCTTGCTTCCGATTTCAAAATGAAGGACTTGGGAATGATGCATTATTTTCTAGGTACGGAGGTGTGGCAAGATGCGGATGGAATCTCCCTCGGACAAGGGAAGTATGCAGTAGATATCCTAAATAGGTTTGGGATGATGGACTGCAAGGCCATGACCACACCTATGGCATCGAACCTGAAGCTATTGAGTGATGCTTCATCAAATAAGGTTGATGCTACAATGTATCGTCAGATGATTGGGTCCTTGATGTACCTGATGAACACGAGACTAGAAATTTGCTTTGCTGTGAACACCTTGAGCCAGTTCTTGACAAATCTGAGACATGTTCACTTGATTGCTGCAAAGAATATTCTGAGGTACTTGAGGGGTACAATTGATTATGGGCTCAAGTACTAGGTGAATCAGAAGATTAACCTGGAGGGTTATGTTGATTCATATTGGGCAAGCAATGCCATTGATAGGAAGATCACTTCAGGTTGTTGCTTCAGTATGGGATTAGGTGTGATCTCTTGGTTTAGCAGGAAGCAATTCTGTGTGGCACTGAGTATAGTTGAAGCAGAGTATGTCACAGCTTGTTCAGCTAGTTGTGAGGTAGTATGGATGTGGAAGCTACTATCTAATTTATTTGATATCCAGATGGATGTTAGTTGTATACATTGTGACAACTAGAGTTTTGTGAATTTGTTAGAGAATCCAGTGTTCCATGACAAGTCTAAGAATATCAAGATCAAGTATCACTATATCAGGGATATGGTGCAGAGGGGAGCAGTGAAGCTCTAATATGTTGCGATGGAGGAACAGATAGCTGATGTGTTGATGAAGCCATTGGCTAGGGTGAAGTTTGAATACTTCAGGGAAAAGCTTGGTGTTCTCCAGATTGAGGTTTCCTCCAAGGGAAAATGATGAGACCCATAGCCATTCTGACATGGTGAGAGGATTGGTTCCTTCCATGGTCAGTTGTAAGGGCTGAGCCATTTTGTCATGGTGAGCGGATCGGTTCCTTCCATGTCATATGTGAGTGTTGATCCATTATGATGTGACTGAAGTAAGCGCTGAATGTCATTCTGGGAATGGAGGAGCCTGGTCAGTTACTAGGTAGCTCAGTATGGGACTGGGGGCCATTCTGATAGGACTACGCTGAATGCCATTCTGGGAATGGAGGCACCTGGTCAGATACTAGGTAGCTCAGTATGCAACTGGGGGCCATTATGATAGGACTGTAGGATTGGTTCCTACATGATTATATGTGAGTGCACGCCCTTCTGACATTGGTTGTCAGATGTAAGTGAAGATCCCTTAGGGCATGAAGGATTGGTTCTTTCATGGTCGAATATAAGTGCTAATCCTTTCTAACATTGGTTTCCAGATGTAAGTGCAGAGCCTTTTTGCATGGAGGATTGGTTGCTTGCATGGCCAAGTGTAAGTGCTGGGCCTTTCCGATCATTGGTTGATGGATGTGAGTGTTGGGCCTTTCTAACAAGGTTGTGGGAGGTGTTCCCACATGGCCAGATGTGAGTGCTGGGCATTCATCCTTTCTGATATGATTATAGGATTGGTTCCTACATGATTAGATATAAGTGTTGGGTGGGCCATTTTGACTTAGGGTCAGATATAAGTGCTGGAAAAGACCTACATGGAGGGCAGGCCTAGAACCAGCATGAAAAAGGGCTGGCTCTATATAACTTCCTGTGATGAGAATAATCATGAGATAGCACTTATGAATATTCAGTGTTGATGATATAGCAAATATGATCTAGATCAATGGATGATCCAGATCTAGAGATGATGTTCCAGAGATGATCCAGATTAAGGGATGATCTAGATCCAGTGACTATGATCTAGATCAAGTGATGATCCAGATCCATATGAAGATGACTTGAAGATGAATATGACTTGAAGATAGAGATGACTTGAAGATGAATATGACATAGACTCGATGATGATCCAGATGATACAAAGAAGAAGACTTGTGCTGATAAATTGTGTTGAGAGAATACCTTCCTAGTTAAGAAGGAGTGTTGATGTAATTGTAACTTCGGAATGTATTCACTTGTATTTCTTATGTATTGTAACCTGATGTTTATTCCAGGATATATTCGTAATTTACTTGATTCATGTCATTCCCCGATGTTCCTATTGGGAAGTTTCTATAATGTAAACAAGTCATGTCAATTCAAGGTGGTTAACTCTCCTATTATCTAAGGGTTAAAGTCCCCGTAGTTTCGGGGCACTAGGGTTATTAGACTCACCTAGTGAAGTCGACCGTATTTGGTTTTATTCAAGTCAGGAATTAGTATAAATAGAGAGCTAGCTTCTCTATAGCTCTCTATTTATCACACACTCACTCACACTCAGTTGTAGCGCATAGCTGAGGAAGAGAAAGATACCCGGGCAAGGAAGAAAGAGGTTACTGTTGTCAGGAGATCATCTTACTGTTTTTGGGTTTCACTTTGGAGCTGATTCTATCTCTGAGGAAGTTGTGGGGTTTTCTCCATTTATGGTTTCCCCGAGGAAAAACACTGTGTTCATTGTCTCTTGTGTTTGATTGTTGTGCTTGTTGTTCTCTCAGTTAAAGATCCTAATGATATGCTAGCTTAATGTTTAAAATCTAACAACAAGTCCATGTTCATATTGTAAATTTTTGACATTTCAGAATTAGAAAATTTATGTTTTATGTTTACGATTTTTCGTCTGGCTCTACATTTTCAGCCTGTTGTGTTTTTTTGCACCTTGTTTTGTTTTTTTTAATGTTATATACAAATGTTATTTAAATATTTACTTTTTTTCTTTAAAAATATTACTCGAAAATCGGGAAGCTGGAAAAGCTAAGATTTCTGGAGATTGTGGCACAAGGGAAAAGTTAATGTTTTTTTTAATGTTATATACAAATATTATTTAAACATTTGCATTTTCTTTTGTTTTTGTTTAATGTTATATACAATAATTATTTAAATATTTTCATTTTCTTTTTTTAATGTTATATATAATTGTTACTTGGAAATCGAGAAGCTACAAATGCTAATATTTTTGGAGATTGTGACACAAGAGAAAAGTTAAGATTTTAATGGTTAATATATGACTTATATCTGATTTTTGATTTTGATATTATATCCCTAAGTTATTAATTACATAATTGTGCCTTCCATGTAATAAAAGTTTTTAACTGCAAAGTATATGGATATAAAGCAAAAGACAAAAAGAAAAGATTAACTCAATTGTAATTATCTCGGAATATTTTATACACACAGGAGGTTGAAATAATTTGTTTGCTTCTCGATTTTGGATATCCGAAATATCAGGTATCCACAGAGTGAGACAAAATCTTGTGAGGATCATGTATTTGAGTGAACTTATTCAACTCATCATTTATTTGGTTTTGAATATGTATCTCTGACGGAATCCATAAGTATCAACATTTAGGATTGTAGAAATCGTAGGTCAACTCAAGATTCTAGAAAATTTACGTATAAAAATAACTGACATTTCAGATTCTAGAAAATTTACGTGTGAAAATAACGAACATGTTATGAACCTATTTCCGATTTTGCGACATATACAGAAATCCTATGTGTTAAAATACGAACATGTCCATGTTCCTAGTCGCTATATTCGATACTTCCTATTTCTGAAATTTTGGAAATCGAATTTTTCGCTTAAGTTATTCCTCCTCTATGTTCATGCCTATTTTAAATTTTCTCTCTGTTATTTTTCATTGGCATGTCTGTAAATTTCATGAAAATTTGGTGTCTAAACTTGGTTTGATTCTATATATCAACTTGACAAGCTTCAAACAACAGTTTTTAACTGATCACTAATGGAGAACGATAACAAAAAAGATATTAGCAAAAATTTGTAGTATCCTTGTATATTTAGGCTAAGTTCATTACCTAAAACAAGTAAATGAAGAGGTAAGCAGACACAAGTTATTATTTATATATAAATGTAATTTTGGAAATTGGGGAATCGAAAATCGGGTTATAGGGTGTTCTTTATTGGAAAACATAGTTATTAAATTTTGAGAAATTAATAACAACAAGCACATATTTCACAAAATTAGAACTTAGGGTATTCGTTATTGGAAAACATAGGATTTTCAGAATAAAAAATATAATTCATTTGCGGTGAAGTTGTTGATGAGTTATTTTCAACCATGACAATTATAACTTTTAGGTGTCTAATTTCAACAATTGATGTTGATTCATTTGAAAGAGGAACACCGTTGAACGACCACTGAACCTCTAAATTGGGGTTTCTAATGGATTTGTTATAGGCTATCATCTGTTTGGGGACCGAATCCATTAGTTATTATATTAATATTTATAACCTGATAATGTAATAATTGATGCACTATAAAATACAATTAGGTATTAATTAGTCCTAAGTATAAATTAATATCATAAATTTACATCAAAAAAAGGCATATTGAGATAATTACTATAGTTTATCAATAGTAATTATTGTTCAAATAGTTATAGTTAATACCATTGGGATCATATACTAAACCACAATATTTTATAATTTGGTTAATAGGTACATTCTTAATTTAATTTATCAACATACAACATGGATGATTTTGCAAACTCAACAAACTCCATGGATAATTTATTTCCATATATTTATATAAATATTAAAAAATATCCGAAATATTGGAAATCGTTTCCGATATCCTCAAATCGAAAATCGGAAATAGGAAATCGACAATATTCTATTTGAAGATGTAATTACTTTGAAATCAACAAAATTACATTTCCATGATACAAATCAATTGAAACACAGGAAGGGTGTTTCACCATCTAATACGCAGACTAAATGAAGAAGTAAGCAATACTACAAATTTAGCGAGATTAAAATGATCTGATTTTACCACATATACATAAATCCTATGTGTTGAAATACAAAGATGTCCATGTTCCTATTTCCAATTTCCGACAATTCGGTATTTGGAAATCTATGTTGTATTTTGTAGCAATAAGGAACATGCTATATTCCGATATCAGATTTTGCAACATATCAAGAAATCGTATGTGTTCAAATAGGAACATGTCGGTATTCCTATTTTAGATATATTGGAATTCCAAATCCTCATTTTCACGCTTTATTTTCCATGTTTTTATTATTTTCGCAAAAGTTATTTCTCTAATAAGTTTATGCCTATTTTAGGAATTAATTGAAACACGGGAAGGGTGTTTTACCATCTCATAAAGAACATTTTAAATTAGGAAAAAAAATAATACTTAAGATTTTTTTGATAGGCATGACATATTTAATACATGCCACAATCTTTTTGCAACAAAGCAAGAGTCACATTCAATTAAAATGCAACAACGGTGTTTCGCCATCTAATAAGTAGACTAAATGAAGAACTAAGGAATACCTACAAATTTAGAAAATTTAGAAAACTTCAAAATCTTCTCACGAAAATTCAGAGCGTAAATGAAACACAGCAAATAGTAAGAAATAGTGATTAACTGAAAGCCTATTTATATGTGGAAAGCAAATGCGGTGTAGCCGCGAATGTGATAAATTAAATATTGTGAGAAGATCTTGTAGATTGTCATTAGATGAGGAAAATTGAAGACACAACCCCATGTTTATCAGAAATGACAAAGTTTATTGCATTAATGGAACAACAATGCATTGATGAAGCATTAATGTGAATGAAGAGACATGGGAAAAGTGTCTTTCATCACCTGAACCAGCAGTCAAACAAAACCATGACCAACTTGATGCCAACTTGAGATTCTAAACACACAAAAGAGATGCAGAAAAACATAGCATGAACCCAAATAAATTGAAACTCAGAAAATCTTCGGAAGGTAAAAATCTTTGCAAGAGCTATTCCAAATTGAGAGAAATGAACTACAAAATTGTCTGAAATCTTCAATTGAAATTAATTTCCAGCACTGGTCATTTAGGACAACATATAACAGTGCAGTGAAAACACAGAAGCCACATGTGAGAAAAACACGGTAAACACCAATTGGAAAGAAGGATCCACAATTGAAAATCAATCCATTGATTCCATTAATCCATTCAGGCACAACAACAAATATAAGTATCATGAAAAAATGCAATCCACCTGGTGAAAAAAGACGGTACCGATCAAATCCATACGAACGGACAGAATAGAGCATGAGTGTTTTTAGAACGTGTACTTAACCGATCAACTCCGTGCCGCCATTTTCTGCATCTAAAATCCATGTTGCGTCCCTGCCCAATTACTGGATATAAGAACCGCGAAATTCAACCACGACATGACGTAACAAAATTAAAAATCGACAATTACCGGTACGATTGCAGAAACACCATATGGTCAAATTTTGGATTCCGCAACATGTGATTTGTGACATTTTCGATCTCTGAAGTTTCCTATTTTCAAATAAATAAACGTCGAACATAGTATTTCCTTCTTTTGACGTTAGCATATCCCAAATCAGTGTGAAAACCCTGTGTAAACTGCTTGAAAAAAAGAGCTATGAAAAAAACACTGAGGTCTGAATTTGAGAGGTCTCAATTTGACAATTATATATTTCCGTTGCCATAAAAAAAATTGTATATGTGAGTTTTGATTTTGGTACCTGCTGTAATAACCTGAGTTTTCCCTTTGGTTCTTTAATCTCTGCCAAATGTAGAGCAAGACCGAGAAAAAAGAACACAGGGAAAGATTAAGATAGGCATGGAATTGGCGGAAATAATACGAACAGAACAGTAAGGCCTGACACAAAAAACCAACCGATTTACTCCATGTCGCCTTCTTCCGTCCCTACCAGATCACGACATACAATAACCAAAAAGTTTAACAATTAAACTCGTCAATTACCATGTGACACATGTTGGGATGTTAATGACCAAGAAGACGAGAAATCTTTTAAAACAACTTCTTTCACTAAGAAAACACCTACAAAGTAAATATGAGTGATTTCTTTGGGAATTATATCCAATAATTCATTACCATGAAAACTCTTCATGTCAATTGTTATTTGTGTTAACAATGAAACGATGGGCGTAATTTCATATAATGTATCGAATTGCTTACAACTCACTATTAAAATTCAGAAGTCTAGAATCTTGAAGTTTTAAAGTTGGAAGTTCGTCAAGGTACATCATTAGGTCAGTTTTTTTTACGAGCAGACTTATTCTTACCTATACATGTTATTACACTTTCACCACGCAATTATTAATTTATCTATTTATTTAAAATCTTAATAATTAAAATAAATAATAAATAATTAATATTATATTTAAAAATACATTTTATACCATTATAATTATTTAATTAATATTATATTTAAAAATACATTCCATTTGAATAAAAAAATTATTATTCAATTATAATACCTCTTCCCGGCGGGTCGGGTTGTGATCGTGAAACGACGCAAATGCGGCCATCGCTTTATATTTAATGATTCCCCGATAATAATCATTGCGCCGAGAGGCGCTCTATAGCCCAGTATGGGGGAGATCTTGTAACGTTACATAACGTTGTAGCATTATGTAACGTTGTAACGTTACGTAACGTTGTAATGTTACGTAACGTTACATAGATGTCGGCTATAAAAAACAAAACTTTTAATTATCTTCCAAAATAAATGTCGGCCACAAAAACAATCTAATATGGGTGAGATGTTGTAATGTTCCTACCTAACAAAGTAATAATAAATTAATTAATTAATTAATTATCTGCCATAAAAAATTGTCCGTGAGAAAAACAACACAATATATGGGAGATGTTGTAATGTTTCTACTTAAAAAAAATATAAAAAATAATAAAAATAAAAAATTGAATTATCCACAAAAAAAATGTTGGTCATGCACATGGTTTTAAAACCATGTGCAAGGCCTCCTAAACAACCCATGATTTTAGGAGGGCCTTGCACATGGTTTTAAAACCATGTGCAAGGCCTCTTAAAAACCCATGGTTTTATTATACATGGTTTAGGAGGGCCTTACAAATGGTTTTAAATCCATGTGCAAGGCCTCCTAAATAGCCCATGGTTTTGTTGTACATGGTTTAGGAGGTAGTTGCAAATGGTTTTATTACCATGTGCAAGGCCTCCTAAACAACCCATGATTTTAGGAGGGCCTTGCACATGGTTTTAAAACTATGTATGGGGGATATGTTTTAATTTTTTTTCTTAACAAAATAAAAAATATTATATGCAGCCATAAATAGTATTAAATGTCACGTCCCCATGCCTCCGACCGGAAAAAGAGGACGCGATCAAGAGCTTAATTCGACCGAGCTAACCGCCCATGAACATGTACAGGCTTAAAATACAATGCTGAAATGCTAAACCAGAATGATGAGAAAGAATGCATGACAGTATAACATGCACAAATTCAATTGTTCATCATACACAGCCTAATTAATTCATCTTGCACAGATGCAATTGTATATTATGCACAGCTATGATTATCTATCTTGCACAGCGGAATCAACATGCATTTAGACAAGCATTCTTCGACATGTTCATTTCATTTAATTAACAGTAAATATGGAATTGCAGAGGTAGAATACACAAGATCACTTATCTTATGAACGCTTTGCTCTGCAACCAGCTACGTCGCTGCAACGTTCCACCCAACCATAGGCCAGCGTGCTCCTTAATCTCTCAGCAATGCTGCCACCCCCGAGCTGGGCATGATTCTCCAAGGAATAAGGGAACTAGCAGGCTGACACATAGCCAAAGGTAACCAAAACACAGCCAAGCCAACTCAGTTGGGTTTATCAGGCCATTAAGGAGCTGGAGAAGGCTAGTTGCTAAGCTGGTGAGCTCATTACAGAGCTAAGAGCACCTACACCAAAACTAGCCTGACCTCTAAGACAACCATCCACACCCAACACAAGGAATCAGTCCCTTCTCTGCTACACAGTCCCTCAGGCCCTGCATTCCCTTGCAGTGCTATTCAGGGGTGATGGAGAAGAAGGGCAGCCCTCTAGTTTTGTCTGTGTGGTTTCTAGGACTAGGTTTATCAAGCAACCAAGCCAAAATCCTTACTCCTCACACAATCCAAAGACCAACCATTGCACTCAGGAAATCAATTTAGCTAACACAGCTTGAACAGTAAAAACGAATTACACAGCCCCATACGTAACAACAAAACGACTCACAACATGGGGGAAAACACACAGTCCTGAAGCTTATCAGTGAACACAACTCACAGCAGGGGAAAACGCCCCCAAATAGTCAGCAGCTCCAAAAACGTGAGGAAGACAACCCAGGCTCTGGCATTACAAAAATGACCTCCCATCCATGGGAAAAACGAAGCTAACAGCCAAAACGTGAAATCCAAACCCACAGGAAAAACTTCCGCTGCTCCCCAAAAGCCCCAACGTGAAG
>LPNX011234246.1:2328-35316 GCA_001517045.1 Pseudotsuga menziesii
CCCTTTAAGTATGATAGCGTCTTGGTTCTCTGAGGCAGCTACTCACGCCCCTGGTGGTCCGGAATTGCTGATAACTCCTTCGGATGAGCTCAGATGGAGCTGATAATCAAGGAGTGTCGGAGTATGTAGCTGATGATAAGACTGGTGCCTGAGTTTCTGAAGGAAACTGAGATCTGGAGGCTCTACAGCTGATTAGGGCTTTTTGGTTGAAAACCCCCCTTACGGCTGCACCATGTCCTGCAACAATCTATACCTTGTGCTATATAACTGATGAATGAATGAAGATCAAGTGGTGCACCAGTATGGCTTACCCGGAATAAGACTAGGACAGATGTTTCACTGTCGAAATCCTGTTAGCTGAAGACTCCGTCTCCAACCCCAACTGCTGTGCTGCACGTTGTGCTGCTATCCAAGAGCTCCCAAAAATAATCATAAGCATAAGTGAGGTCTTCTCTTGCTTTACCCTCTATTTATAAAGTTCAACTGCGCAAAACCTAATCTTTGACCTAATTAGGTCACTTTATCTTCTAATTTGCCGTTGACTTGCATGCAAAGAGCATGGTCATGCATGGAGCATGGAAAAGAGCATGGTCATGCATGAAGGTGGCCTTTGGCCCAGGTGGCCCTTCTTGACCAAGTGAGGATGCCGTAGATCTTCTATGGATGGCATCAGTCCTGATCTGATTCCCTAGCTATCAGTAACCGCTCGAACCCACAGGAATCACATAGGTTAGCGGCATGGGCCTCAGGGCCTAAAAGGAAGAGGACAATACACCAGCCCTGAACCTATTGTAGCAGCTTAGAGGTTTGTGCAGTGCTGTCGTGGAGGTAGGGCACTCTGCTCGAGTGCTGTAGAGGCTTCCCGGAAGAAGAATGAGGGAGTCGTGAAGAGATAGGCTACCCGTAAATCTTGTAGCTTCTCGTAAGAAGGTGAAGTGGCCATGAAGAAGGCGGGGTAAAACCCTAGCACCTAAAATTGATAAAACCTTGTTGTGATTGAAACTCTAGCTTAGGGTTTAGAAAAACAAATGTGAATGCCCTAGTTAGACTCATCCATGCCAGGGCATCACATCAACCTTCATTTTCTTTGGTCACTTGTGAAATCTTCAGTTGGAGCAGTTGTACCTATGATAGCAAGTGTGTGTAATAATGAAATGGATTGATCTTCTTTTATATCCTTTGAGTCACCTGTAAATGGACCAAAATTAGAAAGATCAAAATAATAATATTTTATTCTTTTCTAATTTCGACTTTTGTTTTCAGTGGTACTAAAGGTCTTTTTGCACTTTCACGTTTACATCTTACAGTGGTACTAAGGGTCTTTAAGTATTTTTTACTTTTGTTTTAGCCTTCTTTAAGTGCCCTTGTGGTCATCACATGTGGTCTTTCATCACACCTCAAAGTACATCCTCATAAACAGAGAGAATTACTAATGCTTTTATCTCACACTTTGTGTGATACCAAGATCGGGTACTAAGGTGTCTTAACCAAGGGTAGCTAACCCTTGGAGAAGATCGCAGAGTCCACTGATTAAGGGTCAGAGTGTCACACATGCCTAGACCCAGTCTAGGGCTTATAGTGTCTTCCTGGTAACAAACCAGGTGC
This sequence comes from Pseudotsuga menziesii, assembly GCA_001517045.1. Classification (NCBI taxonomy): domain Eukaryota; kingdom Viridiplantae; phylum Streptophyta; class Pinopsida; order Pinales; family Pinaceae; genus Pseudotsuga; species Pseudotsuga menziesii. The sequence continues at coordinate 3,934 of LPNX011234246.1, forward strand.
CTCAGCCATGGGCTGCATAATTTGACACTAGGTCAAATACTTGGTAACAGACCAAGCACCTCCATTCTCCTAGAGAATGGCCCTCAGCCCTGGGCTGAGTCCCTAGTCCCAGACTAGGTGAAATTCCTGGTAACTGACCAGGTTTCTCCATTCCAAAGAATGGCTACTCAAATCTAGGCTGAGTCTACTAGTGCTAGACTGGTTCACATCGTGGTCCTAGACCAGATCTCGCCATTCAACAAAATGGTCACTCAACGCAAGGTTGAGTCCCCCTAGTACAAAGCTGGGTCCATATCATGGTCAAGGACTAGAGATCATCATTCAACAGAATGATCACTCAACTCTAGGTTGAGCCCACACCGTGGTCTCGGACCAGGTGTCCCCATTCTCCTAAGAGAATGGCTCTCAATGTTGCTTAGAAAAATCAACATCTGCAACAGCTAACCAAGAGTACTTTGTTCTTCTTCAAAAACTCCTCAACTCCCCCTTGCTCAGAGATGTTTATTGAGCATTGTAGGGCCATTTACACACACAACTCGAACACTTTGTTTTGATATTCTGATTTTTTCATTACAAACTTCTTAAGCCAATGATCCCAAGGTTGATCCTTCCTTGTTTATCAAGCACCTTCATGCATTGTTTCACTCATCTGAGAATTTTGCATTGGGCCCTTGAACTATCAATTCTTTTAAGTATCAAACACATCTTGTAATCTGCGTTTTCTAAGCTGAACACCAGAACGCATTTACTTTCATATTGTAGTAAACAATGATGAAAGAAAGCCCTAATTGCCATCTGCATCAACTTGCCCACTTTCCATCCAGTGCAATCGGTTTTGCAAATTTGGAACCCTTCAACTATACAGAAGTGTATCTTTCACCCTTTTCTTATCCTCATCATTTTCAATATTATTCTCTGTATCATTTTTGTTGCTATAATTATCGTTCAATTTCCATTTTAAGGTGATAGCCCATTGTTGTTGCTATTTCTTTATCTAGTCACATTATGCCATATGCCATTAGGCTTCTGCCCTTGATCTATCATTAAATCTTGTCCAGTTACTTCTCTTGGCCTTCATAATTTAGCTTCCACCTCTTTTCAACCGTCTTAGATTAGTCTTAGGCATCATCTGCTTTGTGCTCCTGTTCTTCTTACCATTCCATCTATAACCATAATCCTTGGACTTGCTTTTTTGTTTGGAGTAACCATCATTAACCCTTGAGTCCATCCTCCAAACTCCATGAACTCAAAGTGTTCCACGGTCTTTGAAGGACCTCAAGCTTGGCTTGTCGTATGGAAGCGATCTTCTTTGCACTGATCAACTTCATTCAACAATACATTCTTTTTCACCCATACCTAAGAGTGTCCTTGATTTTGAGCAGTTGTCTTTTGGGCTTCAATTCTTTCTGCATTCTTCTTCTTCCATGGTTCATAGGCTCTTCTAGTTGATGTGTTTTAGAGACTCATTATAGGTTGTCTTCTTGAACTTGCACAGTCTTGGTCTTTGTAACCAAAGCCATAGCAATTGTAACATCTCATGGTGTGGCAATTAGCAGCGATATGGCCAACACGGTTACATGTCCAACATCTAACCATATTGTTGGAAGGCCCAATACTTCTTGCATGAGATCTGCGATCCAATGCCCTATAACTAAAATCATTACGGAAATAGTATTAACCATTAAAACCATCTTCATACCTGAGACTTTGGTTCCATCTTGGAATTGTTTCCCTTCTAAATTTACTTTGAGGAGTGGGCCCAACTTCTTGATGTCTTTCTGATTTTTTGAGGTCTTCTTTGTGTTGTGCAGGTGGAGCCTTGCTTTCAGTTTTGGACATCGAAGGACCTGCTTTAGGAGTCTTGGGGGACCAAGTGCCAACTTCATATTTTTCTCCTTCCTTCTTGTAGCCAAGACTGGATGTGTCAAATGGAGATCTTTGACTCTCCAAGATCTTATCCAAGATAGCTGAACTAGTTTTGAACTTGACGAAGGCATCTATCTTTTGATTCTTCTTTCTAAGATCAACAACTTCCATCTCATGCTTCTGACAAGTCTTCTCTTTCTCATTCAGTTGATGTTTCAAGACTTCTTTTATCCTTTTGGCTTCTTCCAACTGAGTCTTCACCAGGCTCTTCTTGTTGACTGATCAGTTTAGTGTTTAATCTTTCAATTTCATCTACTTTGTCTTCTAGTTCATCTTGTAAACTTGTCTTCTTGTGATTGAGTTTCTTGAGCAGGTCCATTGACTTCTCATGGTACTTTCAAAGGACCCCAAAATCTTCATTTTAAGTCTCAAATTGCATTCGAGATCGATGTTTGCTAAAAGGTGTGCTAGGAAATCTTTCTTAGCATCTTCAAGATCATTTTCAACGTTATTACAATTACTGCTACTGTAATTAGAAAAATCCTTACCTTCACCAATGTCTGATGCTTGCTCTTCTTTTTCTTCTTGCTTTTCATTTTCAGTGGGTTTGACTTCTGGTTTCTTCTTTGTGTCTTGGTTTCCTTTTTGGTATTCACTTTCTTTATTAAACCATAGGTCTTTGGCTGAAGTGTATTCTCCTACACTCTCTTTGACAGAGCTTTGAGAGTCAATGAAAAGTGCCCAAAAACACTTTGGAAGTGTCTTTGGACAACCCAAAAATGTTAACAAAAAATATACTAAGTTAAACTATTGAAAAACACAATAAAATAACCAAGGAAAGCAATCTTTCCTTGGGATCTTGGCTTGCCTTTTGGGCAGCGAATACAATGTGCACTTAGATGCTAAATTTATCTTTTAAACCTTGAAACAAGACTACCTTTTAACAAGCTAAATATTTTCCTTGTAATGCTTGCAAAATGGTGATTTAAGCTAGATCTCTTTAAATGGAAATTTGCATGCAATAACTGAGATCTAAGCTAGCAAGATCTTGTTAATTAAATCTATGAACGATTTTACTTTGCAAAATATATTTAAACAATAAAATAGTAAACAGTAACCAAGATGAGAAATTTAATTTTGAGGGAGGAAGAGGAGAGATAGTGCTTGTTGCTGGAAAGATCTGCCAAGGAAACTTGTTAGTGGAGCACAGAGGGACACAATCTTAGCAATTTCGTTGGAAAATCAGTGGAATCAAACTAGATCCACAACTCTTCCAGTCACGACAACCTGAAAGCTAGAAGAACAATCTTGCAAACAAACTCATTAGATCTGAAGATACATATGCAAAAAGATAACATAACATGAGAAATAATCTTATTTAACATGTAAATCTTAACCCATTAAGCATATATAACAAAATAGAAGTAAGTAACCTTACTTACAATGATCTATTCCTACGATTCAAAGAATCATTCAGGCAAACAAAAGTTGAGAGCAAATATTGAAAAAATAGCAGTTCACCTCAAAAGCAGCATGATAATGGTACTCCAGACATGAAAACACTCCACAATTTAGCCTCCAAAGCTTCTCTTTATTCCAACAAAGAATGATCAATACAGTATTACAACAATAGCAAGCCTTTCTCAAACAACTCTAACTAGCTTTGAAGAGAGAATGGTTGCTTTATTTATAGCCAGAGCAGGCTATGGGGGGCTACCTACACTGAAGATAGATTCGAAGTGTAAGTTGAGTTCCACTGAGTCAAACTAAGTTGAAGTGAAGAGGTGAATGACACCTCTCCCACCTAACTTACCCAACTCTCCATTAACTTGCAAACACATCAAGCACCAACAACCACCAACCACTCCACATTGGCATCCTTCTCCCTCACGTGTGAGCTTCAAAGGTTTGACGTGAGGAGGGTAATGTCACCCATATCATATGTGATCTCCTTGAAAGAAATAAGATAATACATTAAAATATATCCTAGGTTAATGCCTCATGAAGAGGGGTCCACCCTCTTATCCACTGGCAAACTTCACATTTAGTTAGCGTGAATCCTTTTCATGGCGTCACCCCTTCAAAACATATTCGCTACCACTCCACATTTGGTGTTTCGACATGATATAAATTACTACCCAAAGTTTTAACACCCAACATGGGTGAGGGGTCCACACTATGAGCTATCGCAACCGTCACTTGGTGCTAGCCTTTCCCCTCATGGAGTTGACATCACCCTTTTATTAAAAACACTCACTTCTCAAAACCTTAACCAAAGTTTGGTTCCTTTACATGCTAAAGAGGGTCGCATGCTTTAGGGGGGACCCATGCCATGTCACCCCATACTTTAATATTTTAATTTTTTGACTTTTCAACCTTGTCTTTTTGTGCCAAATTGATGCAATTTAGCATTAAAATGTCGTGTTGATGCTCTGTTAGTTGAATAATGCCTTCTGGGATGTTTTAGCCGCCCGAAACATAGGAAAAGTGCCTATAGGGTAAAGACAATGCTTTGAGTGTGAAACCGAGCATCCCCATGCCAAAAACAAACTCCAAACCTGACTTTTATTACACTTTGAATTTTTTTAATTAAACCATTAAAAATGACATAATTCTGGGGGAAAATTTATTTTTCTCGGAATCAGACGAATTTCTAGGGGGACCTAGAACATGTCCATACGACTCAATTTGAATGCCTAGCATGTTTATAAACACTGACACGAGGGCTCTAATAACCTCCTAAGGCCTAACCACCAAGACGACTACCCCAACTATGGAGGTGTGAGTGAAAAACTCGGAAATTATTAGTCGTTTGTTCAACAACCAATAATAACCAAGGGAAAAACCACTTTGGGCTCGTCAGCTTGATGCTTAAGACTGGGAAGCCGAGCCTTTTATATAAATTGACCATGCTAGCACATTTTTTACAATTTCCCACGGGGGTATGAACATGTGTTACAAAAATTTTCGAACAAACTCTCAGAAAAAGCCTAGCGAACTTATGGACCCTGAAGAATGAAGAAGTCTACTTGTTCTACTTTGCAGGCTCGCTTGAAAAAATCACGAAGTACAACTTAGGTGGTAACAAGCCCTATTATGGTGGAGGAAGAGGAGTAGGAAGAGGAGGATGTTCCACTTCCAATGCATACATCTTTGGAAGAGGAGATGGAGAGTGGTCAATCGCCACTACCTTTAAAAACATAGGAAACTAGTAGAAGACATTTCACTTCCACTATGGCTTCCACATCAACCCAAGGACATTCCACATTATCCCTAGCAGCCATTGCTTTTGGAGGAAGAGTGGTCACCTTTTCCCATAAAAGGGGTAGACGGAATCGATGATTCCATAATATATTTATCATTGAAGAATCTAGATGGCTCGCCACTGCCACTACCTCGACTAATCTAGAAAACTAGCAAAAAATGTTATTATTATCACAATTCTTGTAGCAATCTAATGTAAGTGACCCTATTTAGGATGGAAGAGAATGGTGGTTGCTAATGTTGTGACCCTTAATCATCTTACTCCCCACAAATGTTATGGTTTTTAGACCGGATAAGATTATCTTCACTTTTAAGCTACTTATTACACTTGCCAGTGAACCAAGATGGCTATGGGGAAGACCCTAGTCTAACCAAATGGCTAGAAGAACCTACAAGATACCAAAACTAGATATGAGATCGGAATGTGATATACCTTGAATGAAACCCTAGATCAAAAGGATACTTACCGAATATGGTTATGTAGATTGATAGAAGCTTATCAATGATTTAAATGCGATCCAATTTAGAAATTTCTCAGTAAGATAAGTTAAACTCAAAGATCTAGGAGAGTAGTGCTAGGTTCAAATGATCAATTCGCTACCCCTGGGGGATTAGTGTATACTATTGCCAAATGCCCAAGGTAAGTGATTGATGAGAGTTAAATGGCCTCCTAACACTTGATTAATTGCTTGATCCAAAAGATAAGATGATTTGAGGAGTTTATAAGCAAGAATAATCACACAAACCACAAATTGACCCTCCAAACCCATAAGAGTGAACTGCCTGGAATGACCAGTGCTTGAAAATTGGGCCAATGAGTCCCCCATAGAAGCTCAAGACACTTATGAAAAATACCCAAGTGGTGAAAAATCAGAATTGTGCCTAGTGTGACAGGATTATTTTTTTGCATTTTATGTTTAGGGTTTGTAGTTGTAAATTTTAATGATAGACAATGGAATGAAAATAATTTGCAAGAAAAAGATAGTTGGACTTACTTGGATCAAGGTGATGCCTTGAATCGATTCCCTTGGGACCCTAATCTCCATGTTCGAAGTGGCTCAATGATGATCAAGTGCGCCTTGCTTAAACCTAATACACAATAAGCAAATTGTACGATTGTGATCTAAATGAAATTCACAAGATGATGATGCATACAAGCAATGTTAAGAAGTATTAGGATCAAATTAAATAGTAATAAGCGATATTTAATTATACATAAGAACACCCCCTATCATAAGTGAAAACGCTAGAGCAAGAGGGAGTCTCCTCCCAATGAAATCACCCTCCTCTTGTATACAAGAAAAATACAATAATTTTTCTTGAGCATAGAAATATGATGGAGATCCAATGATAGAATGAAATTTGCAAGAAAATAATTTCTCGAACATCACCACAAGAACCTAAGATTTGCACAAGAAGTTTGTATATTCAATTCTCTCAAGAGCCAAAGTCCATTACAAATGAGGGGTGCTCTCTCTTTTATAGCTTGGAGAGGCACCAAATCTCTACCCAAATTTTTAATCGATGGTTGAGATTAAAAGATCTAAACTACAGGATCAATAGTGGAGATATAACCTCTCAATAGCACATCAATCAACTAGATAAATACACTTGAGGGGGGCGAATTACCTCAAAAGCTCAAATACAATGATAAGATATGGCATTAAAGTCACATTAGTCACCTAGGGAATTTTTTCCAACTCTAGGTACTTTACATTACACTATTTCATGGATAAAACATGAGATACATAGGAATCCACATCAATAAAGTCACCCTCCTAGAAGAAAATCGCCCCATGGTGGAGAAATGAAGCATGCGATGCAAATACATGATGAAGTGCCATGAAAAAATGCCTGGAACATCCTGGGAACCATACCAACAAAATCCATATCACACTTTGTCATTCACTAGTCTCTTGTTCAATATGACATACCTTGGTCACTTTGATAATTTATAATTAATTAGGTGAAATACTTTGTAAATATTCAATAAGGCTATAACTGAATTTTCCTTATCCCAAATTGATAAACCAACTGCACCAATGGATCTAGAAGCATCAAATCCACTAAGAATCACTACTCATACACCCTAGAGAATTTGAGATAAGTTTTGTAAACAATTTTCCATTTTTTAATTAAAACTTGGCTTAATAAATCCCGTTAACTTTATAGAAACACATGTAATAAGTCAATTTTCCCTATCTGAAGCATGCAATGGTCCAATTAGCCTCCAAAGGCACTAAGATAATCATCTTGGAACCTGTAGTGAAATCTCGCAATGGAATGCATCATTGATCGTGTTGAACTATGTTGACTTGGTCCAAATTGATAAAAAATGTGTCTGAGCAAAAACTGAAAGCTGCTACATGCAAGAGGCATTAGTATTCTTATTTTATAAGTATTGAAAGATGACTAGACATATAGTAACATCATACAATGGTGATCGACTCAAAATAAGACCATTATTTAGTACAATTACATGACCAAAGTGAAGTTTCAAGTACATATTTTGATTCATATTTGATCGAAATGTCAGCTATAGATCAATTGTCAAGCAATACTTTGGGTGAGGTGAAAATTCAACATAGGCTATGGTCAAATGAGGTTTGACTTTTGGAAAGACTTGATTCACCCTCAGAGATTTTGGGAACATAGGGGACCAAAGTGACATTTGTTGGACAAGCAAATGCCAGCGAAGGGAGGTGTCTCACAAGTGGAAAGTGCTTGAAAGGCACCTTGTTGACTCTAACAAGCATCCTTTTACTTTGATTGCATTTCATTGCAATTTGCATTTAATTTTCACTTTCATTTCACAATTGCATTCCTTTAGATATAGCATTTAAGCGCATTTTAGATTCAAGTTCCTTTTAGTTAGCTTCACAACTAAAAGGTACCGGACCTAGAAAGCCTTGCAGGCCCTAGTACTGCAAAGGTGTTACTCTCCATTGCCAGCAACCGTCAATAACCTCGACGGAGTTACCATAGTAATGCCTTTTTACGGGAAAATAAGGTTTACATCATACGAAGGATGAGTGCTTGCCCTTTTAGCCACTAACTCATTTCAAGGAGCATGACATTTCACATTTGGGACTACTTGCTTCAAGTCTAAAGGATACACTTTCGGTGGCTAGGCCTATCTTACCTGCACCTAATCATCCTAGGTGCAAATGAAAAAGATCAATGGTGTCAGTAAACTTTCGCCACACACATTAGAGCCGAGACACAAGCAAACATGGAGGCTACCCACACAAAGAGGTCACAGTGGGGCAAGGTCCTCAAGTTCATTAGTCATATCCAAGTCAAGGGAGCTTTCTCAATTAAATGGAGCAACGGATGAGCGGAGTAGGAAGGTGATGGTGGAATCAAAATAGGGGGAATTGATCTATTTCTTACATGGGGATTAACCCAAAAGAAAGCATGTACAAGGAACTTAACACCAAAACCACTTCACTATTATAGATGCAAATATTACTAAGAAATGAATACAAATCATGATCACCAATGTAAATGCTACCAAATACAATCAATCTACCAATACAAGTAAAACATATCCATGATATACCTTCAACCATATACCTGCTCAGAAACTGTTGCTGACCCTGCAATCACTCTATACTGGAACTGCATGGCAAAGTAAAAGGCATCATCAACTAACTGCTCTGCTGAAGTTGAGTCTGAACAAATAAGTATCATCCATCGATCAACATCTCTGATGTGCTCATCGCAATTGTAAAGATTGGCTAAGAAATATCATTTGGTTTGCAAAAATAAGTAGTAGCTCACAGCTACAAAGTATGTGATAACAGTTACACTTCAACTTTGGCTTCCACCTTCGCCCCAGGACCTTCCACCTCAACCCCAACACCCATTTTTTTGAGGAAAATTGGTTCCTTTGCCCATAAAAGGGGTAGATGAAATCGATGATTCCTTCTTATATTTATCATTGTAGAATTTACATGACATGATCAGGAATCATGAGATACATATTTTTTTTTGGATGTGATTTTGTATTAGTTTGTCAAGACTTCGATGATTCCTTCTTATATTTATCATTGTAGAATTTACATGACATGATCAGGAATCATGAGATACATATTTTTTTTTGGATGTGATTTTGTATTAGTTTGTCAAGACTTGAGATAATAGGATTTAATATCAATGTTTGATGTATCACTTGACATTGTTAGTTTTGTACCTACGAAAGTGTTCCCCTAGGTGACTTTAGCCTTAGTCACTTAGAGAGGGGAAATAAAGTGACCCTTGCATTAAATGACTTAAGTGAGGCATTTAATTTGACTTTAGAGTGTAAAGTCACTTTTTGACAAATTTAAGTGGGTGAGTGAAATTAATATTTTAAGAATCAAAATATGAGCAATTAATTTCAGCCGTTGATCTAATCTAATCTCCACTGGTAGATTAGAAGGAACCCTAGGGTTCACCCAAAAAGGCAAGGGAAAGGCATTTTGCCTCATTCTTGAGATGAGAGCGAGCAGAGAGAAGAACAAAGAGAGGGCACAAGTTTCAAGGCACCCAGCTGAGAGAGATTTCAGTGGGCACAAAAACCAAGGAGCATTAAATAGCTTGCACATAAATCAAGGAGGAGAGTACGATTGCATTTAATAGCTTGCACAGATTTCGAGGAGAGTATGACCTACATTAATTGCTGGCACAGAAATCGAGAAGTGGTACGGCTGCATTTATTGCCATCTGTACTGTATGGATTATAGCACAATTTTCGAGGTAAACACTCGGGCACTGTTTTCGAGGAAAGGGACAACACGAATCCCGAGGCACAAGCAATGTTTTCAGGCACATTTTTCGAGGTCGTACAACAGCATTTAATGTTGTCCATATAGTACGGTTTAGCTACTATTTGGCACAGTTTTCGAGGGAAGAATTTGTCATTCTTGCACAGGATTCAAGGCTGAGTATTTGTTGTTATTTTGGCACTGTTTTCAAGAAGAAGCTTGCTCAGAAATCGAGGTAGCATTTGCACGGAAAACGAGGCAACCTGCTGGATTGAGATAAGTTGTATTTTTTACTGTAAAAGGACTGTCTGATTTTTTCTGAAGATTAATAAAACTCTCTCTCTGATTGGTTTTCTCCTTGTGGGTTTTTCCAGGGCCATTGGCCAAAAAATTCTGAGTACTGTGTTGAATGGCGTGCATTTTATTTATTTTCTGTCAGTAAAAGATTGAAGTTACAACAGTGTTTTAAGTCTGAATTTAAGTTTATTTCTAGTCATTAAATTTCTGAGTTTGCAAATAAACTGAGACAAATTTTTACTTATAACCAGAGGCTGAAAACTTGCAAAAATATACATGGAATCAGCGCTGAGTGGGGCAGAGAACTAAATATTTGCAGACAAAAAGTCATTTCCAGAATTCAGAAAATTTTTGTGACAGTAGTACTATTTTGCTGAAACTTGTTCTTTGAGAAAAATGACTTCCGTTGGGTTGAGAACTGAGGATAGGTTGGATGGGGCAGCGAACTTTGTCTCATGGAAGGCCCGGATTTTACTTGTGTTGAGAGAGAATGAGTTGTGGGAGGAGGTAGTCAGGAACACTACAACAAATCCCATTTCTATTCCCGCTGCTACCGATGCGGTAGCATATTCAGCCTTTAATAAGAAGGATATTAAAGCCATGAGGATTATCTTGGATGTTGTTAAAGACCATGTTATACCGCACATTTCAGCGAAGGATCATGCACATGAGATGTGGAGTGCTTTGACCGGATTGTTTGAGAGTTCCAATGAGAATAGGAAGATGGTTCTGAGAGAGAAACTGAAGAGTATCAAGATGGTCAAAGGAGAGGTTTGTATGGCTTATCGGTCCTCAACTAGTGCGGACAGCCTTGAATGGGGTGACAGCACCTTAGGCTGTGTTTGTACAGGGTTTGGTGGCTAGAGAGAACTTACCATCATGGGACAGGGTCTGTGATGATTTTGTTCAGGAGGAGACTTGGAGGGGTCTTCTGCAGTGCAGTGGTTCTACTAGTAGGCAGGATGAGGAGGATGTGGCATTGACAGCAAAGGGGAAGAAGAAGAACAAGAAGGGTCCCGAAAAGGGTGGGGCCAAGCAGCAGGATGGGAAGAAGGAGGATCTAAGCACTGTAAATTGCTTTGCATGTCACAAGATGGGACACTATGTTGGGCAGTGTCCAAACAAGAAGAAGAAGAAGCAGCAGACAGCAGCTTCAGCGGAGGTCGATGACTTTGCCGCGAGATTTCAGAGTGAGTTTTCACTGTGCACTAGGCATATTGAGAGAGAGAGAGCATCCATTCTCACCAGTGCGGATGTTGATAGACAGAGGGAGTTTTCCTTGGTGACAGACCATTCCTATAGTGCATCTACTTCCAGCACTTGGTATATTGATAGCGGAGCCTCGAGCCACATGACAGTTGCTCGTGAGATGTTCTCTGAGCTTTCACAGACAGAGACAGATGTGGAGGAGGTGTTGGGAGATGACTCAGCAGTCAGAGTTGTTGGGCATGGGACCATTACCTTTCAGAGGGAGTCCATGAATCCCATGGTATTGAGAGATGTACTATATGTACCTGGGATGAAGAAGAACCTAGTTTCAGTTTCCATGATCGAGGATCAAGGTCTTGGGGTGTCCTTTCTAGACAGACATGTGCATATGCTTCCCAAGATTGCAGGACCATCTGCTTTAGTTGCCAATGGAGCTAGATGCGGGAAAATGTATAGGCTCTTCTTTCAGCCTCAGCATACCTTGGCACATAGCAGCGGCAATTAGCTGTGTGAGCTTTGGCATAGGAGGATGGCTCACTTGCATCATCCAACCTTGGGGTTGTTGAGACAGATGGTTACAGGGTTACCGGAGTTCAACATAGGGCAGAGTGATGTGTGCAGGGGGTGTGCTTTGGGAAAGTACACCAAGACTGCTTTTTCGAGCAGTGATAGAAAGTCAACAGGGGTCCTTGACTTGATGCATTCAGATTTGTGCGGACCGATGTCTTTTGTTTCCTTGAGAGGATACGAGTATTATGTGACATTCATTGATGCCCATTCCAGGAAGACCTAGATCTAGTTTCCGAAGAGCAAGAAGTCTGAGGAAGTCTTGTCGAGGTTCCAAGAGTTCAAAGCTCTTGTGGAGAACCAAATAGAGAGTGTTGCCACCTAATTCGCACCTCAGGTCACGTGGTAGAAATCTTCAAGCCACTGGGTGTGACCTTGGGGACAAGCAAGAGTCAAGTGCTATCACTTGATCTTGACTCCTCCGTTTAGGCTCTCTCCTAGCAAAGCCAAGGGGGGTGGTCCCTGGTAAAATAAACTATGGTGTTTAAACTATAACAATGCAACATTTAGTCTAGGAGATGAGATACAATAAAACCTTGAAACGGAGATAACAACAAAATATTTTATTAACTAGCATAAATAACATTCCACACAACACAAAGATTAACTTAATAAAGAAAATAAGCAAGATTGCCAAAATAGACCAGTGCTAGTGGAGTGCTTGTGTAAAGGGTTGCTAGTGAAGTCTCCTGAAGTATTGTAGTTGCCTCAGTTGGTTAGTTTTAAGATTATTAAGTGAGTAATTAGGGAGTGGGTCAGTTCTTGGTAAATTTTATTATTAATGTGATAATGATCTTTCTTATGAAGGGAAAAAGAGTATTCCAGATATACCCGGAGGTACGAGGAATGTGTCTGGAGTTACCATGAAGTGGCTCTCATAGTGACATGTGGGCTAGATGGAGTCGCAGGACAATGTTCAACGCTACACCAAACGAGGGTGTAGCCTAAGGGCAGCCTGCAGTCGCTTTCTAGTGGTTCCTGCTTCCCTTGCAGAATTTCCCCAAAACTTAGTACAATCGCATAAGTGTCGGATTTTCACTTGTAGGGATTAATTGATGTGTTTTGCTAATTACTAGTCACTTCAATCCCTTTCTGATTGTCCGAGCGATCCAGCCAAAGGCTTGCATTAGTCACAAAATCATACGAAGTCTTGAAGTCTTGGATATTTTAAGTTTTTTAAAGCTAAGTGTGAGTTTTTTAAATATCAATGCCGATACTCTCGTTACCGAGAACACAGCTGGATTGATTAATTTTACTTTAGGAACTTAAAATAAACTGGAAAAAAAAAAAAAAAAACTAAAAAAAATTAAAAAAATTAAATAGTGCAAATCCCCCCTGGGGGGATGGGGTGTGGGCACTTGGCTGCCCACTTGCTTCTATTTTTACAATGAAAGAAGGACTTGTGTTCCTTTGTAGAATAGGAACGACAAGTTTTTACAATTAAGGGCCTTTGAGAAATGGCCAATGAAACAAGTATGAGAAGAGGAGCTTCCGGTTTGACTTGGATCCAATGTTGCACGACTCAGACTCGGCAAAGACTCGGTTGGCATATGACTCGTCGACTCGGGAAAGACTTGGGACAGACTCGGCAAATAGAAAAAAGCTTAAAATATGGTAAATTTTAGGCCAAAAAATAAGAAAAGTACATCAATAACCATATTCACACTTTATATTAATAGTAGATACCAATGTATTTGTGGGAGCACCATTGACATTAAGATTGATATTTATTATTTAAGCAAATAAATTCTGAATATAGTATATTGAAACTTATGTAATTTTATCTTAATCAACATAAAATTAACTTTTTATATAAAAAAATTATATTATAAAAACATTTTCAAAACTCTATGATATTTTATCTTAATCAACATAAAATTAACTTTCTATATAAAAAATTATATTATAAAAACATTTAACTTTTAATATAAAAATTATATTATAAAAACATTTTCAAAACTCTATGGTATATGGAAACTCATATAATTTTATCTCAAACAACTTAAAATTTTAGAATTAACTTTTTATATAAAAGATTATATTATAAAAATTAAAAAACATTTTCAAAATCTGAATGTTGAATAATCAACATAAAATTAAATTTGTATATAAAAAATTATATTTTAAAAACATTTTCAAAACTATGAATTTTGAATAAGATTTATCACTACAAGAGTATTAGCCTAAAGTCCACGGAATTCCGTTGATGAGGTGATGGCAGAGAATCACATTAATCATCCATAGCAACGGTTGAGGATTTCTCACGATATTTGTTTTGGTGAGGTGTCATAAAGTTTGGAAACGTCATGAATGGTTGAGAATCTCCCCAATCATCGAGATCGGTTTAATCCAAATGGACGATTTAGGATTGCTCATGAAATTCGCTTCCATTGACAGTCAGAAAGTTTGGAAATGCTGCAAATGGTTGCAAATGGTTGAGAATCATCCCGCCCATACAGATTGACATTGAAAATCACTCATGGGAAATAAATCCGTCATATTTCAAGCAAACCATAAAAACCTTTGAAGTCTGTTGTCATTTCCACAAGTTAATTTTTGGGTGTCTGTGGATTTCAGGCGAGTCCGACCGAGTCTCTACCGAGTACACGCGAGTATTGGCGAGTAGACGAGTTTGTGCCAGGTTGGCGAGTCTGCGTCGAGTTTGAAACGGTTACTCGTTTTGGGGTTTGACTCGAGTAGACTCGCGAGTACCCGCGAGTCCTTCCCGAGTTGTGCTTCACTGCTTGGATCTTCAAATTTTTGCCAGAGTGCCTCTTTATCAGACCAATCTCTGCTGCAAAACAACAAACAAATTTTTATTAAATATGATAGAAAATCATATTAACACATAAAAATTTGATCAAAAATATCTAAGTACTTTAAAGATAGAAAATTTAGGAATCAAACTAGTACTTGCTTGCAGTCAGATCTTGAAAAATAAAACTTTAATGATTAGATCTAAATCTTTAAATTTGCATATGTAAATCAGAAAGCTAAGATATTCCAATATTTCAGTGAGATTCGAATATGCAAAAAATGAAAACTAGTAACCAAAATTTGAATTTTTTAAAGTGACGGAAGAAGGAAAAGAAAGAAGCCCCAAAACTTTGAAGCTTGGGCAATGGAATCCTCAAGTAGAGAGTGGAGGGATTTAAATCTTCTTAAACAAATCGCAGAGATATGGTGGAATCAAACAAGAAGCAACACTCCTCTACACTAGATATCCCTGCACAGCTTGAACAATGCTACACCAAAGCGTTATATCAGGGAGTATTTAAGCAAAAGACTAGATAGTATGCATACAAACAAGTAAAACATACAATTCTAAGATCTACTCACATAAATAACCTAGAGAAACAAATAAGAAACTACTTATGTATCCTCTTCTACCAATTATCATTAATCCTTCAAAGACCGGCTAGAACAACAAAGAATGCAGTAAGAAACTGATACAGTTATACCTCATATAACATATGAATTCACCACACACTGATGCCCGACACAAGTATGCCTCCAAAGCCTTCACTTTATTTCTCAATGATAATAAACTACAACATACAGGAGCAGAGGTTCAATGCCCAAATCATCCGTGAAAAATGAAGAGAGGTTGCCTGCTTAAATAGAAATGTGACAAAGAGAGGGGAATGCATCTCCTCAAGGATGTGCTAGCTCCAAGTGAGTTGGTTGTGGGTTGGAGAAAGGTTGGAACAAGTTGGATAAAGACAAAAGGAGAAGCAACTTCCAAAACTTTGGAATCCACATCACCCAAACTTCCATCTCTCCTGGGATTTGTGCCCCCACTTGGAGAGAAAAGTTCCAAACTCAAAAAACTCTCTGAATTGGAAACATCTGACTTGTCTCCCTTGCCTGACTACTTGCTAAAATGATTTTCCAAGTCACCCAACTCTTTTTTTGCAATTGTCTTTTTTTTTTAATTGCCGAATTTTTTAATATTTCATTTTTTCTTGGGTTTTTGGGTTTTTCGAGTAATTAGTAATTTTGGGGTTGAATAATTACTCGAAAACTTAGGAAAGTGGGTATAGGGGTTAAGTGGGTGCTCTGAGTTAGAAATGAGCACCCCCATGGCAAATCAACCTCCTAGCCACACTTTTATGACTTTTTACATTTTTACAATTAACTTATTAAAAATAAGCTTGTAAAAACGGATAAAAAAATTCCAAAAATTAAAAAAAACCTATGGGGGACTTGGATGTGTTCATAATGACTCAAAATAACGATTAGCATGGTAATATACATCGACACATTGGTTTAATACCCCCCTAAGGCTTAATTAATAATGCGATTATTCCAGCTTTGGAGGTTTGGGTGAAAAATTCAAAAATTATTTATTGCTTAAAAACAATAAATAATTAACAAGGAAAAAACACCCTAGAATAATGCATTAATAAATAAGTCCTAAAAAGCCAAACCTTTTACATAAATTCATCATGCTAACTCATTTTATTACAATTCCCCATGGGGTATGAACGTGTTAAAAATTAAAAAAAAGGGGCCTAGGAAGGCCTGCAAGGACTTCTGAACTTGAAAATTGAACAAGTCATTGTTCATCTTTGGTGGCTCGGTTAAAAGTGCAACTCAGGTGGTAAAAGGGAAGAAGATTTGAGTTCTTAGATCGGATAAGGAGGGTGAGTATACCTCCAAGGAGTTTGATGGATTTTGCAGACAGGAAGGTATCAGGAGACGGTTGACAGTTCCGTATACTCCAGAGCAGAATGGAGTAGCTAAGAGGAAGAACAGGTCCATTGTTGGAGCAGCCAAAGCTATGTTACATGACCAGTCGCTACCTTTCTTTCTCTGGGCTGAGGCTTGCAGCACAACTGTATATCTTCAGAACAGGAGTCCCCATTGTGCTGTGGGGAACATGACACATGAGGAGTGTTTTTCAGGTAAGAAGCTTGAAGTTAGCCATTTTCGGATTTTTGGTAGTTTGACTTACTCTCATGTCCCTTCAGAGAAGAGGACAAAGTTGGAGCCCACTGTAGAGAAGGGCATCTTTGTGGGCTATGATGAGACTTCGAAGGCCTTCCGTATTTACCTTCCCTCTCAGAGGAAAGTGGTGGTGAGAAGGGATGTGAAGTTTGAGGAGGAGCGAGCCTTCAGGAAGTTGAGAGAGTCAAAGCAGAGAGAGCAACAGGTTCTTGCACCTCAGGTTGTTACACAGGTTCCATCAGCGTAGCAGTCAGGATCACAGGTTTCCGGGGTTACAGGACCACACAGTGCAGGCACAGGTTCACCAAGGTCAATGGTTCAGTCAGCAGGGTCTTCGGGGACAGGTGATGGATCTACGATTACAGGTACATCGTACAAGGGATGAGGATCAGGATTACAGGGTACACCTGTTGTTGGTACACCAGCTTCAGGTTCACAGAGTACTGGGGTTTCTAGTTCTGGTAGTTCTTCAGATGAGGATAGGCTAGTGTGGGAGCAATCTTCAGGGAAGAAGAAGCCCAAGTGGCTTCAAGAGACCTTGAAGAAAGTTCGTGAGTTTGGGACACCTAGGGAGGAGGTGAGCGTCATCAAGATGCCTGACAGATTGGGCATGTTGTTGGTGGCTAGTACACGTGATTATGAGCCTTCTACTTTTGAGGAGGCTTCCCAGCATCATGTTTGGCGAGATGCCATGATGGATGAGTACCATTCCATCATGAAGAATGATCTGTGGGAGATAGTTCTGAGACCTGAGGGGAAGTCATTGGTGACTTCTTGGTGGCATTACACGCTAAAGCATGTAGCGGATGGGAGTGTGAAGTACAAGGCTAGGTTTGTAGCACGGGGGTTTTCCTAGGTTGAGGGTATTGATTATGATGAGACTTTTGCGCTGGTTGCTCGGTATACTTCTATCGGGGCTTTGATCTCCATTGCAGCAGAAATGGGTTGAAAGATCCATCAGATGGATGTGAAGACCGCATTTCTCAATGGGATCATACAGGAGGAGATTTATGTAGAGCAGCCTCAGGGCTTTGAGATTCATGAGAGAGAGTCTCATGTTTGCAAGTTGAAGAAAGCCTTATATTGGCTGAAGTAAGCTCCTAGAGCTTGGTACTCCAGGATCGATTCTTACTTGCTGAGTATGGGGTTTCAGAAGAGTGAAGCAGATCCGAATCTCTACATCATCATGGTTGGAGATGATCCACTTATTCTTCTGCTATATGTTGATGACTTGTTTACCACAAGGGGAGAGAGATCGATTGCAGCTTGTGCAAGAAGGATCTTGCAGCAGAGTACGAGATGACAGATATTCGGTTGATGCATTATTTTCTGGGATTGGAGTTTTGGCAGGAGCCTGGACATATTTTCTTGGGACAGGGAATGTATGCGGTTGATATTTTGAGGAGATTTAAGATGGAGGATTGTAGGCCTATGTCGACACCTATGATCGCCAACTAGAAGAAGCTTCATGCTTCTGAGGGAGAGTTGGTGGATCCTACTTTATATCGTCAGCTCATTGGGTCATTGATGTATCTGGTCAACACTCGGCCAGATTTGTGTTTTGCAGTGAACACTCTTAGTCAGTTCATGGTTGAGCCTATGAGTGTGCATTGGGTAGCTACAAAACATGTGTTACGTTATCTAGCAGGGACAATGGATTTTGGTCTGGACTACAGGAGGTTAGATGGGATCAGATTGGTTGGCTTTATAGACTCAGATTGGGCAGGCAGTGTGGCAGACCAGAAAAGCATTTTCGGATGTTGATTCAGTTTGGGCTTGGCAACAGTGTCGTGGTTCAGTCGAAAGCAGAAATTTGTTGCGTTGAGTTCTGCAGAGGCCGAGTATATGGCAGTCAGTTAGGCCAACTGCGAGGCTTTGTGGCTTCGCAAGTTGCTGGTGAATTTATTGAGTCAGGAGCTGAAGCCTACGGTGATCTACTGTGACAATCAAAGTTGCATCCAGCTCTCTGAGAATCCAGTATTTCATGACCGGTCAAAGCACATTGAGATTAGATATCATTTCATCCGAGACTATGTTTAGAGAGGAGAAGTAACTCTACAATACATTTCCATTAATGAGTAGGTAGCAGACATTCTGACAAAATCTTTGGGGAGGGGCAAGTTTGTCTTCTTTAGAGACAAGTTGGGAGTGGTGCAGAACACCTTCCTCGGTAAGAGGGAGTGTTAGTTTTGTACCTAGGAAAGTGTTCCCTTAGGTGACTTTAGCCTTAGTCACTTAGAGAGGGGAAATATAGTGACCCTTGCATAAATGACTTAAGTGAGGCATTTAATTTGACTTTAGAGCGTAAAGTCACTTTTTGATAAATTTAAGTGGGTGAATGAAATTAATATTTTGAGAATTAAAATATGAGCAATTAATTTCATCCGTCGATCTAATCTAATCTCCACCGTTAGATTAGAGGAACCCTAGGGTTCACTCAAAAAGGCAAGGGAAAGGCCTTTTCCCTCATTCTTGAGATGAGAGTGAGCAGAGAGAGAAGAAGAAAGAGAGGGCACGAGTTTCAAGGCACCCAGCTGAGAGAGATTTTCAGTGGGCACAAAAACCAATGAGCATTAAATAGTTTGCACAGAAATCGAGGAGAGTATGGATGCATTTAATAGCTTGCACAGATTTAGAGGTGGAGAGTACGACCTGCATTAATTGCTGGCACAGAAATCAAGAAGTGGTACGAATGCATTTATTGCCATCCGTACTGTACAGATTTTGGCACAGTTTTCAAGGTAAAAACTCAGGCACTGTTTTCGAGGAAAGGGACAGTACAAATCCAAAGGCACAAGCAGTCTTTTCAGGCACATTTTTCGAGGCCGTACAACAACATTTAATGATGTCTATACAATACAGTTTAGGTGTTGTTTGGCATAGTTTTCGAGGGCAGAATTTGTCATTCTTGCACCAAAATCGACGCTAAGTATTTGCTGTTATTCCGGCACTGTTTTCGACAAGAAGCTTGCTCAGAAATCGAGGCAACATTTGCACAGAAAACGACGCAGCCTGCTGGGTTGAGATAAGTTATATTTTTTACTTAAAAGGATTTTCTGATTTTTTCCTGAAGATTAATAAAACTCTCTCTCTCTCTGACTGGTTTTCCCCTTGTGGGTTTTTCCAAGGCCATTGACCAAAAAAATCTTAATACTGTGTGTTGAATGGTGTGCATTTTATTTATTTTCTGTCAGTAAAGGATTGAAGTTACAGCAGTGTTTTAATTCTGAAAAATTTAAGTTTATTTCTAGTCATAAAATTTCTGAGTTTGTAAATAAACAGAGACAAATTTTTACTTATAATTGGAGGCTGAAAACTTGCAAAAATCTGAGTTCTTAGATCAAATAACGAGGGTGAGTATACCTCCAAGGAGTTTGATGGATTTTGCAAACAGGAGGGTATCAGGATACAGTTGACAGTTTCGTATACTCTAGAGCATAATGGAGTAGCTAAGAGGAAGAACAGGTCCATTGTTGGAGTAGCCAGAGCTATGTTACATGACCAATCTCTTCCTTTCTTTCTCTGGGTTGAGGCTTGCAGCACAACTGTATATCTTTAGAATAGGAGTCCCCATCGTGCCATGGGGAACACGACACCTGAGGAGTGTTTTTCAGGCAAGAAGCCTGAAGTTAGCCATTTTCGGATATTTTGTAGTTTGACTTACTGTCATGTCCCTTCAGATAAGAGGACAAAGTTGGAGCCCACTGCAGAGAAGGGCATCTTTGTGGGCTATGATGAGACTTTGAAGGCCTTCTGTATTTACCTTTCCTCTCAGAGGAAAGTGGTGGTGAGAAGGGATGTGAAGTTTGAGGAGGAGCGAGCCTTCACAAAGTCGAGAGAGTCAGAGCAGGGAGAGCAGCAGGTTTCTGCACCTCAGGTTGTTACACAGGTTCCATCAGCGCAGCAGTCAGGATCACAAGTTTCCGGCGTTACAAGACCACACAGTGCAGGCACAGGTTCACCGGGGTCAGTGGTTCAGCCAGCAGGGTCTTCGAGGACAGGTGATGGATCTATGATTACAGGTACACTGTACAGGGGATCAAGATCAAGATTACAAGGTACACCTGTTGTTGGCATACCATCTTCAGGTTCACAGGGTACTGGGGTTTCTAGTTCTGGTAGTTCTTCAGATGAGGATAGGCCAGTGTGGGAGCAAGCTTCAGGGAAAAAGAAGCCCAAGTGGCTTCGAGAGACCTTGAAGGAAGCTCATGAGTTTGGGACACCCAGGGAGGAGGTGAGGGCCATCAAGACGCCTGACAGATTGGGCATGTTGTTGGTGGCTAGTACACGTGATTCTGAGCCTTCTACTTTTGAGGAGGCTTCTCAGCATCATGTTTGGCGAGATGCCATGATGGATGAGTACCATTCCATCATGAAGAACGATGTGTGGGAGATAGTTTCGAGACCTAAGGGGAAGTCAGTGGTGACTTCTCGGTGGCTTTACAAGCTAAAGCATGCAGCGAATGGGAGTGTGGAGAAGTACAAGGCCAGGTTTGTAGCTTGGGGGTTTTCACAGGTTGAGGGTATTGATTATGATTAGACTTTTGCGTCGGTTGCTCGGTATACTTCTATCAGGGCTTTGATATTCATTGCAGCGGAAATGGGTTGGAAGATCCATTAGACAGATGTGAAGACCGCATTTCTCAATGGGATCATACAGGAGGAGATTTATGTAGAGCAGCCTAAGGGCTTTGAGATTCATGAGAGAGAGTCTCATGTTTGCAGGTTGAAGAAAGCCTTATATGGGCTGAAGTAAGCTCCTAAGCTTGGTACTCTAGGATCGAGTCTTACTTGCTAAGTATGGGGTTTCAGAAGAGTGAAGGAGATCCGAATCTCTACTTCATCATGGTTGGAGATGATCTGCTTATTCTTCTGCTATATGTTGATGACTTGTTTAAAACAGGGGGAGAGAGACCCATTGCATCTTGCAAGAAGGATCTTGCAGCAGAGTACAAGATGATAGATATTGGGTTGATGCATTATTTTCTGGGATTGGAGGTTTGGCAGGACCCTAGATATATTTTCCTGGGACAAGGAAAGTTTGTTGTTGATATTCTGAGGAGATTTAGGATGGAGGATTGCAGGCCTCTGTCGACACCTATGATCACCAACTAGAAGAAGCTTCATGCTTCTGAGGGAGAGTTGGTGGATCCTACTTTATACCATCAGCTCATTGGGTCATTGATGTATCTGGTCAACACTCGGCCAAATTTGTGTTTTGCAGTGAACACTCTTAGTTAGTTCATGGTTGAGCCTAGGAGTGTGCATTGGGTAGCTACAAAACATGTGTTGCGTTATCTAGCAGGGACAATGGATTTTGGTCTGGACTACAGGAGGTTAGATGGGATCAGATTGGTTGGTTTTATAGACTTAGATTGGGCAGGCAGTGTGGCAGACCGGAAAAGCATTTCCGGATGTTGTTTCAGTTTGGGCTCGGCAGCAGTGTTGTGGTTCAGTCAAAAGCAGAAATCTGTTGCGTTGAGTTCTGTAGAGGCCGAGTATATGGCAGTCAGTTAGGCCAACTGCAAGGCTTTGTAAGTTGCCGGTGAATTTATTTAGTCAGGAGCAGAAGCCTACGGTGATCTATTGTGACAATCAAAGTTGCATCCAGCTCTTTGAGAATCCAGTATGTCATGACCGGTCAAAGCACATTGAGATTAGATATCATTTCATCCGAGGCTATGTTTAGAGAGGAGAAGTTACTCTACAATACATTTCCATTAATGAGCAGGTAGCAGACATTCTGACAAAATCTTTGGGGAGGGGCAAGTTTGTCTTCTTTAGAGACAAGTTGGGAGTGGTGCAGAACACCTTCCTCGATAAGAGGGAGTGTTAGTTTTTTACCTAGGAAAGTGTTCCCCTAGGTGACTTTAGCCTTAGTCACTTAGAGAGAGGAAATAGAGTGACCCTTACATTAAATGACTTAAGTGAGGCATTTAATTTGACTTTAGAGCATAAAGTTACTTTTTGATAAATTTAAGTGGGTGAATGAAATTAATATTTTGAGAATTAAAATATGAGTA
This sequence comes from Pseudotsuga menziesii, assembly GCA_001517045.1. Lineage (NCBI taxonomy): Eukaryota > Viridiplantae > Streptophyta > Pinopsida > Pinales > Pinaceae > Pseudotsuga > Pseudotsuga menziesii. Next base: position 26,858 of record LPNX011234246.1, read on the forward strand.
ATTAATTTCATCCATTGATCTAATCTAATCTCCACTGTTAGATTAGAGGAACCCTAGGGTTCACTCAAAAAGGCAAGGGAAAGGCATTTTGCCTCGTTCTTGAGATGAGAGTGAGCAGAGAGAGAAGAAGAAAGAGAGGGCACGAGTTTCAAGGCACCCAGCTAAGAGAGATTTTCAGTGGGCACGAAAACCAATGAGCATTAAATAGTTTGCACAGAAATCGAGGAGAGTATGGATGCATTTAATAGCTTGCACAGATTTAGAGGTGGAGAGTATGACCTACATTAATTGTTGGCACAGAAATCGAGAAGTGGTACGGCTACATTTATCGCCATCCATACCGTACAGATTTTGGCACAGTTTTTGAGGTAAAAACTCAGGCATTGTTTTCGAGGAAAGGGACAGCACGAATCCAGAGGCACATGCAGTCTTTTTAGGCACGTTTTTCGATGTCGTACAACAACATTTAATGTTGTTCGTACAGTATGGTTTAGCTTTTGTTTGGCACAGTTTTCGAGGGCAAAATTTGTCATTCTTGCACAGAAATCGAGGCAGCATTTGCATGGAAAACGGGGCAGCCTGTTGGATTGAGATAAGTTGTATTTTTTACTGTAAAATGACAATCTGATTTTTTCCTGAAGATTAATAAAACTCTCTCTCTCTCTGACTGGATTTTTCCAGGGCCATTGGCCAAAAATTTCTGAGTACTGTGTGTTGAATGGTGTGCATTTTTTTTATTTTCTGTCAGTAAAAGATTGAAGTTACAACAGTGTTTTAAGTCTGAAAAATTTAAGTTTATTTCCAGTCATGAAATTTCCGAGTTTGCAAATAAATTGAGACAAATTTTTACTTATAACTGGAGGCTGAAAACTTGCAAAAATCTACAGACATCTCATACATCATTTATACTAGTTTTATTTTCATATTTATGCAGTGTTACACGGGGACGCGTCCTGGAGGGTCGGGGACGCATTTCGGCGTTTCGGGCGTCCCGGGGACTCCGAAACTCCACCCGAAACGTTTGGGGATGTCCCCGTTTTGGCGAAACGCAGGCCGAAACGTTTCGGTGGGTGGCGAAACTTGGGGGGACTTCCTGGCGTCCCGCCCCAAAACTCCAAAACTTGTGGGTGTCCCGCCCCGAAACTCCGAAACTCCAAAACTTTGTCGAGACTTCCTAAGGATATTTTCGATTTTTTTAAATTTTTTTTCTTAATTTAAAATAAAAAGTTAAAAAAATTTAAATAATTCATTAAAATTATAAATTTTATAAACTTATTATACTTATATAATATAACTGATATTATTTAATATTTATATATTATTTATAAAGTTTTTAAACATTAAAAAAAATATCAAAAACTAAAAATAAAAAGTTAAAAAAATTTAAATAATTCATTATAGCTTGGACTCTATTTATAGACTATAGTTACTATTCATACTGATGACTAAGTCTTTGACTCTTTCCTATTTTTGAGCAAGCTTAATTTACTATTTTAGTATTTAGTATTTCAATGTCTTTGACCTTTAGTGTTATTGTTTATTGTTCAGTGTTTACTAGTTTAGTCATTTTAAATTTATTGCAATTTGCAATGTCTGTTTAAAATTAAAAATTAAAACTTTAATTATTTTGTTGATGTGCAATATCATACTATCTAGATTCTAGTATCATTGATTCATTTTCAATCACTTAAAAGTTAAAACTTTAAAACTTAAAAGTCAAATCTAAAGATTATCAAATATGACGTGCATGTTAATCATAGATTCATATTGATACACAATAGATTTAGAAATTATTATTAATATAATGATAATATTGATGAATCCTGTAATGTGTTTGAACTTTGAATTTTGCATTTACATTGCATGGTTGCAGATTCCAAAATGATGCATGTTTGTTATTGTTGGGTTTTATATTTTTCATATTTTTAATATTTTTAAAATTTGTATGACTATCGCATCCCGCTGTCCCCGCTGAATTTCTCTAAAATTTGGAGGTGGTCTCCACACGTCCCGAATGTGCGTCTCCCCGAACCCGCGTCCCGCCGTCCCGGAACCTTGGGGGAACATTGTATTTATGTGGCCATGTGTTTGTTTGATGTTGGTGTTGCTTTAGAGTTTTTAAAAAATGAATAGTTTTGTACATTTTTTAAGCTTGTTGATATTGTCCCTGACATTGCGGATAAGTTATATTTCACCCTTGGTGATATATTTGCTTACTCAATATTTGCAACATTATTCATAAAAGTCCTTGGTCACATAAATGTAGAAGGGCTTCCCATTTTGCTATCACTGGGCCTCCAATAAGGTTTTGACCCAAAAAGACACTTAGCAAAGACCCTCGAAAACAAATTTGTTCTAGCCAGTGAGCTTTGGGCCTGGTTAAGATCACACCAGGCATACCACTGGTGGTGGTGATCATGATAACACAAATCCTTCTGAAAGAGATCACTCTATTTTCAAATATTTTTACAATGATGGGTCAACCTGTCCATTGGGGTATGGGAACATCCAAATCATGCCACATTGCCAAGCAAGAAAACTATACACAAACAAGCCAATGCCTGCTTAAAAACAGGGGAGAACCTGCAATCATGAAGATTTGATCATTCCCAATTATATTGCACAACTGAAAAGTCCCAAATGTTACCTACAAGATCCAATGCCACAGGGAATCCTCCATTGTGCATCCACCCATTTACCTGCAAGAACTGGCCCTACAAGGACAAACACGCCACCAAGGCGATCGCTTTTTGCCCCCACTCCAACCACCTTCTGCTTGAAGGAAACAGATAGGCAGAGAAATAGTCCAGATTATAAGGCCAGAGGAGCCAGGATTACTTTACATATTTTATTCGAAAGAAATACAACTAATCATGACAAATAGCTATAAATCCGAATCGTTTCTCCTTCTTTATAAACATGAGCACTAGTTAGGTTTCTCTTTACCAAAGGGGTGTCCTCCATCTTCACGGGAGCCCTGATCTCCTCTTCTTGACATCATTTCTGAGTTTATGGATATGGTGGACCAGATTTTATGGTTGTCACTTTAGAATGTTATTTCTAGTTACGTGCCCCATTGTATATAAGATTAGTTGTTTTCCAACATTAGAGACACCCAACCCTAGATGTCGGTAAGCTAGTTGGAGCCTTTGGCGTTTTTACAGCCAAGGACAATGAAATATAATGCTCGGGTATTGTGACTCAGCCAAGTCTAGGGGTGAGGATAATCAGTCCACTGGTTAACAGGTAAGCAGATACCTGTGGCAACTTTTTTGCAATGAAACTAATATTTACTGTTTTTTATCCCTTCTTAGTGAACAACACACATATATGTTCAAATTTCGATTACAAATAAGCATGGATTGATACATAAAAATTTGGTACAATCATTATTCCATTGATTAAGCTGTTGTCAGTGACTCAAATACAATGTTCTTTGAGTAATCAGCACGTGAAACCGGATTTTTCAGCTCTCACAAGAAGTGGTACTGGTGATGTTTTCAATATGCACACATTTACACACTCTTAGTACAACCCAATGACATGAGCATTCTAATGACACGTTTATTGATGCTCCCAACATTTATTAGCATTAGTCATACCTTTGTGTATTTAACGATGGGTTTAGTTCTTTGAGCGCATTGGCATACTGATCTCCATGCGATTTCCTGCTTTGATTTACCACGGTGCACTACATACATCCTGGCAATTTAGCTTATTCTAATTAACTGTGTTCAGCTTTTCAGACCCCTTGGAATACTCAAGTTGGCATTCGACATTCTGTTTACCTGTTCCTTCAGTTTTCTTATACATGATTTGCCTACCATCTAGCTCCTCTTATTTGGCAGAAATGCTCTTGTTGTGACAGTATGCTCTTCAAAATGTTGTCAGTTTGAGAGGACCGAAATTCTTCATAATGTTTTCTTAATATATGCATAAAATGACTCATTAGAAGTTGATGTTTTACATTCTCAGATTTCATATGATAAAAATAAATCCAGATTTATCAAGCACCAAAAGGCACCAAAAGGGATAAAAAAAATTGAGGTGCCAATTTTTTCATCTTGTAAAAAAGTTTACAACTCAAGGAATTTGATGCTCTCCATGTCCTTAAAAAAAGTGAGCAACATATTCTTCCGAATAGCTTTATATTACAACCTCTCCCCTTATAAAAACATTATAAAAACAGATGAAGGGCGAGTGCCAAGTATCTTATTATAAATTGCCCAAGTACAGTATAATTGATTAGTGATGTAACATATAATATGGTAATAATAAGTTTATGCTATTTATTAAATTATCTTTACTGTTTTGATTATTCACTGTCAAAAGGGTTGCATGCATGAAAATAGGTTGGTGTGTTGAAGATAATGAGAAGCAAAGAGACGAAGTTAAAGGATTTAGAAATTTCTACAGTAGATGGCTTTCAAGGCCGAGAGAAAGAGGCAATAATCATATCAATGGTCCGTTCTAATGCAAAACACGAGGTGGGGTTTATGTTCTCTTATCTGATATTAAAGATAACTGTACTTGAAGTTGTGTAAACATGATCCTTCTTGAATATTTTTCGTATGATTGCAGGTGGGTTTTCTAAATGACCACAGGCGAATGAATGTGGCTGTAACACGTGCACGTAGACAATGCTGTATTATTTGTGACACTGAAACAGTCAGCAGTGACAAATTCCTGAAACGACTCGTAGAGTATTTTGAGGAACATGCAGAGTATTTGAGTGCCTCGGAATATCTTACTTGAAGAATTGTATCAGGATTCAGTACATCGGTCTGTAGCTTGAAAATGTGGTGTGCCGTTTTCTTTCGATATAAATTAGAATGCCGTTAGCCTTTTCGTGTAAGTTCTTACACAATTATAACAATATTGGGATGTCCACACGTTAAAAGTAGTCTCAGTACGTCATGGTATATTTTAGGCGATTGTTTTCTTGCCATTTTTAAAGTGCGCCTTTAGAGTTGTTACTAACGAACGAATCTAATACTGGGGTTTGGGATATTTGTTAACAAGTTATTTTTTTTTATTTTAATAATGTATCCAGTACTTATCGTTTATTTCCACGTGGATGTTGTGGATGGTGCTATTCAAAGTTTCAAAGGTTGTCCATCTCTACTGCACTGAAGTATGCTTAAGGAAATAAATAACGAGTCACATTTTACAGTCTTTTCCTAGTCCTTTTTATATTTCTTTCCCGTGATTGAATGTTCATATAAATTGATGACTATAGTTGACGGGTATTAGAAATTATGGTGTTTATTTTGTATAAATTGATGATTATAGTTGATGAATACTGGTGTTTCTTTTTTTTGTTTAGTAATTCCCTTGTCAATAAGTTTTTTTTCTAGTGTCACTCGATAGATGAGTAAAGTTGCATTTTGTCCTGGGTATAAATTATATCTGATATGGATGCTTATTTTTTTCACACAGAAAAAACCTGCTTCTTCTTATTATTTTAAATCAAAGAGAGCAAAAGCTATTACATAGAATCGTACTTCAAAGGTTTACTGTTACTGTTCAAGTTTCTCATCTGAATAGTCATCATCCTAATCATATCCATCTATCAAGGATAATCAATATAATAAACTCCTATCACAGTTGTTCAGAGTATATATACATAAACTCTGTACTCAGTGAGAGAGCCAAAAAATCACTACAAAACTATGCCTCTAAAGAGACTAATTTTACAGTCATCCAGAAATGAAAATAAAGATCAAAACATGTCAACAGAGCCCTGGAGACAGATTGAATTGTTCATATGTTCCTCATATAACAGTACCTGCAGAAAGACCTATGCCTTTCTTTGAAAGATCACCAGCCACTGTGTTCATTTCCTGATATATATGCTTGAAAGTGATATCAGAAAAAGAACCAACATGTGATCTAGTCTGTGTACACCAATGCTGCAATGAAAGTACATGTATACTTGTGCCACCAGAAACCCAGTCTATGATGACTTTGGAGTCTCCAAGTACCTGAATGGTATCAATACCAATGTTAGCAGCAAACTTCAAAACACCCCATAAAGCCAAGAGCTCAGCATGAGTGTTAGAACACGTCCCACGCCCCATTCAAAAATGGATGTTTAAAAAGAGGGTATGCTGGTTATATTTAGTGTTGAAAAAATTAGCATTGGCAAAAAAATGTAGAGGGTTTGGACATCAGCAAATATTGACATAATGTTGACAATAAATCCTTATAGTTGTCTAGTGAATGTCTCAAAATTGAATACACACCACAAAATTACATCAAATATTAAGAAATTCCATCTTGTCAGCATGAGTCATCTACAATGATTAGTCTAGTAGCTAGCTACCAATTCCCTTTGACCCATTTTTAGGGAAAGTTAATGGTTTGTTTGCTACTTAATGCCATGCGACAATGTTGAGCCCTTAATGATGACACATTACACCATATAGTGTGGCACATTACTTCCTATATTGTGGTGCATTACATATTATTTATGTAGGCGTGGGTCTATTAGTGGGTTTATTAGTTGTTATTGTACACCTTTATCTCCTATATATAGGAAAGAGATATTCTCATTTTAGTCATCATGGTATCTTATTTTGTCTTGTGTACTCAGTACATTGTGTAAGGAAGTTCCTCCCTCCAAGATGATTGATATTTATCTCTGCTATTCATTTAGGCGTGGATTAATCTGTTATTGTCTATTTCTGTTCTTTTTATGTTATATCTGGGACTTGGTTGCATAACATTTGGTATCAGAGCTCTTTTCTCGGGACTCGCTTTTGCAAAATGAATAATCTTAGCACTTTCATTGCAACTTTTTTTCTACAAGGATTCAAAGTTCGAGGTTAAAAACTCACTTCCAAAGCAAGCCGAAATATCTCCAGTCCAAAATTCAGATCCTGATCCATTACAGTTTCAAAGATAATTGTGGAGGAATCTAGGGTTTTTAACTAGTCCTACAGCTAGTATAAAACAGGTGTTATTGGGAAAAAAGTCATATCTGTGGAATCCGAGATCCAAATGGAGTGAGACCGGTTGCATCTGAAAGAAGACAGACCAGGGTATTTGTAGCAGAAGTTTCAGATACAAAAACAAAGCAGTGGACATGTGGCATACAATGCAAGTGTGCTCTTTTGGATAGGCCAAAAATAAGAAGCTTTGGTATGTTTGCAATAATGTTTTGTTGGCTCATCCAAAGTAGGTTAGACCTACGGCATTGGAAAGATGACAGATCAAGGTACTACATGCCGAAGTTTCAGACTTAGAGGAGTCGCAATTCAAATTTTACCTTGGTTACAAGTTGGCCCTAAAACAGTCTTTCAATCACGGTTTAAAAAAGGTACGTCATTTTGCGTTTGAATAGCTTTTAGTAGAAGGATATATTTGTGGTAAACCCTAGGGTGTGATATTGTTAAAAATTCGACCAAAAGACAGTGGAAGGAATCACACTCCACTTAAACCCCCAAAGGATTCATCCCCAACATACGAGGAAATGGAAGACATTTCTTTTTGAGTGTCAAGTTGGAAGATATGATTAAATGAAATGTGAAATTTGATGACTTTGCTAAATTGGAAAAGAATATGGTTACTAAAGAGAATCTGAAAGGGATGGCTAATAAAGAAGATCTTTAAGACTTGAAAGAGTTTATCAAGGATATCAAACATAACTTTATTCCCCAATTATCTTCTCAAGAAGAGGATAAGGAGGAAAAAGATAACTTATTTCAGTCACTCCTGGAGAAAATTGAAAAACAATTGGAGAGTAGGAAGTTGGAGTCCTCAAAAGTTGATGATTCACTACGACATCATGGGTTCAATTCAGGTCCAAGAAACTACTTTATCCCCAAGATTGACATGAAAAAGTTTGATAGAAAGGATCCAATGACATGGGTTTTTCAGATGGAGCAATTCTTTGATCTACACTAGGTGCCCACCATGCAAAAGATAACTATTGCATCCTTGTATTTAAAACCTGATCAATTTGTATGGTACCAATGGCTTTGTGACCGTAAAAAGGAGTTTATTATCTCTTGGTCTATATTCACAAAAGAATTGATTGCACTTTATAAGGATATAAATAGCAACAACTTCTTCAGTCAGTTGGTAAATCTCAAGCAAAAAGGTTCAGTTACAAATCACATCAAGCAATTTCAGCAGCTAAGTCTCAGACTGAATAATATTTCAGAAGATAATTTGTTAGATCTCTTTATTGGAACCTTAAAAGATAACATTCAACATGAGGTGTGTCTCTTTGAACCATTATCGTTAGAGAAAGCTTTCATTATGGCAAGGAAGGTTGAAAATAAAAATATGGCAATGATGAAGCGAATAATTATTCACTTACACAAATAATATTACCAAAAGATTTGGAATATTAAATAAGCCATAATAATATATAAATTGATGATAGAATATATATGATGATAGATTACAAAGTGAGTACCATATATATATATATATATATATATATATATATA
>LPNX011234246.1:35428-147208 GCA_001517045.1 Pseudotsuga menziesii
TAATAATTAATATTTATATTTAATAGTTATTATTAATTATATAATAGTTATTTAGTGATTATTTATTATATATATTTTTATTCATTACATTGCCTCTCCCTTAGAATTGCTCTGTCCTAAAAGCACAATTATGGAAGACTTTATCCTTTGTTCTAGCTCATAACGCTCTCTCATGACATTGTGTGTTGGTAGTTGCAACATTTGACGAAATAAGACGATACTTTCTTTTAAACATTGTGTGGAAATGTTGCGTCAGTTGTGAATTCATCCATTCGAGATATACCCTTAACGGAATTATTTGCGGATTGATTGTCAAGAGTTGTCGATATTGTCTTTGCTCTTTGTAGGAATAATACTGGTAATTTTTCTTTTGATTTTTTCGTCTATCATAATGACTCTTGTGATTCAGATCGCGATAAGGAACTCGAATTGCCTGTGAAGTGTTTACTAGAACTTCAACTTTTGATGCTTCTAACAATTTTTGTAATTGTTTTTCGGAACCATTTTCTGTTGATGCTTGTAGCGATGTGACAATAAGATTGTTCTTTTGAACTTTGGCGAGATTTGCATTGCTTCCATTTTTTGATGTTTGAATTTGAGCCTTTGATGACTTCTCTATTGCGTTAGTCATTGTTTCTACTTTAATTTGATGTTGGTTGTATCGACTTCTATGATTTGGGTGACGATAAGGTATTCGAGACGTTTGTGGAACCCATGTAGAAACTTTAATTGTTTCTGATTCTTGCGATTCACTAATTGATAATAAATCTAAGGATTTTTTTTAAATTCTCATTTTTAAGTTTTTTTATTTGTTCAGTCAACCCTTGATTCAAAAATTTTAAGTGAGAATTTTCTTCATTTTTTTGTAATAGTTTCTTATTGAAATCATTTTTGGAGATCTACTTCCTTTTGGTGGAATTCCTCTTGGCTTTCATTTTGCGATCTGTTTTCCCTTTTTAATTTCTTAATCTGTGAGATCAAGTTTTAACTATGATTCTTCAAACGAGTAATTTCTTCATCCTTACTAGCGACAATTTTTTCAACTTCTTTCTGCTTCTTTTGTCTTGACTTTCGATTACCTTGAGAAATCATCTCTGATATATCCTGGAATTCTTCAGATGTTGGAGTTTCTATTTCTGACTTCAATGTAATATCTTGAAATGTGATTCTCTTTCGCTTATAGGAAAATGTCAAAAACTTCTTTTCGACATTTAAGATGAAAGTCCTCAATGTTTTTATCCAGGGTAAACCCAAAATTATGTCACCGTCAAAGCTCCATAAGGAACTAATAATGAATTTCGATGCGACCATATAATCTCCAACACTCAGTTGTAAGCCACTTATTTCAGTTCTTTTTTGTCCAAAAAGTTAGCTCTTCTCTTATATTTGACTCGGGAATCACTAAATGGTTAGTGAATTCAGTACTAATATAATTATTTCTTTCAGCAGGTGCGATAGAAATGGTGATATCCTTCCCTGCAAGTGTCCCTTTAATTCTAAATAATATTGCAACATTTTTTTGTAAGGTGATAGAAAAATTTTGCTTATTTTCAATATTAAAATCCATATTCTTGAGTTTTCTTTGAAGTTTAACCAATATCTCTTTTTTTTCCAATAGTTTGTAAAAATGTCAGTAGATTGGGTGGTTGGGAGGAATGAGTGTTACCTTCCCCACCTAAGTTCAAATCTCACTTGCTTTTTAGTAGCAATTATTATGCACATTTTTTATCTCTTTTTTTTCCACTTAAGTTTTGTAAAATGTGAGTAGATTGGGTGGTTGGGAGGAATGAGTGTTACATTCCCCACCTAAGTTCAAATCTCACTTCCTCTTTACTAGTAATTATTTTGCACTTTTATATTCAAACTCAAACCCACTTTAAGAAACCAGGTGTGGTTTCATTTTTACCCTCTCTTTTTTTTTCTTTTACTTTTTTTTTTTTTTCTTAACTTTTTTTTTTCATTTTTTCTTCTTTTTTTCGTTTTTCTTTTTCTTTTGGACAATGCCCAATATTTTAGGGAATCCCTAAAATAAGGCTATAAGCCAAACATCAGACAAGGTCTGAGAACTAAGGCCAAAGGCCGGATCAGCCAACGAGGCTCTGATACCACTTGAAGCGAATAATTATTCGCTTACACAAATAATATTACCAAAAGACTTGGAACACTAAATAAGCTATAATAATATAGAAATTGATGATAGAATATATATGATGATAGATTACAAAGCGAGTGTCATATATATATTAATCGTAAAGGCCCTTTGGATACTATCCATGAAAGGATGCGTCATTTTAGAATTGTTTACTAATAACTATTTATTAATTATTAATTATTAATATTAATACAAATATGTTATTAGTTAACAAATATGTATTAATATTAATAATTAATAAATAATTATTAGTAAACAATTCTAAAATGACGCATCCTTTCATGGATAGTATCCAAATGGCCTTTACGATTAATATATATATGGCACTCACTTTGTATTCTATCATCAATTTATATATTATTATGGCTTATTTAGTGTTCCAAGTTTTTTGGTAATATTATTTGTGTAAGCGAATAATTATTCGCTTTAAGTGGTATCAGAGCCTCGTTAGCTGATCCGGCCTTTGGCCTTAATTCTCAGACCTTGTCTGATTTTTTGCTTATAGCCTTATTTTAGGGATTCCTTAAAATATTGGGCATTGGAATATTAAATAAATAATATTACCAAAAGACTTGGAATATTAAATAAGCCATAATAATATATAAATTGATGATAGAATAGATATGATGATAAATTACAAAGTGAGTGTCATATATATATTAATCGTAAAGGCACTTTGGATACTATCCATGAAAGGATGCGTCATTTTAGAATTGTTTACTAATAACTATTTATTAATTATTAATTATTAATATCAATATGCATTAATATTGATATTTAATAGTTTTTATTAATTATATAATAGTTATTTAGTGATTATTTATTATATATATTTCTGTTCATTACAAATGACTACTAGAAATGCCTTCTCCAACACATATAGAGAAAATAATGTTCCTTCTTTTAAACCACCACAAAGGTTGACACCCCAACAACTAGATGAAAGAAGAGAAAAATGATTATGCTTTAATTGTGACAGCAAGTATAGTAAGGGACATAAGTGCAATGATAAGAAATTATTCTACATAGATTGTGAAGAGGAAGAACCAAAAAAAGAGGAAGCATCTCAAGAAGAGACGGCTTCAGAAGAAATAGAAGAGGCTACTTCAAAAGAAATTATTGCCACCATATCTTGTCATGCATTGGCTAGAATTAACAATCCTCAAACTCTCAAGATAGAAAGATACATCAAAAAGAAGAAGGTAACAGTGTTGATTGATTTTGGTAGTACTCATAATTTCATTCACTGTAAATTAGCCAAAAATTTTAATTGCTTTATTTATCCAACACCATAATTTCAAATAATGATTGCAGATGGAGGAAATATAAATTGCTCAAAGAAATGTCATAATATTAATCTGGCGATGGGGGAATATGTATTGAATAGTCCAATGATTCCTATCCCAATGGGTGGTGCTGATGTTGTCTTGGGTGTCCAATGGTTACAGTCATTGGGAACGATGACTTTAAATTTTCAAAAACTTTTCATGAAATTTTCTTGGGAAGGTAAAGAATATGAGTTAAATGGTATCACAGGAAAACCAAGCAAGGTGATAAGCTCTAATGGTATGACAAAGTTGTTAAAAATGGGACATCAAGGTATAGTTGCACAATTATGCTCATTAGATGTTCAAACCTCAAAGTTCTCTATCTCCCCAGATCTCCAAATGGGTCATTAATAAACATTCCAAGTTATTTGAAGATATTCCCAAAGGTCTTCCACCTATTCGTGACTTTGATCATGCTATCCACTTAATTCCAAGAAATGTTCCTCCTAACATTAGACCTTACCGATATCCCTATAGCCAAAAGAGTGAAATTGAGCGTATGGTGGTTGAAATGTTAGAGGATGGCATACGTAGGCCTAGCCAAAGTTCTTACTCTACACCAGTGGTAATGGTACCTAATCCAGATGGATCATGGCATATGTGTCGTGATTATAGAGAGATCAACAAGATCACCATTCAAGATAAATTCTCCATTCTCGTCATTGATGAATTGTTAGACGAATTATACGTAGCAGTTGTCTTCACATAGTTGGATCTTCGTTTCGGGTATCATCAGATTCGAATGAAGGATGAAGACATCCCCAAAACAGCATTCAGAACTCATGAAGGTCTTTATGAATTGTTGGTCATGCCATTTGGTCCAACAAATGCACCTTCCACATTTCAAGGTTTGATGAATTCTATTTTCAAGCATTTCCTTAGAAAATTTGTGCTGGTATTTTGATTATATACTAATCTTTAGCAAGTCTTGGGAAGAACATGTTCAACATGTTAATAGGGTACTACACATTAGAAGAAATTTCAACTCAAAATGGGCCTTTTAACTTTTATTCAAATTCCATGTCATCATGTGTTAGCCAATGAAATTGCTTTAAATTTGAAATACCGTATAGGTCTTAAACAATTTTTTAATATAAATTTGGGGATAGCTATCATAAAAAAAAACTACTTTTTTTGTTTGTATTTTCGACATATCTCGTTGTGTTTTTACTCAAATTTCGATCGGGAGAGCTCGTTGGATGCGGAATTAAATTCCGCATCCAACGAGTACCCACTCAGCATACTTTTGACAGACCCCGCTACCCCAAAAACAAGAAATACCTGAAAAAGGGGAATGATGATGTCATCATTCCGTTTTTTTCAGGTATTTTTTGTTTTTGGGGTAGCGGATGATTCAGTTTTTCCAGGTATTTCTTGTTTTTGGGGTAGCGGGGTCCGTCAAAAGCATGCTGAGTGGGTACTCGTTGGATGCGGAATTTAATTCTGCATCCAACGAGCTCTCCCAATCGAAATTTGAATAAAAACACAGGGAGATATGTCAAAAATACAAACAAAAAAGTAGTTTTTTTCTTTTCTTCCTCCAAAATTAATAAATATTATTTTATTATTTTAACTATTATTTTATTAGTTCATTTTAGGAGGCCCATTTTGAGTTGAAATTTCCTCTCATGACTACTAAAGGAGAAAGAACTGTATGCAAAACCCTCAAAATGTTTCTTTGGGATAAAGGAGGTAGAGTATTCGGGTCATTGTATCTCATGAAGGTGTCAAGGTAGACCCTAAAAAAATTAAATCCATGATGGACTGGCCAACTCTCAAAACCCTGAAGAATCTTCGAGGATTCTTAGGTCTGACAGGGTACTACCGCAAGTTTGTTCGCAACTATGGAAGAATAGCAGCTCCTCTAACATCGTTACTGAAGAAAGATGCATTTTCTTGGAGTCCAGAGGCAGCTCAAGCCTTTCCACAACTCAAAGAGGCCATGTGTAAAGCTCATGTTTTGGCGACACCAGACTTCACAAAAACCTTTATTATGGAATGTGATGCTTCAGGAAATGGAATTGGAGTTGTACTAATGCAAGAAGGATGCCTTATTGCCTTCACAAGTCATCCAATCAAGGTAAAGAACTTAACACTGCCCATTTATGAGAAGGGAATGTTGGCAATACTACATGCCTTGAAGCAATGGCGCCCTTGCCTTATAGGGAGACATTTCAAGGTTAAAATTGATCATCATAGCCTTAAATACTTCTTGGAACAGAGGATGTCTTCATAAGAGCAACAAAAATGGATAACAAAGATGTTGGGATATGACTTTGAAATCATCTACAAAAAGGGGAAGCAAAATGTTGTCGCATGTGCACTCTCCAGGAAAGATGAAGATGTTGAAGCATTACTCTATGTTATTTCGATCATCCAACCAGATTGGACAGCCGAAGCAATGCATGGATGGAAAAATTACGAAAAAATATGGACATTTATTCAAAAGTTGCAGCAGGATCCCAGTGCCTCTAATACATTTAGGTGGAAAGATGACTTGCTATGGTACAAGGATCGCTTATATCTTGGTAAGAGTTTCCAGCTCAAGCAAAAGGTACTTTCTGAATTCCACTCTTCACCGATAGGAGGGCACTCAGGTTTCTTAAAAACCTACCACAGGGTAAAGAAAGATTTTTTTTGGATGGTCTTAAAACTGACATTCAAAAATTTGTGGCAGAATGTTTGGTTTGCCAACAAAATAAAGTGGAAACAATTAAGACTCTTGGCCTCCGACAACCACTTTCCATTCCAAGCCAAAGGTGGACAGAGGTCTCGATGGATTTTATCACAGGTTTACCAAAGTCTGAAGGAAAGAGTGTCATCATGGTGGTTGTTGATAGACTTACTAATTATGCACACTTTTGTGCACTATCTCACCCCTTCAAAGCAAGCACGGTCGCCAATTCTTTTATGGAGACAGTACAAAAACTACATGGTACTCCAAATATTATAGTAAGAGACAAGGATCCAATTTTTACTGGAAATTTTTGGACCAAATTATTTTCTTGTTTGGGTACTCAACTGGCTCATAGCTCATCTTATCACTCTCAAACTAATGGAAAAACATAGATAGTAAACAAATGTTTGGAATGGTTTCTTCGATGTTTTGCAGTTGATAAACAAACAGAATGGGTAAAGTGGTTACCCTTGGCAGAATGGTGGTATAATACTTCCTTCCATACATCATCAAAAATGAATCCATTTATGACAATGTATGGCTACCATCCACCATCCATCACATCTTCACTAAGAGACTCTAAGGTTCAAGCAATGGAAGACCACATGGAGCATCAACAACAAGTTCTTCAACTCTTAAAGGACAACCTAAATCTAGCACAAAATTGAATGAAACAACAAGCAGATCAACACTGTAGTGAACGGAGCTTTAATGTTGGGGATTGGGTGTTTTTAAGACTACAACCATACAAACATATGCCCCTGAAGAACACCAAGAAGGATAATAAATTATCACCTAAATACTACGGTCCCTACAAGGTGTTACAAAAGATTGGTAGTATGGCCTACAAATTGGAACTACCTGCATCTTCACGAGTCCATCCAGATTTCCATGTTTCTTGTTTAAAGAAGGTAATCGGTGACAAGCTACTAGTTCAAACAATGTTACCGGAACTTGATGAGGAAGGAAAAATCATTTTGGAGCTTGAAGAAATTTCTGAAATACGAACTAGACAGCTTCAAAATCGATCAATTTTAGAGTATCTCATTAAATGGAAGAACTTACCCACAGACGATTTAATATGGGAAGATGAGTCCTTTATACAGCAGCATCCAAAACTACTTCAGCGTTGAGGACAACACTTTTTGAAGGGGAGGGGCATGTTAAGCCCTTAATGATGACACATTACACCATATAGTGTGGTGCATTACTCCCTATATTGTGGTGCATTACATATTATTTATGTAGGCTTGGGTCTATTAGTGGGTTTATTAGTTGTTATTGTACACCTTTATCTCCTATATATATAGGAAGGAGATATTCTCATTTTAGTCATCATAGTGTCTTATCTTGTCTTGTGTACTCAATGCATTGTGTAAGGAGGTTCCTCCCTCGAAGATGATTGATATTTATCTCTGCTATTCATTTTTTAGGCGTGGATTACTCTCTTATTGTCTATTTCTACTCTTTTTATGCTATATCTGGGACTTTGTTGCATAACAGACAACAATGTGACGACCATTGGTGGGTGTAGGAGTATCAACCTATGTAGAAGGTAGCATTGATTTGGACACATTAGCCTCTTGACACTCAGTGTTCTCATTTCTTGTTAAGAATTGTGGGTCATCCTACCTCATCGCTTGTTCTACCACTACTCAAACCACTTAGGTTACACCTCCACAACAGGCCATTGAGAGTCCAACCTTCACTCAAACACAATTGTAATGTTTTGCAAGGAAATATGACATCTACCTCAATGGGTCTCTCTAGATATGTCACTTGAAGTGGAAGAGTGGTGGATATATATAAGTTGTGGATAAATTTTCCTAACAACTAAGATTCATACATTCCTTGTCCATATCGAAATTGCTCTGCAAAACATAGTATCTGAGTAAAATTCTTTATCACTAAGTTATTTTAAGTAGATATACAACTTTCCAGCTACAATTAAAATGTGTAAAATTTTAACAAACTATCGTAGAAAATACCCATGTGTAATACATAGAAATTGAGAGGCACTATTTGAAGTAGTGATTGATGTTACCTTCTTTCATAAATTGTTCTCCTAGAGTAAGTCCTTCAAGGTCTTGGGTTTGCTCAATTATTGTCATGGTAGTTTCTTGCAATTGTTCTCCTCAAAATGCTTGGACCCAATTGAGCATAGGGGAAATCTTATAGTGGAGTGAGATCCATGTTCCAAACCAAGAATTATATTGTAATGCATCTATGTTTCAACAACCAGCTTACCCACCTTCTTGTTGTATTCCTTTTTCTTTTATTTTCGTTGTTCTACCTGAGTGGATAGACCTTGGATTGTTTGACACAATTTTTTAAGTTGATTATTCTTGTTGATCAAGATTTTTTCAATTCACAAATTCCTTCTCTTAGCATATTCCAAATAATGATATTTGGCCATGATTATCGCAAGAGGAATAACCCTAAGATTGAAACAATTTCCTTTGAGGAACTCACAACAAAGTTTGACCCCAAGTACAGAGGTGTTGTGTGAAAATAACCATACCTCTATTCTACCCCTACTTGACATGTTGAAATGACTAGAGATATCTAAAAACATAGAGCGATTCTCAAACAAGCAAGTGCCAAGGGTAGACTCAATAGAATCAAGAAGAAGCATTTACCTCTATCGAAGGATACAGAGCTCTAAGGGGATTCAACTTATGAGCTTCAATATTCTAGCCAAGCAACAACTTCCTCTAGATCCATGGAGATTGCATTGTATTCTAAAGCCAAAACCAAAATCCCATCAAGACTGGAGAAATAGAGTAAAAGAGCCATAAGAAAGACATGGATATTATTTGTTAGCATTGGTGTCATGAGATCTAAGGTATGAGAGAGCTTTAAGGCTCCCCAGCACAACCTTAAAAAGACAAGATGGGTATGCGCATGTGTTCCAATGTGAGGATAAGTGTTGATTATGCTCCCTTGAAACCTATTTAAGAGAGTTGCTCCATTAGTTTGTCATGCCATTTGATTCATCTTCTAAAGTTATTAAGGGAACCATCTAAACATAGGGGGTCCCCATTTTTTGAAGGAACTTTTTTAGGACCCCTTGCTGAACAATACTTCCATTTTAGCTTAGGTGTTGTTAGTTTTCTTAAGAAGAAAATGTTGAGCCTCCACCTTGCCTAAATTTAAGATCCTTCTTTGAATGCTTCCTTCCTTATAGCACTTTATCCTTGCTTTCTTAATGACTAAGCGAGAATCCCCAATGAATATTAGTTTTCTTATATGGAGTGATTTAATCAATTTTGATCCCATGAGCAAAGCATACATTTTTAGAGACTTCAATCCCCCATAAATAGGATATTTCCACTTGTCTCTTCATGTCAATAAGGACCTCCCCGCCTCGATCCCTCCCTCACTCATGTCACCCTTGAGTTACCCTTCGATGCTCCATAAGAAAACAATTTATGGCATTTATGGGAATTGATACAAACGTGAAAGTCTTCCTCATTAATATCTATTGTCCATTCCAAGTGATCTTGGTGTCTACAAAAGACAATTTTGGACTCGGAGGGGATTATTAACCCAAGGTCACTCTTGAACTGTGAGGGCCTCCTTTTTCATCTCTTGTATTCCTCAAGAGTTGAGTGCTTCAAACATTCGTAGCCTTGATAGATGTGTGATGAGGGTTGAGAGTCTTTTAACTAAAAACAAACTTGTTCTTTGGAAGCCAAATTTTCCCCAGATTATATATTTAGGCAACATCATCAACACTCTGCTCAAATTTCTTTCATTTAAAGAAGGGATCCATTATAAAATTTATTTCATGTAATGAAGAGATCGATCCAATTGTTGATGCTCAAAATGGTTTGCATAAAAACAATGAGACACTCTTGGAGGGCTGGTCAAGGGGAATGAGGGGATGGAACCCCTAGTTGCTTTAAGCCCTCAGATAGCTAGGATTATAGGGTTGATTGATGGTATTGGGCTCATGCATAAATGAAAGCAGTAATTGACATGCTGGACGAAATAAAAGAACACTTCCATAAAAAAACCGTAGTCCATTAATAAAAATAAATGAATCCTACCTAACCAAGCATGCATTAATTATGAAGCGAAATTTATTGACTAATCAATAAACTGAAAATAAGTGGATGCAAATTATATACAATAAAAGAAGAAATCATAACACGATAAATTCTCAAAAAACAAAGTAGTAGCATTAGCATCAAAATGCATCTAAAATTAAATATATTCCAACACTAATGTAAATAAAAGTAATAGCTTTAAATGTGCAGAAGGAAATATTCAATTCCATTTATTTTGGACTTTTTAATTGCACACCAAAGTCTAAGTTCAGTAAAATGAAATAATAAAACCAAATACACATGACCTTAGTGTTTATAGAATTAGTACCAAAACTGCAATGATAATGTGTGTTCCTTCTTGTATATGTAATGTTTACAACAGTTAATGATGTGCAAAATGAAATTGATCATTACATTTAGATTTGGGAATTTTAAATGCAATCAAGTATTTAAGTTCATTTTTTTCGAACTTGGTGAATTACTCTTATGTTGTAAATAAATTTAATAAATAAAATAGATTACATGAAATAAAAGAACATTCAAAACTATGTGGGATCATTTCTTTTGTCTGATTTGTGTAGCGCCAAAAAAACCTACGACTAAAGGTTAATATTTAGCATTTATATGTACACAAGATAAACATAAATAAAATAAAATAAAGTATTTACAGTCCATAAGTACATATTGTACAGATTTTGTAGAATTTAATACAAGGAAAATATCTCATTAAGTGAAGTCACGACAGAAGATAGACACATGTATGCCCCCAAAACTATTTTCTTATTAATCATTGGAATTTTCCAATGTCGAGTACACTAAGCCACAATTGGTGTTGGCTTTCTCCTCCAGTCGACCCAGGTTCAGATCCTTGGTCATCAACAAAGACACAGATGTCAACCCAACAGAGCAGGTCTCAGGCGACAGCACCTGCGACAAAGATGTAGTCTCACCCGAGATCTCCTTATAGGTAACTTCCATGACCAGGTTTATACATTTAGGTGGGTATTTATACTCTCGCTGCATCTTATCACAATGCTCGACCAAAGCTAGGGTTTATACTTCTTACTCCTTGGTTATTCATTCAAGTTAATAGGCTATTTACCATTCAACACATCTTGCAGCATTCAACATGAAGGCCATATCATATATTCATTCAATAAACAGTGCCACATACATACATGAGATTATTCATAAACATAAGGGATGTGACACATTCAGATCTATTTATTCACAATATGCATACATTTAACATAAACACATCACTCAAGATATACAAAGACACTGGTTAATGTGGAAACCCATCTGGGAAAAACCACAAAGACGCTCTTCATCTGGCATGACAAATATGTTATCACCTTTTGTTTGTGCACTCAGCATGCAGACTCTTTTTTAAGTATTCTTTACAACTTATACAAACTTCTCCTCTCATGCTCTTTGGTTTCGGGTCTAAGTACTTCTCCTCTACTTCTCCTAACGGTCGCTCCGCACATAGGCTAGAACAATTCTCTTAGCTAAACAAATTCATCTTCTTCTCTTCTCAACCTACTAATGACTAACAAAACAATCAACTAACCAACATCAATCCTGCACACAGCTTGGGTTCGCCCTTTTATAGGCTTCTACATGTCCTATATAACTGCCTCTTTTCTGTTTTCTGATAGATTGTCCTTTTGTTATCAGGAATTATGCAATCGGTGCAGACACCGTTTGTTCCTCTGTGCTGTAAGTCACAAGCACAGAACAAAAAGACACAGCAGTATAACCTTTCCTTAAGTAATCATATTAAACAACATGAAATAAAATATACCTCAGACCTAGATCTCTTTGTCTTTTCTCCAAAAACCCTTGCAACGGTTCAACACCTGCAAAACAAATCAAAAGACAAACAAACAATATGAGAGCATCATGATAGACTAATTACTTATATCAGTGATCAAGGAATCTAATAATGTTTAATTGAAATTAACAACACATCGAATATAGGAAAGGGGAACACTTTTGTATTAAAATATAAGAGAATGAAGTTACAACCAAGCCTTGATGTTGATGGCTTAAAGCTTCGCAAGACATCTACAATCTTTCACAATCTATGAACATCTCTTCACACATGATCCAACCTTACTTTGCCTCTAGTTTTGACTTCAATCCAACAACATAAGAATACTTTATTTTGGCCTCTTTCACTCGCATCAAGAAGGCTTCATTTATAGGCCCAAAACACATGAGATAGGCTTGGAAAAAGATAAGAGACAATCCCAACAGGTAAGGGAGGCAAATGCCACATTTCCCAAGCAAATAGGAACTGACTCCACAGAGGCTTCCGGAAAGAAGCTTCCAGAACCTTCTTTTTTCCCTTTTTTAGCCTATCAGCACTCCCATCATAAGAGGTAGGTGTGCGGACCTAATTTTAAGCCAAAGAAAGGTTGGATCGACGCTTTTTGCTCCACTATTGGAGGCATCATCGGCGCTCTGTGTAAACAGGGATAAGGCATTGTCCCTCCAAGATATGGGAAAAAACAAGTCGATGTGTCCTAGGCTAAGGTCTCCAGAAGGAAAATGGACAATGTGGAATTTCCAGGAAGGCTGATAGGCAATGTGGAATTTCTAGGTGCAACAGAATGCCCCCCAAAATATGAAGCTAGAAGGAAGTGATAGGTGAAATAGTTTGCAAGACATTCATCTGATATAGAGGCAATGAGATATTTGCTCATAACTAACATAGGACCAGTAACTGACTCAACCAACTCAGTCATGGCTGCGGACCAATACACTGCATATCCATGATGATGAACATGTCATGGCTACCAATAATATATTGTAGATCCATGGACAACTGATGTAAATGATGGAAAATGGCTACAAGACATACAAGGTAGATCCATGCTATAAAACCTCAAATACTGAACATAGCCACTAAGCATACAATGTGGATCCATGTCAAGACTCTAGCTGATCTCCAAATGCAACTTGAGGATAGGCAACCGAAATGATGAATCCTAACCACTTAGGGTCTTCATCCCAATCCCCAACCGATACGATTCTAACCATGTGAATAGATTTCTTGACGTCGAACATGGAAGAAACCACTTGATTACCAGTCATTGATGTAAACTGTTAACAAGTGCAAGGGAAATCATCATTAACGTTATGACTCCCAAGGTATCTAAGTACAATTCATTAAGTGTGAATAGATGTTATGAAGACGAACACTTGATAGAATCTTTCAATCAGAGGTCATTGATGAAAACCTAATGTAGAAAGCGAGGAAACCTGCCATTGAGGCATGCAGGCTTCAAGGTACTTGACTAGGTTTCTAGGTCTAATTCCTGGATAATGAGCTGAAGTCAACAGGAATAGACTTGTCACAGGAGGGCCATGATGATTCCCACATCAATGACATGAAACATGGAACAAAAGTTGATTTGAAGTGATGAAAAATGACTCAGACACGACTGACTTTATGGATAGGTAAAGTTACTGATGAGTTTTTTTTGGAAGAAATAACCTTTGAACAATTTGTGGCACAACAAATGACTTGGCAACATTGACTTGACGAGACTATAACCAGGTGTAACGCAAGGAATATGACCAAGTATTCTTTGAATTGACTTAAATGAGTCAGGTGACTCACGAAAGTGGATCAACTCTGACACAAGCTGAATACCCAACTATTCAGATATGCAAATGCAGACAGGTGCCATGTTCAAATGTGAACTGTAGACTGCCATAAATAGAAATGAAAAACATTCCCCTTTCCCTTAATTTCCCCGTCATGATTGATGAGTGCCTCTTTGTTTTTTAACAAGCTGGAAGAGGGTAACAAACACTCAGTATAGCTTGTCCTTCATATAAGTCCAAACTCATATGTTATATGAACCCGAGGAAGGATGGGTTTGTTCCCTAATAGGGTCTTTCATCGTTTGATTTTATGAGTCCGATCATAAGTGAACTCAGCATCATTCATGTTTAGAGAGTTTGAATGAAGGCATAAGGAGACTCCAAGAGGGTTCATTTTTTCGTAAAATAGGCATAGTCGGTCTGAAAAAGAGATAACCTACCCCCGATTAGTCGACCGTTCTGATTCTTTTACAAGCGTGAACGTAACAAGTTCGCTTGGCAATATTTTTGTTTTTTTAAGAAGACTGAAAGAGCTTAAATATAACTCTGTAACTAGGTTCCTTTTTCATAATCCACTTTTAACGAGTCTGAAAAAGCGAAAAAGTAGACTCAACACCTTTCAACTGGTATTTTAACAAGCATGAAAAAAGTGTATAACAACGCTCAGTACTTTTTCATTCTACTCCAAGCTTGAAAAAGACTAAAATAGCTTATTTCATGGCCATAACCCCAAAATCAACCTGAAAAGCTCAAAAACACATTTTAGAAGCCAAGTTATAAAACTATATAAAACCAAAAGTAAAAACCCACTTTAATGAAATTATTGTGGACTTCAAAATAATTAAATCATAGTAAAATATTGAAAACTTCCAAAATATCTATAAATAGAAAGGGATGGTAAGAATTCTTTACCATTGTGAGAATTTGTAGTTGGAGTGAAATTGAAGAGCTTCCACCAGTGATTTGGCAAGGGTCCCCTTCCATCGTTTCTTCTATCTCCTTGGAGAAGGTAAGCAACTTGGTCTTTTTACTTTTCATGTTCATAAATGTTTAAGTTAGTTTTAAATCAATGATAGAAGGTAAATGTGCACAAGCATGGGATTTACGAACTCATATGAGGGTTTATAATTGCTTTGAAAGGAAAATTTCTCGGGATCTAGGGCCTTTTAGCTTTCGGGAAGAACGCATGACGACGCTCTGTCATGCTGGGATAGAGGCGTCGTAAGCGCTCTGTCCGCAGTCGATAGGAGCGCTGGTCATCGACACTCTGCAAGCCACAACGGCATGCACTGTAGGTGCTCTGTGGGAAAAAACCAATGGCGTCAGTGCCCCTCTATGTTGAAAAAACAAAACTCCATCCCATCAAAAAATTAATTTTTGCCTTCTATATTGCTTAAAATCATCATTTTAATGTCTTTCCCTTCATCCATGATGTAATTTCTAATATAAATTTTGTATGTTGCAGGTGCACTACAGTTTTAAATCATGGTTATTTGGAAAGAGTGAGAACATGAGGTTCCAGATCTCCAGGCCATTAAAGATCTAGCCACTGTAGAAGCTCTACAGAACTGCGGGCTCTTAAAGTACTTCAGAGTGCCAGGTATGAAAAAAGTGTATAACAACGCTCAGTACTTTTTCATTCTACTCCAAGCTTGAAAAAGACTAAAATAGCTTATTTCATAGACATAACCCCAAAATCAACCTGAAAAGCTCAAAAACACATTTTAGAAGCCAAGTTATAAAACTATATAAAACCAAAAGTAAAAACCCACTTTAATGAAATTATTGTGGACTTCAAAATAATTAAATCATAGTGAAATATTGAAAACTTCCAAAATATCTATAAATAGAAAGGGATGGTAAGAATTCTTTACCATTGTGAGAATTTGTAGTTGGAGTGAAATTGAAGAGCTTCCACCAGTGATTTGGCAAGGGTCCCCTTCCATCGTTTCTTCTATCTCCTTGGAGAAGGTAAGAAACTTGGTCTTTTTACTTTTCATGTTCATAAATGTTTAAATTAGTTTTAAATCAATGATAGAAGGTAAATATGTACAAGCATGGGATTTACGAACTCATATGAGGGTTTATAATTTCTTTGAAAGGAAAATTTCTCGGGATGTAGGGCCTTTTAGCTTTCGGGAAGAACGCATGACGACGCTCTGTCATGCTGGGACAGAGGCGTCGTAAGCGCTCTGTTCGCAGTCGATAGGAGCGCTGGTCATCGATGCTCTGCAAGCCACATCGGCATGCACCGTAGGAGCTCTGTGGGAAAAAACCAATGGCGTCGGTGCCCCTCTATGTTGAAAAAACAAAACTCCATCCCATCAAAAAATTAATTTTTGCCTTCTATATTGCTTAAAATCATCATTTTAATGTCTTTCCCTTCATCCATGATGTAATTTCTAATATAAATTTTGTATGTTGCAGGTGCACTACAGTTTTACATCGTGATTATTTGGAAAGAGCGAGAACATGAGGTTCCAGACCTCCATGCCATTAAAGATCCAGCCACTGTAGAAGCTCTACAGAACTGCAGGCTCTTAAAGTACTTCAGAGTGCCAGGTATGAAGGCATATATCCTCCTACTCAAATACATCATAGACATGTGGGATCCTAAACAAGAGCACTTCGTGGTTGGGGTCCACATTCTACCCATAGAGATAGAGAATATATACTTCCTAACTGGTTTGTCTAGGAGAGGAAGACCAGTAATTTTATTCGGGGCACAAGGAGGAGAGCCCTCCTTGGATGACTTGATTGACCAATAATATGCATTGGGTACGGAATCTCAGTCTGGGAAATTACGTATCCAGTCTCTAGTGGATCGTCCTTTGAGGATGGTAGTGTACACGATTGGAAAGGTGGTCGGAACTAGGTCTTCTCATCTCACCACTAGATCACACATGTTGTATGCCATAGAGTGCATGGAGCCCACGGTATTCAATTGGTGTGAAGGCATGTTGGCGAGTCTGAAGACACAACTGAACAAGTGAAAATGGGGAACACTTAAGCAATTTGGCTATGGAGCAGTGGTGGTATCTTTTATTCTACAGCGGGTGCCCCACATGAGGCCACAGGTGACTGTGAGTAGACTCAAACCTGAGGATCCTAGGATGCTCAAGTGGGTTTACATTATGGCCTGCCATGGCACTGGGGGACCTAAAGTTGTTTACAGGTCTGCCTTCTTTCGCTGGATGAGAGGCCAGTTACTGATGATTGAGGACTACGCCTACGAGGGGGAAGATTTCTGGGATGACCCAGAGCTCGCATTACCTGAGGGGGAGGTATGGGATGATCGCGGTAAGAATAGACATTACCCACTATGTTTTTTTATTTTTTGCAGTTTATTGCATTTTTATTTTATAGTACTGAGATAAGTGAAAACATTTTTATGCAGACATTGAGCCAGTATGTCCAGTTGGGATGTTTCCCATTGTGAGGCGGGTAGGTACCAAGGATATGATGGTTTACCACTCCGAGGATGATGAGGAGCTTGGAGATCTCAAGGAGAACCTACAGCATTTGATTGTAGGGATTCCTGACATGACAACTAATGACCTACCGAGGCATTATCAGTGCCATACTGCAGGGGTTTCTAGATGGTTTGTCAGGCTACTCCGCAGAGTGGCTCAAGCTATTGCATGCTATCATGAGAAGCATGAGGATTAGTCCACAGGGATTTTCACTTTTTGTATATGTATCATACTAAAAGATTCGAAGCTTCAGATTTTACCCTATGTATGTGTGTATTTGAACTTGTTACAGTCTTGAACTTTGAGGGCACTGAAAGCTAAATGCTTCAGCCCAATTTTGTATCTCAGTCCTACAGTTTTATATATATGATAAACTTTTTATTTACAGTTGTGTGTACAAAAAATGTGATGTGTGAAATGATTATCTACTTATGAATTTACATGTATGTCATTTATGTTTCAAATGGACTTTTAGATATGAGAAATATTCCAATCTAAGACATAATTAGCTAGGGAATCTACCACAACATTCAAATGTCTCAAAATGTGTTGATATGTAACATGCTCAAAAGATCTTTCTAACAACCCAACTCTTTGGAAAGTGCGAAGAAGTAGGGGATTTCAGATGGTGTAGACCCAGTTAAGATGTCGGACAACTAGTTCGGAATCTAGGTAAACCCTAAACTCCCTTACATCATTAGCTAGGGATTTCGTCAACAATCCAATCACAGCACGATACTCTGCTAGATTGTTGGTGGAGGTACCTATGCAAACAACCCTTGAACTCATCAGATCACCTGTAGGAGAGTACAGTACCCAAGCTGCTGACGCAAGGTTTAGTGTATATCGATTAGCACCATCCACAAAACCAGTGAAAGTAGTCATCTGTCCATTTAGACAAAAGATATACATAAGTAGGGTTTTATGAAAAACACATCTTAGATCACACAAAAGATACACCTTTTAAACTTAAGACACACAACAAACTATAAACAATATTTACAAAAGACCCTATGCTAAATGACCTAGGAATAGTATCTTTTTAGGCAAAGCTTGTTGCGGGGCTCACCCAGGGGTATCCCATCATAATCTACCAACTCATAATGTAGGGTCCATGCCACATAGACTCAAATTTTCTTGCCCCCAGCTTATCATGCTTTTGGTCATAAGTCAAGACCAGATGTCCTTCATCAAAAGAGCAAGGTTGAACGGTCCTGCCATATTGGATTTTCATTCGTCGTTTGTGTGCCTCATTTGTTAAGGCATCATCGCAGTGAATTTCATCAAGTTTATTTAGATACAGAAAAGATTCCTCTTCTACCGTGGTATTGGGAAAAAGTTCAACGGCAAGTTTCAGAGAAGGGATCTCGCATTCTATCGGGAGAGTTGCTTCCAACCCATAAACCAATTGAAAAGGTGTGAAACCGGTGGAAATCTTCACAGTGGTCCTATAAGGCCAAAGTACAGAGAATAGTTGCAAGTTCCAGTTTGATTTGGCCTTCCCTACCATACATTGAAGCATAGTTTTTAATACCTTGTTAATAGCTTCAACTTGGTCATTTTCCTGAGGATAGTAAGGCGTAGAGTTGTCGTGACGAAACCCTAACTTTGCACTAAGTTCTTCCATCATTTTGTTCTAGAAGTGTGACCCATGGTTAGTCACAATAGCCCTAGGAATCCCGAACCTAGCGATGATATGGTTAAACAAGAATAACGTAGTTGTTTTTCCGTCTTCAGTGTATGTGGGCATAGCCTCATCCCATTTTGTAAAATAGTCCATGGCCACAATAATGTAGCCATGCCCCTCGGCTGAGATAGGTCTACAATGCATGAAGTCTATGCCCCATTTTGTAAAAGGGCCAACTGCTATGATGAGATGGAGCGGAGCTGGATGGGTGCTCCTCATGGTAGTAAACATTTGACATGGCCGGCATTTCTTGACCGTTTCAATGCAATCTTTAAAGATCGAGGGTCAAAAATACCATGCGCGCAAGATTTTCTAGGAAGTAGCCAACCCAGAGAGATGACTGCCACAAGCTCTAGCATGGCAATCATTCTAGACAATTTCAGCTTCCCCATGTGTGAGGCAACATCGTAATATAGAATCAACACCACGGGATATAAAGAATCATTCAAAATGAGATAGTATTTAGCCTGGTAGTGCATACGACGACGCTCATCGTGAGTAGCGATAGGCTGATATCGTAGGGTTTGGAGATACAAAATGATGTCTCCATACCAAGGGTTAGTCGTACTAATGAGAAACAACAATTCATCGAGTAACGAATCGACGGGCTCTGTATTCCCCATTGTACGGGGAAGGTCACATATAAGCTCTGCAAAGACAAGGGACTTATTTGAAGTAGTTTTAGCAAACTCTAACTCAAACTCTTGAAGTATAACTATCCATCGTGAGTATTTTCCCCTAAGTACTTGACGTGTCAAAATGTAGTACATGGGGTTGGATTCAGCACAAACAGTAGTAGTGCGGAGCAATATATAGTGACGAAACTTCTGGACCGCAATGACCGTGGCCAGAGCTAGTTTCTCCACATGTGAGTATCGGGTTTTGGAATCTAAAAGACTCTTACTGGCATAGTAAATCACATGTTCCTAGTCCTGTTCATTTGTTTGAACAAGGACCATGCCTATAGTAGACAAGGATGGAGCTACGTACAAGGAATAGTCCTTGGTGTAATCAAGTGGCTGCAACACAAGTGCATGCCTGAGATTATCAAATGTGCATTGCGCAAAATCATCCCAGACAAAAGGTGTATCCTTTTTAAGCAACCTCATAAAACTGTGTGTCCTTTCGGCATAATTGTAGACAAAACGACGTAAAAAATTTTCCTTCCCTTGCAAACTTTGGAGTTCAGTTACATTCCTTGGAGTAGGTAGGGACAAAATAGCTTCGATATTCAAATGATCGATACAGATGTCATCCTTAGAGACAATGAAACCAAGCAGTCTTCCCAATTCGACACAAAAAACACATTTGTGGGGGTTTAAATGGATTTTAAAATGACGACATCGAAGAAAGATGGCTCTCAAATGATCAACATGGATATCGTGTTGCTTAGAATGAGCAGGCAGGTTGTCAAGATAAGGTTCCACAACGTGTTTAATATCATGAAATGCATATGACATGGCGCGTTGGAATGTCGCACTAGCATTTTTCAAGCCAAAAGGTAACTTGCGATAGACAAAGGTCCCCCATGGGAAAATAAAGGTCGTCTTGTGTTGGTTTGATAGGAGAATATCAATCTGATTATAGCCAGAAAATCCATCCATAAATGAAAAAAATGACGCTTCCGGCACAGTTGTCGATTATCTGATCAATATAGGGAGTGGGAAAATTGTCTTTTGGACAAGCCTTATTCAGGTCCCTAAAGTCGATGCAAACCCTAATAGTACCTTGTTTTTTATTCACAGGGACTATGTTGGACACCTATTCAGTTAAAGGCATGGGGTAAATGAAATCAGCCTTCAGAAGTTTTTCAACTTCTTTCTTTATGGCTGCTGCTTTTCGTCGATGTACTTGTCGTAATTTCTATCGGACTAGCTTGGCACCAGTCCCCCATGGGAAAATAAAGGTCGTATTGTGTTGGTTTGAAGGGAGAATATCAATTTGATTATAGCCAGAAAATCCATCCATAAATGAAAAAATGACACTTCTGGCACAGTTTTCGATTATCTGATCGATATAGGGAGTGGGAAATTTGTCTTTTGGACAAGCCTTATTCAGGTCCCTAAAGTCGATGCAAACCCTAATAGTACCCTGTTTTTTATTCATAGGGACTATGTTGGACACCTATTCAGTTAAAGGCATGGGGTAAATGAAACCAGCCTTCATAATTTTTTCAACTTCTTTCTTTATGGCTGCTGCTTTTCGTGGATGTACTTGTCATAATTTTTGTCGGACTAGCTTGGCACCAGTGTAGGTTTTGATCTCATGAACAACAATAGAGGGATCAATCCCTGGCATTTCTTCATATGTCCAAACGAAAGAGATCACGAAATTCTTTGAACAAGGCCATATATGATTGAACCTCGGATGATGAAGAATTCTGGACTATGTATATGTTCTCTAAAACACCTTGTTTCACTGATATGTCCACGGACATGGTTTTTGTAATATTTCATAAATTCCCTTCAGAATCAACACTACGAGTAAGGATCAGAGACTGAGGGTTCGTGACTATATCAGATGAAATGTTTGAGGCGAAGTGCTCTTCTACCATATGGCAAGGGGGAAGGAAAGAAGATTGATGATGATGGTCTTCCCAAGACATCTCCTCTAGCGACATAACTTCCATAATGGACTCATCTATAGGAAGTGTATGTGAAAGGTAATCTAGATATGGGAGGGGTTTTCGAACCAATATGGCAGGTGATAACGATCTGAGGCCACCAACAAATGGTCGTTGATGGTAGGGTCACTGGTCGATTGCATTGCATTGTAAACTTCTTCAAAAGGGGTAAAAGATGTTGATTCATTAGCAATTTATTTTCCTTTGTCCATGTTAGAAATCATATTGATAGATGCAGTTTGCGAAGCATGAGGGGGATTTGATAATGGAAAGACTCCCATGAGTGAAGATTCTTTGAGAAGACCAACTCCTATGCCCTGATACTATGGAGTATTCAGGATCGGGATGATGTTTGCATCATTGGTAACAACACTAGGTTTGATGAAGTCTAACTTATCTATGGTGACAATCTTTCCTTGGAATGGGAACTGGACGATCCGAAAAACGGTCGATGCTACAACTTGCATAGCATAAAACCAGTTACGACCTAGGAGTAAGTTGTAATCCAAAGGAACCTCGACGACCTCAATATGAATGCAAACTAATTTTCCCCTTAGTTCGACCTAGATAGCAGGCAGTAATCCATAGGGTTGAAAGCCACGACCATCAAAATCCTTGAGAGTGGTAGGTGAACGATTGATTTCAGGAGAGCCAATGGCTCTCCAACAAGATATAGACATGACCGATGTTGAGGCTCCCTCATCCAAAACGGTACAACGGATAGTCTTTCCAGAAATTTTAGTGGATTTTTGGAAAGCTAACTGATGTGAGAACCTGGTCTTAAAATCATCCAGTTTGAAAGCAATGATGTTATTATTTTCAGGGTCCATAGCTCCAAGTGTTGTAAGCAAATTTTTTCGCTAGGTGGGGCAAGTCTAGAGTACTTCAAGAGCCGGCATAGTGCATGGTGCTTGGGCCAAATCTTCTACAATATTATAGTATTGGGCCGCACGTGCGTTAGGATTGATTATGGACTTACGAAGAGTACTCTTTGGTGGGCGAAAAATTGCTTCAGGTATAGGTCTTTCAATATGAAGACCATTATTAGGAGGAGGTGTGGAACCTGAAGGTTTCTCAGAAGAAACTTCATCAGTTTTCTTTTCTGGAGGAGGGTCATAACTTTGTGATCTTGTGTTTAAGCTAACAGTTTCATTAGACATCCTTCTAACTTCATCCGTAGAAGAAGAAGGCTCATGCAAGGATTGATGACCAATTAATTGCTATTGGGATGGGAAAGGGTCTTTTCAAATAGTTGTGGTGGGTGAATTTTTCAAAAACTTGCTAATTTCCTCTCAACGAGGACATTCCTTGGTGAAATGATCACCCCCACAGATTAAACAAGGATACTTCGCCTTTCTCTTACCTTTTGAATCTGCATCTGGATTTTGTGGTTTATTCCCTTCCTGTTGATTATCCGGTTTTTTAGATTTATTTTTTCCTTTCTTCTTTATGCCTGAAGATTCAGTGGATTGGATCGCGTTTACTTCGGCGAAAGAAACAGGAGAGGGTGCAGTATTGGAGGGTGGGTTTGTTGGTGAGGCGGTTTGATTTTTCTTTTTAGAATATTTTTCCATTGTTTGTGTTTGAACTGAACCAAGTATGCCATCTGCAGGTGGTTCAGCTGCAGGTCTTGACGGATCCGTTGTGGGCTGAGGAGCATGAGGAATCAGATCATACAAAGTACCTGATTGAGAATATACTAAGTCTAGGTATTATGCGTGGCTAATATCTTGCGCCTTGGTGACAGCGCCTCCCATGGCAACATCTCTAACAATGGGTGGGAGTAAGGACTTTGTAAACCAATCAGTGAGTAACTGATCAGGAATAGGGGCCTTAATTAACCTTTGTCTTCTTCTCCATTCATGGATATGATCGTATATATGAGTTGATGTGGTTTGTCAAAGAGAGGTCAGTAGGTCTGTACCTGTTTCATATCGGATTGGAAATTGAAAGTGCATTAAGAATGCCATTGCTAAGGCATTGAAATCCCAAAAAGAGTGTGGTGGTAACGATGTACCATTTTGTAGCAATACCTGTGAGGGTTCTTTGAAAAAGCCGTAGACGGATTGAACCGTCCATCAAAGAATTGGATGAACGCCATAGATGGAAAGTTATCACATGGTTTTTTGGATCCTCACCAGGTTTACCATCAAACTTTGGTATATTTGAAGGCATCTTTACAGGAATGGCAGGCCAAGAGGGGTGATGATGAATTGGATCATTTATCAATATAGATAAGTCTGGCAGATCTAACGTATCCAGAAATGGCAATTATTGATTTGGTTGTGGATACTGGTAATACTGATATGGCATTTGTTGACCAGTAGGACCATATGTAGATTGATAAATGGGCATGGATGATGCCCCCGAGGCTTGTTGAGTAGGTTGTTGGTTACCAAAATTTACATTAGGAGGCAGGCCACCCGAGGGAGGTGGACCTCCAGGGGGTGGTCCTCCAGGTGGGGGTGGTGGTGGTGGTCCCCCAAGCGATGGTCCTCCAGGTGGTGGACCTTCGTAAGGTGGGCCTATAGACGGTGTTCCTCCGTAAGGTGGTCCTCCAGGTGGGGGTCCGCCAAGTGGTGGGCCTCCATATGGTGGTCCTCTGTATGGTCCACTAGGTCCTCCATGATCTCCAGGTCCTCTCGGGGGCCCTCCAGGTGGGGGTCCTCCAGGTGGACCTCCATATCCTCTAGCAGTATTTACAAATGCTCTTCCATAAGACGGAACATTGGACCAATTTGGTTGTCCCCAAGGTACGACATTCAGAGATAAACTGCTGCTGACGGTGGTAGTTGATAAGTTTGATTAGTCGTAGGCGGCTGAGTTCTGGGATAAGTATGTCCCCAAGAATTTGGATTAATGATAGGTTGTACCCCTAAGGGTTGACCTGAACTAGATGGGGGATTCACCACGTTGGTATTGGTAGGAGGAACAACTATTGCAGGTTGTTCTATAGCTAGAAATTGTCGAGAACTAGTAACAATCCCACTAGAAGATGACGTAACTCGCACCGGGGGTTGCCCCCCAGCGTTAGAATGTGCTGACATTACTTGAGTTGTGGATTGCCCCCAAACTACTACTGGTACGGGAGGACTAGTAATAGGCCTAGGATATGAAACCGTAGGGTTGGAATTTTGACCTGGATTACCACGACATGGAACTTCTTCAATAGGACCTAAAACCTCAGCAAGTGAACGGTATCCATCAGGCCATGGGTCTGATAAACAGGGAAAACGATCTGACACAAGTTCTTTGTGAGGCACAGGTGGAGAAATGATTCTTTCTACTCTCTCTGAAAAATTACGATCTCAATCAAGAGATGCATGAATTCTTCTATATTCGTCCTCTCCTAGAGGAGGGTTCCCTTATGAAGGTCTAATAACCCCGAACTCAACAATGGCTTGGCCCATAGAGGTCCTCCAAAAAGGAGTATTAGGGCCAAACTCTGTTTCATTAGGACCATTGGCACGGCCTTCCATTGGTGAATGAACAAAAACATCAGCCGCAGGGGGAAATTGGACCAAAGGATTTGTATAAATAGTGAAATCATCTCTGGTTCCGATAGCTGAGGTAGTTCCTACAGGAGCATCAACAGAAGATGGTTGTTCCATTTTTACCTCTTCTTATCCTTCCATGACTGGAGGAGATTCAGGAGGTAACCCCTGCAATCTACGAGAATGGCGCTTCGTAAGTTGCTCAGCCATGGTGGTGGTTGAAGTTGTCTACTCTAAGTCAAAAAGAGTGACAAAACACACAAACAGACCTACACAGAGCTAAAGGTTGCAAGCATTCTTAAGTGATAGGACCGGTTCAAAACAGTCGGTCTCTCACCAGGATTGTCAAGAAGGTACAACTCGCGATATACCACAGGGGTACGTGTGTAGTAGTCTTCCCGAATTTTGTTTTTGGTGTATTGCTCCAAACAAGACGGCCAAAGGGTTTTTCTCAGTTGGACAAGGAATCCTAGTGGGGTCTCCCAATATACGCAAGGTATGTGGGAGCTCAAATCGGTAGTAGTGTAGTCTAATGCACAACCATCCACAAGGGGACTTCCGATATACAATTGAGTACGTGAAGTACCTTTCTATATACCTCAAGGATACGTGAAAGGTCATTTGATATACCAACGGTACGTGGAAGAACCACACGAGTCACAGGTTCTAGTGCTAACAAATTAATGACAGCTGCTACGTTTCACGACGCCCGAACACATCTCTAACCTATCACTCAAATTTCTATACAATTTTAGACATAAAGCTACCGTTAATTTTATCTGAATGATTAGTGAATGCTTGTAAGGTGTTGTCTCCAATAATGCAAATTAATCTATATGAGAATGCACTTTTTTACTTCAATGAGAACTAGCTAGGGTAAGGAAAAAACCTTTTTCTTTTTCTCTAAACAACACACTAAATCGAATGACACTTCCAGTAATCAAAGGAATATCTAACAAGAAATGCAAAGAGAGTTCTTTCAAACACAAATCTTTTTCAACAAACACTCTAAATCTTTGAATGAGGAAAGAAACCAAAGCCTCTAACATGCATACAGACTAACTTTCTCTATAATGCAAAAAGACCTATCTGTCTAAATCACTTATGCAAAGGAAAATGAAACTTTCTCAAGCATAAACAAGACAAAATAATAAACTTATTTTTGTATTTTTTGGAAAATGAAAGGCACACACGCTTTAAAGCAAAATTAATTCAAAAAGAGGCTATAGTTTTCTTTTCAAGAATAAAATTTTCAGAGAATGACCATTTTACTAAAATCCAAAACTGAACTTTTTTCCACTTTTCCCTTCATATTAATGAAGAAGACAGAGTTCTGGAATTGAGCTCAAAAAGAGAATCAATTTCACCAAAACAACCAGTCTCAGCACACAAACAAGCAAGTAGATCACTCAAAACTTTCAGAGAAACAAGCAATTTTAAAACAAAAAATAAAACTTTTGGCAGGCAGTTTAATAGGCCTACCTCGGTGCACTGAGATGTGTTGCACTAGAGTGCTATAACTCCAATTAGCGCACCAGACGTTTTGCAGAAAGGCGTCATCGGTACTCCAAGTTTTCTGGGAAAACACTTCGTCAGAACTCTATGTCAAAAGAGGAAAGGCTCCTTGAAGAGGTCGGAACTCTGTCAGCCGAAGTTATGTGCATCGCCAGACCAATAGATGAAAAAATCAATGGCCTGTAGTTGAAACCAAAATAATGCAATGAGTTGGACTGCAAAAAGGTAAAACTACTCAACTGAAACAGAGGCAAAAACAGAACAGTAAGGTAGATTGCTTACCTTATCAACTGAAATGACTAAGAGAAGAGAATATAACCTTCATAGGCGAGATGGTTACCAAAGCTTGTAGATTTGACTGCACCTGCTCCAGATATGACTGGATCTACCCCAGATCTGACCGGATTAGCTATCCCCAGGAACAA
This sequence comes from Pseudotsuga menziesii, assembly GCA_001517045.1. Classification (NCBI taxonomy): domain Eukaryota; kingdom Viridiplantae; phylum Streptophyta; class Pinopsida; order Pinales; family Pinaceae; genus Pseudotsuga; species Pseudotsuga menziesii. The sequence continues at coordinate 62,473 of LPNX011234246.1, forward strand.
TCGGTGCAGACACCGTTATTGTAAGTCACAAGCACGGAACAAAAATACACAGCAGTATATCATTTCCTTAAGTAATCAGATTAAACAACATGAAATAAAATATACCTCAGACCTAGATCTCTTTGTCTTTTCTTAAAAAACCCCTGCAACGGTTCAACACCTACAAAACAGATCAAAAGACAAACAAACAAGATGAAAGCATCATGATAGACTAATTACTTATATCAGTGATCAAGGAATCTGATAATGTTCAATTGAAATTAACAACACATCAAATATAGGAAAGGGGAACACTTTTGTATTAAAATATAAGAGAATGAAGTTACAACCAAGCCTTGATGTTTATGGCTTCAAGATCCACAAGACATCTACAATCTATAAACATCTCTTCACACATGAGCCAACCCTAGTTTTCATCTAGTTCCGACTTCAATCCAACAACATAAGGATACTTTATTTTGGCCTCTTTCACTCACATCAAGAAGGCTTCATTTATACGCCCAAAACACATGAGATAGGCTTGGAAAAGGCTAAGAGGCAATCCCAACAAGTAAGGGAGGCGAATGCCACCTTTCCCAAGCAAATAGGAACTGACTCCACAGAGGCTTCCGGAAGGATGCTTCCAGAACCTTCTTTTTCCCCCTTTTTGGCCTATTGATGCTCCCAGCATAAGAGGTAGGTGCGCTGACCTAATTTTAAGCCATAGAAAGGTCTGATCGACACTTTTTGCTCCATTGTGGGAGGCACCATCGGTGCTCTATGTAAACAAGCGTCGTCCCTCCAAGATATGGGAAAATCCAAGTCAAGGTGTACTAGGCAAAGGTATCCACAAGGAAAATGGACAATGTGGAATTTCTAGGAAGGATGATAGGCAATGTGGAATTTCCAGGTGCAACACATTTATATTCTCGTACATTCAGTTACAACTAGGATAGAATGGAACCAGGACAGAAGGAACCACTTGAATCTTCTTCTGTCCTGGTTCCTTCAGTCATGGATTCTCTTTTCGCAACTCCTCTTCCGTCGCTAGTTGCTCTCATCACAACTTATCTTCTTTCACATCTTCTCTTGCGTCGCCTCTTCTTTTGTGTCTGGATTCTTTATCTTCATAAGCATAATTCTGGTTGAATTTTGCATAACTTCTCCTAGGGCCAACAGACGCCCAATACTCATGATGCAAGAGCATCATGGCATGCTAGCAATGCGATGAGTTGGTCACATGATGTGGCATATTTTTGGTTGTTTTGTTGAGTCAAAGTTTGTTAGCGCTGGTAGGAATGATTGCGGATCATGACTCTCTGTGGGGAGATCAAGCTGCAGGTTGTTTGTTGTGACAAAGACATTTCATCATGCTTTGTAGTTGTTTGTTTTCGGTTGCAGGACCACTCAATGGGGGATGTAATAGTTTAGCTTAAATAGGTAGGTTAGAGAAGTGTGAGGGGTTCTGCTCTTCAGCATTAGAATTCCAATTAATAGAGAGAAGGTCAACCCTGCGTCTGATTCCACTTGTAAATATTTTGAAAAGACTGAAGAAGGAGAGCCGAGTTATGTGTTTGTTCTTTTGCGTAATAGAAGGATTAGCTTTGTGTTTGCAGTGTTGTTAGCGTATATGCATGTGTTGTTTGAACTATGTATCTGTGCAGAGCCGACTTCGGCGGTTTTCTAAACATCTGTGTATTTATGTAAAATCGTTGATTCACGCATTAAACTATTGCTTGAATAGTTGAAATAGCTCGTAGATGCATGCATAGAAGTGTTATGCTAATGAATCCTGAAGATAGAAGGTTGGATTGATTAACGTGTCTTGCCGAGAATGGACGGCGAATATTGAATCCGCAGAAGAAGATCTGAGGGTCTAGGAGACATCCGCAACGAAAGTTGCAAGGATGATAACGGATCTATAAATATCTATGAGATCCGCATCAAGGAGTAGATCGATGGTCGTGGTGAAGGCTGCACAGATCGGACGGTTGTAAAAGTTGCGGGAATTTGGAGAGTTGACATCCTGCATCCCGTAACCCGCATGCGAAAAGCTTGTTGCGGAAACAGAGTTGCGGGAAATTTGTTGCAGGAAGGAAATTGCGGGGGGGATAATTTTAGAGTCGAATTTGGCCGAGGGCTAAATTTGGTAACTCTGCTAAGTGTAGGAGCGACCAGATCCTATAAGTGCTGGTTGGGTTGGTTGTGATTGATCCGACCTACACCAATTTTGGAATCAGAGCGAGGAGAAACTCGTGTGAGAGAGAAGTGTAGCAGTAGAAGCCTAGAAGGAGCAAAGAAGAGTGCTCAAGAGGTTCTAGATAAAGAACAGGCGTTACCAAAAGACCAAGTACAGAGAAGGGACTTGATGAGGTAAGTTGTAGCAGTGTGAAAGAGAAATGTTATTGCATAGGCTTAGTGCAAGAGGATGAATGCATGTGTAGGCAGAGAAAGAGTTCGTGACATAGGTTGACCAGCGATGAATGCAGAAGTTATGGGGGAAATGAGGGAGTTATGAGCACGTCTGGAAGCCATACAGACAGACAGACAAAGAGACCCAGAAGCAGGGGATGTAAGTGAACCTGAGGATGAAGAGCAAAGAGAAGAAGCTACACCTATGCAGGAAACACCTAAGCTAATGTATTTCAGATCGATTCTAGGAGCAACTTCAAGGCTGAAACCTGAGTTGTCTACTTGTGATGGAAGTCTCATTGTTGAGCATCTCATTGACTGGATCAGTTAGTTGGATAAGTACTTTGAGTATGATGAGATTGAAGAAGACAAGAGAGTCAGATTGGCCGTGACAAGGTTGAAAGGGCATGCATCCTTGTGGTGGGATAGTGTGCAAGCAAAAATAAGGAGGAAGAATAATTCATTGATAAAGAGCTGGGATAGGATGGTAGCAAAGATGAGGGCTAAGTTCTTTCCCAAATATTACCATTTAATTTTGTATAGACAGGTACAAAACCTTAGAAAAATATTGTTAACAGTGATAGAGTACACTGAAGAGTTCTACAAAGTAAACCTAAGGGAAGGATATGTGGAAGAGTCGATAGAAAAGGCTGCTAGATATTTCAATGGTCTAAGGATGGATATCCAAGAAGAGATCAGCATGATATCACCTAGAACAATGGAGGAGGCGTATCAATGTGCCTTAAGGGAAAAAAAAAAATATAGTAAGGAAGTAGAGCTTCAACAAAGGTCGAGCTTCAACCAGAGGAAGAGGACAAGCAACTGGAAGAGGAATATTTGGAGCACAGAGGGGAGAGTCCAGTAACTCTAACCAGCAAGAGAAGCATGGCGGAGGAGGTGACTCTAGCAAAAGAGGACCTTACCAAGGAGGTAGAGGTAGAGAAAGAGGGAGAGGAACTATCTATAGGTGCTACAAATGCAACCAGTTGGGGCATAGATCATTTGAATGTCCAAGTAAGGAAGAGGTAGGACCGAGAAGAGCCTATGTAGCTCAGAATGAGGAGCAGCAAGAACAATCGACAGTGGTGGAAGTTTTTCCAGAGACAGGAGAGGCTTTGATGATGAATAAGGTCTTATTGAATCCTGAGAAGGAGCAAGCAGAGCCGGCTCAAAGAAAATATTTATTCAGTACCACTTGTAAAGTCCAAGGGAAGTGTTGTAAGATGGTGATTGACAGTGGGAGCACTAACAATATTGTTTCCATAGAGATGGTGGAGAAGCTGAGTGTAAAGAAGACCAAGCATCTTGTTCCATACAAAGTATCTTCGTTACATAAAGGACATCAAATCTTGGTAAGTGAGCAGTGTGAAGTTGATTTCCAATTAGGTCCATATAAAGACAAGATTTTGTGTGATGTTATGCCCATGGATGTTTGTCATATATTGTTAGGAAGACTATGGAAATTTGATAAGAAAGTGATTCATGATGGTAGGAGTACTGTCATAGTTTTGAGCAGAATGGGATAAGACATGTACTTCACCCTTTACAAGAAGGTGGTACAGCAGGACAGTCAGCACCCAAAGTTCTGATGTTGTCAGGAAAACAATATTTGCAACAGATTGAGAAGGAAGAGTTGAACTATGCTATGGTATGCAAACCGAGAGCGGTGACAATGAAGACTACCGTGACAGATCTACCTAAGGAGATTCAGGAGATGTTGAGTGAGTTTAGTGACATCGTGGTGGATGATTTACCCAATGAGTTACCACCAAAGAGGGATATAAGCCATCAAATTGATTTTATTCCAAGAGTCAGTTTACCAAACAAGGCAGCGTATAGGTTGACACCTCAAGATAATGAAGAAGTGAGGAGATAGGTCCAAGGATTGTTGGATAAAGGATTGGTCTAGCAGATTTGGAGTCCATGTGTAGCAGTACTGACACCAAAGAAGGATGGTGAGTGGAGGATGTGTACTGAATCTAGAGCAATTAACAAGATTACTATAAGATATAGGTTTCCATTACCAAGGATGGATGACATGATGGATTGCCTAAGTGGGGCAACATGCTTTTCAAAACTAGATTTGAAGAGTGGGTATCATCATATCAGAATCAAAGAAGGAGATGAGTGGAAGACAACCTTTAATACAAATGATAGGTTGTATGAATGGTTGGTCATGCCATTTGGATTGTCCAACGCACCAACCGCTTTTATGAGATTGATGAATGAAGTCTTGAGAGATTTCATAGGTAAGTTTGTGGTAGTTTACATTGATAACATTTTGGTTTTCAGCCAAATAGAAGAAGAGCATCTGAGATATGTTTTAGAGAGGATGCAACAGGAAAAGTTGCTGCTAAATGTGAAGAAGTGTACATTTATGAAGAAAAAGCTAGTATATTTAGTTTTTGTTATCTCAAGGGATGGGTTGAAGATGGATCCAGAAAAGGTGAAAGCTATCATTGATTGGCCTTCACCTAGGAACATATTTGAGGTAGGAAGTTTTCATGGATTGGCAAGTTTTTATAGGAAATTTATAAAGAATTTCAGTGGTATTTGTGCATCTATTGTTGAGACAATTAAGAAGGATAGACAACCATTTCAATGGACAGTAGAGGCTCAAAGGAGTTTTCAGTTCTTGAAGAAGAAGATCACTGAACAACCAGTATTGAAGTTACTAGACTTCAAACACCCTTTCCAAGTAAAGTGTGACGCCAGTGGAGTAGCAATTGGAGTTGTGCTCAGTTGAGAGGATAGGCCTATAGCGTATTTTAGTGAGAAGCTGAATGATGCAAAACATAAGTATTCATCTTATGACAAGGATTTTTATGCTATTTTTCAAGCAATGAATCATTGGAGACATTATTTGATGCCTAAAGAATTTGTGTTATATTCTGATAACCATGCATTGCAGTACATTATGCAGCAACCTAAGTTGAACCTGAAACATGTCAAGTGGGTTGAGTTCTTATAGAGATTTACCTTTGTGTTGAAGCACATAAGTGGACAGTCAAACAGAGTAGCTGATGCCTTAATTAGGAGACTCTTGATTGTGCAAGAGAATCAGATCCAAGTCATGGCATTTGAGCATTTAAGGGATTTGTATGAGACTGGCATTGATTTCCAGGAGGCTTACAGGGCTTGTAAGAATCCAGTGGAGGTGGACAGAGAGCCATGGATGGAGTATACGCTACAAGATGGTTTACTCTTTAGAAACAGTAAACTATGCATACCAAAGTGTTCCATGAGAGAGAACTTGATATAGGAAAAACACAACGAAGGTATGGTAGATCACTTTGGAAGTGATAAAACCTTTGGACAGTTAGGTCATTTCTATTTTTGGCCAAGGATGAGGTTTGAAGTTGAGAAGTTTGTAAGAAGATGTTGAGTATGCCAACATGTTAAAAAAGAAGCCAGAACACAGGGTTGTATACACCATTGCCTATTCCAACTAGGCCTTGGGATTCTGTGAGTATGGACTTCATTCTGGGTTTACCAAGAACTCAGAAGAGACATGATTATATCTTCGTAGTTGTTGATATATTCACTAAGACGGCACATTTCATTTCATTCCATTTGAACTGTGTATCTGTGACGAGCCGACTTCGGTGATTTTTTGAACATCTATGTATTTATGTGAAATTTTTTATTCACACGTTAAATTGTTGCTTTAATAGTTGAAATAGGTCGTAGATGCATGCATAGAAGTGTTAAGCTAATGAATTGTGAAGATCGAAGGATGGATTTATCGATCCTCTGATCAATCAGTGCAGAACGCTGATTTTCTGCCATTAACGTGTCTTGCTGAGAACAGATGGCGGGGATTGAATCCGGAGAAGAAGATCTGACGGTCCAGGAGAGATACGCAACGGAAGTTGCGAGGATGATAACGGATCTACAAAGATCTGTGAGATCCGCATCAAGGAGTAGATCGACGGCCATGGTGAAGGCCACACAGATCGAACGCTTGTAAAAGTTGCAAGAGAAAAATTGCGGGGGAACAATTTGGAGAGTTGACATCCCGCATCCTGCATCCCGTAATCCGCATGTGGAAATCCTATTGCAGAAACTATGTTGCGAAAACATAGTTGCAGGAAGGAAATTCTAGGGAGGTAATTTTAAAGCCGAATTTGGCCGATGGCTAAATTTGGTAACCCTGCTAAGTGTAGGAGCAACCAGATCCTGTAAGTGTTGGTTGGGTTGGTTGTGATTGATCCGACCTGCACCAATAGATTGATTGTCATTTATATTCTCGTACATTCAGTTACAACTGACAGTAGGCACTATCGTCCCAAAATACAATGATGCTTTATTACCAAAATCATGCTTTATTCTAATTGATCCTTACCCACGATCAGTCAAACTATCCTTTTCAACCGCTTGAGTCTTCTTCTGTCTTGGTTCCTTTAGTCATGGTTGCTCTTTTCGCAACTCCTCTTCCGTCGCTGGTTTCTCTCATCACAACTTCTCTTCTTTCACATCTTCTATTTTGTCGCCTCTTCTCTTGTGTCCGAATTCTTTATCTTCATGAGCATAATTTTGGTTGAATTCTACATAACTTCTCCTAGGGCCAACAGACCCCCAATACTCACTTCTGTCTCATCTCCTTTGAATTCTAATTTTAGAGACCTTCGTTGTTAAAAATTTACTTTGAAAATCCTGAAATATTTTCACTATGTGCTCAGTCTCCTCCTGTACTTATGTTTCCGTCATCTTCAAATTTTCAACAAGTTCAGAACCGATGTGTTCCGAAGTTATATCTCTTACTGAGTCTACTACTTGTTGCAGTTTTTGGTGTACAGGTTGAATTATACCTGTAATTTTCTCTGCTTCTTTTTGCAATTTGGAGATCCTATCAGGCTTATTTTGTTGTCATGTTCACGATGTTGCGACCTGCTGTTGCAGCCCCTTCATGTCAACAGACTTAGCCATTTTCTCTACTAATGGAAGTTTCTTCATCTGATTCTTCCACTAGTTCACCTCTATCTCAATAGTGTGCCACTGCTCTGTGACTTTATCTAGCTCTTCATCCTCAATCAAAGTTTCCCATGTCTGAGAAACTTGATCGTTTGCTTTGGCACAAAGTTCCTCTGCCTCTTCTATTCTCTTCGCGGCATCTATGGCTTCATTTCTTTTCTCTTTTAGTACTTCTGAAGGTGTAACGGGTGTCACTTGTGCTTCCAACTTCGCATCTTTTTTGTGGAGGTTCTGCAATCTCTCCAAGTCAAAACACTTTGGCTTCTGCAAACATCTCATTAGTAATTCCTTCATCGGTAAACTTGGTGCAAGCAAGTGTTACGGCTGCATCGAGTCGGTGCCTATTTTCCTCCCAGGTCTTAGCTTTTTGTTATTCTTCTTTGATTGTTTTCTTCATCTTATGAACAACCTTGTTTGATGCTCTGACTTGCTTGACTAGTGCGCCTTCTCTCACTTTCATTTCTGTGACTGCGACATTCTTAATGGCATATACCTCATAACATCAATAGTACAGAGAAATATATAGTGACATGGCCCACACTTTTGGCCATGGCATTTAGCTCTGTTGTCCCCAAGCAGAGTGCTTCACCCACCACTTGAGTCTTTATTGGTGGGATGGTTATAAACACATCAGTAGGTCGTTCTTCCGACGGGCCAGCTAAGTCCCCTGACTCAAAAAATTGTGGTCTTTAGTCGATCGCCACTCTTACTTCTTTCGCAGCCTTGCTAAGCATTTGTAATAAGTTTGTGATGCTCCTGGTTAGCTTTGTTTTTCATTGATCTATCTTCTTGAGTCTTGATTGGCGATTTTTGTCATTGTTTATGTCAACAATGTCTAATCATCATTGGTAAGGCCGATAGTTCTAGTTGTTTTGTCACCTTTCCTCTTCTTATGACGCCTCGTAGACTTCTATGTTTACTTCCTCTTTTCCCCTACTACTACTTATGTCGAAGTCTTGATTGACTCCTTCCGTTTATTTTCTGGGTTTTCCTCTGGTGGGTTTTCTTCTGGTGGGTATTCTCCTTGTCCCCCATCCTTCTGCGTCGGTGGATCATTCTATCGCGCCTCTTCATCGTTCAATAACTGGTCATGTTTAACAGGAACTCTCCATTCTTCCAACCAATCTTGAATAATGGCCTCAATTTCTTCATCCGACAGTTGATACTATGTCGCAAGCCATTGGCGTTGTGGGTCTTGTCGCAACTGCAACAAGATATGATGAGTTGCGACCGAAAATATGATAATGTTTATGAGCTGCTTAATTGTTGACACCTGAAAGTGGGAGTCTCGTAGTCGTTGTTATAAGCTCGACATCAATAGAAACCTTCCAGTTGAGCTATATAAATACACTATGGAATGACACTAGCAAATGTTTAACACATGTATTCACCTCTACACTACGACCGGAATGCATCATGTGCATGAGCGACAACAAACTAGCTTTGTCTAGTCCTCTTTCCCATTCCATTGGAACTAGGTGTTTAAGGCCATCCCATGTCTCACGGATAACAACCATGTATTTGTCGATTGCGAATTCTGGAAATTTCCTTAGGTCGTGGTAAACAAAAGATCATCTTCTTGATATTTGGGAGTATGTTATCCATTATTCGAACTCCTTTTGGTACAGTCGGTGCTACCCGTTGTCCGCCGATTGCACACTAGCAGCAGAAATCTTCTGAAAGTTGTCTCCTCACTTGAGAAAGTGGGAGAGGTGTGACCTTGGGGGCAAGCACAGAGCTAGGTACTGTCACCTACTCCTAGCTCCTCCGTTTAGGCTAACTCCTAACGAAGCCAAGGGGGGTAGTCCCTAACAAAAAGTTTTCTATGGCTCAATGTTTAAGTTAATTTTTGGATGTTTCGGATGTGGATGGGTGTTGTTTAGGAGTTATTGTGATTTAAAATGATTAATATGATGAATTTAACACAAGACAAAACAATCCACGTTGTTATCACCGGAATTGAAAGATAGACAAATATTTGAGAGCTTCATGAAATAGATAAAGCATTCACAGATATGATTTATAATCAAACATTCGATGTACAAATGGCCCAGATTATCAACAATGCTAAAAGATGGAACCAGTGCCTATGGAGCCAACTTATCAGAGATGCTTTGAGTGTAAATATGTGAATCCCAAAAAGAAGCCAGTGAATGTTAGGTTTTGCAAGTGCTCTTGGTAAGTTTTAAGAGTTTTGCATTTGTGATCTTCACTTATGGTGGCTGGATGTCCTAACTGGTAATACCTTCAATGGCTCTATTCGAAGACATGACGAACCTGTCTGGGGTCAAAGGTAAGTGTTCAATAACTTAACTACCAGTGCCTAGATTAGGTAGCACGGTGCCCACACTTGGAATTTTCCCACATGCCTCGGTATTTATCGAACAACGTCGATGCGTTGGTTATGGGGAAAATTTTAGTTAAGTTCCTCTTGTGGGGTTTAGAGATCCAATGCCTTTTCTGGGTATTCCGATCGAAGATCGGTCAGAGCATACTCCGGCAAGGAGGGAAGGGAGTTAATTAATTAAAAGGATGTGAGTTGCGAATTTTATTAAGTTAATTAATTAAAACTCTTCGACAGAGAGCGCTCTTGACCTCGTCTTATGACAGTGGTTCAAGAGACTTAGCTAATCTATATGTTTGATGCAAGTATATGCAGTGGGAATGCTCTCCGATAGAGAGTGCTCTTGACTTGGATTACGGCAAGTTCAAAAGACTTTCAAGATTAATTGATTAACTTATTAAACAATGAAAAGACAACTCTCCGATAGAGAGCACTCTTGATCTACAAAGTGAGATTCAAGAGATTTCTATTTTAAACAGTTGAATTATTTATGAAAGATACAAAAAATTAAAAGATGAAGTAATCAACCTAGTTAATGAAACAAAATGGGCTAATCTAACAATTAGTATCTACTTTGCAAAAAAATGAAACTACTCTAAGTACTCGAAATAAATCTAAGCTAAGAACAAAAAACACTCTTCCCCAAATGGGGAAGAAAAACCAAGTATGGGAGGCCCTATCCCACTTAGCCTTGTTTTATTAATGAAGTACAAATGCCTTTGGAACTTAATCCTTGTCAGGACTTTGAGAAGTAACTTAAGTAAAAATGAAAAACTCTTACGAGTTTGTACAAATAAGAATGACTTCTTTTTTGGCTTTGGATCCTTGTCTTTGGATCTAGTTCTGCTTGCTCTTTCTTGTTTGGTTTTGCTTTTGGTTCACCTGTGGATAAGAGCTCTAAACAAGGACTAGTGAGAGTGTTAGGAAACCAAATTTAACCTGTGATTCGAAAAGCTTAAGTGGATGAGAAGACAAGTGCCTTAAGTGGATGAGGAGATCAAAACAATGGAATGAGACCCAAAATCAAAACTTGGAAAGGATCAGGCAAGCTCACTATTTTTTATGTAAAATACATGATTTTTGGCAAAACGACTTGGGATTTTTTGCGAATTTAAACTTAAAGATTTTTTAACATTTTAGGCTAATTTCCAGAATCTGGAAAATTGCAGAAAATCAGTAAAAAAAACAGCAAGTACAAAATTGCATGTTTTTCGAGAAAAAGTCAAAAAAATAAAAAATTTTAATTTTTTTAAATTTTTTTCTGATTCTTAGTGAATTTCCAGAATTTAGAATTAACAGAAAAAAAGTCAAAAATCAGCCCAAAAAATAGCAAGCTTGAAATGGCGCGCTTTTCAAGAAAAAGTCAAAAAATTAAAAAACATAAAATTTTTGAAAATTTCCTGATTTTTTAATGAATTTCCAGAATTTAGAATTAATGAAAAATACAGAAAACTAGCAAGCCCAAAAAATGGAAAATTTGCATGTTTTTCGAGAAAACTTGTGCACGTTTTCCAAGGCAGAAAGAAAGATGGATTTAAAAAGGAAATGAAACTAGATCTTTAAAAATGGACCTTTAGAAAGATGGATCTAGCTTTGAAAAAATATATCTAAGGCTAGAAAGCCTAGATCTAACTTAGTAGAAGTCAAGAAAGCTTAAAATAAAGATTTAAATGACTTGATAACTTCTACAAAAGTGGAAAAGAGGTAAAATAGAACATTGAAAATAGAGATCCACTTGTAGCAATCAAAGTAACCAGTAGAATTTTTTGAAGTTTGTTTGGAGAAGGCACGAAAGATCTGGAACCACTTGCAACCCTGCAAACAAAAATATTAATAATGGAACACTTGTATGGTGAAGGTATTAGATGTCGAAAGCTCCTGCTAGATGCAATCCCTGAATACACAAACACTCAATGCAGATTTGATTAGAAGCCTAAGTACTAGATTGTTAGTCTTCAACAAACATAATAATCAAATTGCAATACAAGGGTAGGGTGAAAGAGATATTGCTTCACATAGGATGAAGACACAATGCCAAAAACCCATCAAGTGACCTCCAAAGTCTCAATATTTTATTAACAAAAGAAGCTTACAAAATCCAACAAAGTTTTTATGCCAAACTCTCCTCATCAATAGAGCTGAAAGAGCCTCTATTTAACAAATGAGAGAGTGCTAAAACCCTAAAACCAAAAAACCAACCCTAACCAGCTTAGCCATCTAACAAAGAGCTCAGACCTAAAATGGAGAACCGGGAGTGAGGGGAGGCCTCCACCCAGGCAAGGCGCCCCCACTCCACACCTGTGCACTGAAAACAAGCCAAGGATGAGGCCACATGTGTGATGTAGGTAAGCTAATCCTTAGGTCTGGATGGAGCCTTCGTTAGGTTTGGGAATCCCACTGATAGTGCAAGCTTTAGTCTTCACCTCGATCAAATCACCGGACCAATGAGTGCTCTCCATCTCATCTTTAACTGGAGATGACATGCCTGCTAACTGATAATAAATTAATTGCTCTCTTAATGATGATTGAAGCTGAGTTATGATAACTCCAATCATCATAAGTGCCCCATGAGATGTCATTTAGCCTTTTATTTTACTGAATTTGGATTAATTTGGAGAGTTTTAGTTTTCTCCAAAATAATCATTTTTTTTAATAAAAAAAGGCATTATGTGTCTGATTGCTAATCTGAAAGTTGGCTCTAACTGGCTAGCTGATCAAGAATGATTTTCGGCTTAAGGTTAGAGCCTTCAATAACTGAATTCTAAGTCCGAATCATGAATGGGTTTTTTTCCATTTAATTTATGGAAAAATTAACCCAAAAAACTTAGGAAAAGTAATTAAAAATTAAAAAATTGAAAAAAAAAAATTCATTGTTCGAAAAAGATTTTTTCGAATTTTTTTTATGTGTCCAGATGACTTAGGACATGACCATGATCTATCTAAATAATGTCTAGTAGGCTTATAACACTCAGTTGGGCTCTAATAACCCCTCAAGGCCCAGAATTCAACATCGAGCATTCCAGCTTTGGAGGAAGTGGGAGAAAACCTCGTCAATTATACTCGGCTAAAGGCAGAGCATAATTGTCAGGGGCAAAAAACTCCCTGGAATACCCTATTTGAGATTCTACATCTCAGGAGACCAAACCACTGAAAAATATCCTACTAGCACATTTTATTACAAACCCCGCGGGGCCATGGTCAAAATTATTCAAATAAAAAGGTGACTAGCCAATATTAGCTAGACAAGCAGACAAATCGACTGATACACTGGAATTAGACTTTGAACAAGTCTGTCAACCGGTGGCTCCTCAGGTAACCCAACTTATGGTACAAAAAGTTGGATAACACTACCAGTGGGTACCTTGCATTATTTGGGATTCTAATTTTAGGGGCATCAGCTAGTCTGAGTGGAACATAATCTACTAGAAGGTGGCAGAACCTGGTTCTTCATCATCTGGTGGTGGTGGTGTCGCTTTCTTACATCTACTAGAATGTTTCCTCTTTGACGTACCAAGTGGGTTTGGTTGTAATCTCACTTCAAGGATGAATGGGATATGTTCAGCTTTTTCTTCAACCACGACACGCGGTGGAGCATATGCGGCAATGTCTTCCATACTAGGTGTTGGTGAATGGGTTGCAACACCAGATTCCGCAACAATGCTTGTACTCGAAATAGATATGACCATAGTCTGCAAAAACTCGCCTCACCTCTCTTAGTTGCAAACACAACAACTCAATTTATTCGGTTGGGTGCAAACATAATGAATGATGCTTCGACGCGAAGATGATATGCATTCATCCATTCAAGAAGTCTTTCCTTCGCACAAGTGGGCAATAAAATAGAAAGATGGCAGCGATTTCGGTCACACAAGGAAATCGTTAGAATCATTACAAGGAAACCGTCACTTTCCCTGTTACTTCAGTGGTGGTTATTGTGCAATAATGACAAAAATGACCAAAAAGTATGTTGTCAAAATCCCCTGCATTCAAAATATTAACTATAGACAGTTGTCTTCTTACTACAGATTTTCAATGATTTTGATGACAACATAAGGCCCCATCCAATGTGTTTTTATCTTGTCAGGATGCCTTAAGAAAATCCTATCATAAAGGAGGACAAGTCCTCTGACCTGAAATTGCTTGTTCTTAATGTGTCAATCATGCCATACTTTATGTCGTTGCTTTTCAACATTTTGGTGATAACCTACATCAAAAGGTTCTTCATCTAGCTACACAAGTTGCGACAATATTTCTTCGATAGCAGCACTTTCTATCATTTCTGCAATTGGAGCAACCCTTAAACTGGGTACAATGTATTCCATTGGAATAACAACCTCTTGTCCACTAACTAGAATGGAGTTCAGCCTGTCAGCGTCTTATAGGTTGTATGGTATGACCACAATAACCCATAAATTTTGTGGTCCCAGCCGTCTCTTTGAACATTGCAAATCTTTGTCAATACATTCTTCAGAATCTTGTTGAATGCATTGACAACACAATTCTCGAGGGTGATATGGTGTTTTCTTCCTATGTTGGATCTGTAATTCTTCAATTAATTTTTTTTTCACCTAATTGACAAAGTGTGTTCCCTGATCACTTATCAAAATTATCGGGCATTTGAATCTAGTGATAATATTGTCAAATAGAAATTTGGCAACAGTCGCAACAGTACAATCCTTTACTAGTGTTGCTTCGACCTATCTAGTTAGGTAATCTGTCACAGTAATAATGTATTTTGCACATGTTTTCTTTCCTGGTGGGTTAATAGGTTCGACAAAATCAACAACCCATTTGTCGAATGCCTACAAAGTTATTTGAGATAGTAGCGGCATTTCATCTCGTCGCGACGATTTTCCAGTTCTCTGACAGATATCACAGTTGCGACAATATTTTCTAGCATCTACATGCAAAGTGGCCCACCATAATCCTACTTGCAATATGTGCCTGGTGCGTCAGTAATACATGAGGTCAAGAGCAACCAGACCATAGAAGTAAACAAGCTAATGATTGCAGCCCCAGCATCACATTCGGGGTCAGATAGAAGGGAGATTTTGGGTCGCACCTCTCTGCCTACACACTTAGGGTAAGCAAAACATGTGATAAAAGGTAGTGGTGGTGGAAAACCTTCACGACCCCCTCAACTACCCGTGTATGTGAAAACAAGGCACCTCAGAAGATGTGACAATGGAGGAGATGAGCGGGAAGGAGGTTCCAGAGATTGTTCCAACTACTCCCTCTCCCTCTTCCTCCCCATTGGATAACTTGTTAATAATGGCACAACTACAGCAGCTTGCGCAAGATCCAAAGCACTGCAAGACCATGCTACAAATCTTACAAGGACACACAGATGTGGTTTCTTTTTTTAACCATCGAGATGCATGCCCAAATTTTGCAGCAACACCATTCAAGTTGGTAGAAAATTGAAATAGAGGTGTAAACCTTTGAGAAATCATATGCTTTAATCGATAGTGGACATCCCTTGAACTCCATGCCCTTGGCTAGCCTTGCAACGGCTCTAGAAAATTTGCAAGGTTGGTCCACTATGCAATCCTACCTAATGCATGCCTCCACTACTGAAGTCAAATAGTGGATTATGAAGGTGGAGCACAATCAAGAGATAGCTCAAACAAATTGCAGCATATGCAGGTACAAATGGTGGATGCACTTGCGAATAGAGATGTGAAGCACTAGGCTCTTACAACTACAAATAAGAACCCTTTATGCTATCTCTGTCAACAACTTTCAGGAATGTGGCCTCAGCTAAGAGACCACAACCTTCTATTCCAGAAGCCATCTCACTTGAGCATCTACAAGAGAGTGTTGACCTACTTTGCTCCTCTTGGCAACAGTTGCAAGAGAAAACAAGAAATCTCCAGGAGCAGGTAGCCATAGAACATAATAAAGGAACCCAACAACAGAAGCTCATGGCAAGGTCGCCTACACTAATCACGGAGATCACTACAACTCGCACTCACCTTCACGATGTGACAAAACAAAGCAAGGTCAGCTTCTCCAATTTAAAGAATTGGATGGGCCTATTGGAGCAAAGACAAAGGCTAGTTGATGAATTGTGGGAGTATATCCAAAGGATGCACGAGGAGGCTCAAGCCTTGACTGACCCAATAGAGCAACAACAAAAATACAAGGAAATCCAAGTAGTTGACGATAAGTTAAATGTTATTCATAATGTTGCGATTGCTACAAAGAAGACACTTCAAGAGTTCCACCCTGTGACCCAATCTGTATATATTATGTTGCAACAGTTGTACTCGTTTGCTGACTCGGAATGGAAGACTTTGGAGAAACAAAATCCCTTAGTGCCAAACACTAAGCTGACACAAGCTTTCATTGTTGGTGCTAATTTATTGTTGGGAAAGTGGCAAGCATAGGTAGACAGTTATGAGGATTTCCCATCCAAACTTTGGCTGTAGAATTGACAAAGCAACAAAGTTGACTCGAGGGTGAGTTGTCAATTGTGATTGAGGCTAGTTGGCCCTTTCACTTTTCAAGACCTGGCAATGAAAGATCACTGGACAATCAATGCATGAAGAACTGTGGAAGAGAGGACATGACAGAAAATAGCACAATATCAATGCGTCTAAGTAGTAGTTAAATTGTCGTTGTGACATAATCAAAAATAGCTATTGTAATTTGTATATCAACATAGATCCATTTTAAACCTGGATTTATTTAGCACTGAGAAGAATCCAATTTATTAAGGTGTAAATTTTTTTATTTTAAATTTTTTACACTTTAAAAAGGAAAAAAAATACCTTAAATTTTCTGCACATTAAGAAAATGTTTACACCTCAAAAAATTGGATCTCTCCAAGTGCTTAATAGATGCAGGTTTAAGATGAATCTAAGTCGGTTTAATTTTTTTATTTTATGAGCCCACATAAATTTTTTAATTTTTAATTTTTATTTTTGATATGTTAGGAACTAACATGGAAACGTTAGGTTAGATATTGGGTTGTAAGCACCTCGTTACTCTCAAAGCAAAATGCTCTGCAAAGACTAAAAGATGAGGTTGTTGATTGTTGGAGATTTCGTAGGAGAAAGATCCGTTAAGGTCCAAGTAGAGTCTAGAAAGAAGCCCTTGAGCCACATAATGATTGTATGGGTTGTGCAACATTTTCTATATTATTGTTGAATTAATAAGAATGATAGTTTTGGTGCCCCGGAATTTTTGTTACCGATAGAATGTTTCATGCATATTGATTGACTAAAGCTTTATTATAGAGTACATTTGTTTATATGTTAAGATGGTATTTGTTGTTGCACAATAGTTAATTGTTATGCATAATTTGTATTGTTGTTAAAATGAATCTTACAATCCCAACACTATCTATTCATTACTATTTGTCTCACCTAACACTAGTCTTGGGTGTGCTTAAGGTGAGACTTTCTTCACTTTTGAGAAGATCGGAAATGTAATATGTCTATACTACATTAAACTTTTATTGGCTCATGAGCAAAGGAAAAAATAACACTTTTAACCATACTAAAATAACTGGAATAGTGTGTTCTTATACACCTTTTGAAACAAGAATGATGGTAAGAAGAAAATGTAGTTTAGATAATACTCTCACATGCCTTGATTTTTCTTTCTAAATAGTAAGTTCATATGATTTATAAAAATCACCAATGAGGTTGGTATGTATCCTGTATCTCCCATTTGACCTTATCAGTGCTTGGAGACTCTACCATCCGGATCTCATTCTCCTTCAGGAAACCATGTGCAGCGATCTACCGGCCCTTTTGTCTTTCTCAAAAATCTTACCTTCATGGGAATACTGCGCTATTAGTGCCCGGGGTCTCTCGGGTGGGCTTCTTGCGGCATGGAATCCTCTTTTGGCTAAATGCAGAGCTTACCTCACATTTGCTGGCATATTGCTCCAGGCCCACTTCCGTGGTCTTTCCGACCCTATCCATGTTCTGAATGTCTATGGCCCCTATAAAGATAGAATCTCTTTTTGGGACAAAGCACTCTGTGGTGGCCTTCTTAATCTCCCCCACCTTGTCTTGGCTGGCGACCTCAATCTCACCCTTCACTCATCTGAGACTTGGGGATGCAGGGCCTCCTTGGACCAACAATCTGACCACTTCCTTTCCCTCTTTGGTTCTGTTGGTCTAGTGGATGTTGCTCCTCCCACGATTGGTCCTACCTGGAGCAACGGTCGGTCGGGTGATGATGGCATCTGTAAGCGTCTTGATAGATTCCTTATCTCTAATGATCTTCTGCCCATTCTTGGGACCTATAGGACCTGGACTCATTGCTCTCTCTTATCGGACCACTTCCCTATTCTTTTTGAGTGGAATCTCACTAAGGGCCCCTTCAACTATCCATTTAAATTCAACAGGTCTTGGCTGGATAATCCTGACTATATTGACTGGTTCCATCATTGGTGGTCTACTAACTCTGGTCTGAATCACTTTTCTGGCATTGTGGATCTCTGCTTGACTCTCAGGAACCTCAAAACTGATACTAAGTCCTGGATTAAAGAAAAATCTGCTAGTTTTGTTAAGGCCACTTATCATTTGGACCGTGCCATTGAGTCCATCCTTTCTTTGGGCATTTTATCCAAGGAACAAAAGGCACATCTTTCACGACTTAATGCAGAGAGACTCAGTATTATGAACCACAATCAGCTCACGTGGCAGCTCAAAAGCAGACTTAAGTGGGCTCTTGAAGGCGACTATAATACCAAGTTTTTCCACTCTTTTGCATCAGGCAGAAGGTCTCAAAACACGATCTGGTCACTGGAAGATGGTGCAGGTAATGTCATTGAGGATGATGGTCCCTTGAAGGTCCTTGGTAAATCATTTTTTGAGAACATCTTTCGGGATGAGGGCCTCACCTGTCTTGATTCTCAGCTCCAAGTGATCTCCCTCTTTCCTTGTATGATTCTTGCTGAACACTCCTCGAGACTTACCTCACAGGTATCTTTGAAGGAGGTTGAACTTTCCCTTAAATCCTTCAAAAAGGATCGTAGTCCGGGCCCCGATGGGTGGCCGGTTGAATTCTACTTATTCTTTTTTGATCTCCTAGGCCCCACTTTAGTTCAGATGGTTGATTCTACTAGACTTACTGGGCATATTCCTCCATCTTTGAACTCCACATTTATCACGCTTATCCCTAAATTGGACAAGCCCCGAACTTTTGCTGATTTTCGACCTATCTCCTTATGCAACCTCCTTTATAAACTCATAGCCAAAGTCATTGCTAGCCGACTTAAACCCTTTCTTGATGTGGGCATCTCACATGAACAGTTTGGATTCCTTAAAGACCGCCTAATCACCGAGCCTATTGGTATTGTCCAGGAAGTCCTCCACTCAGTTAAAATCAAGAACTCATGTACTTTTGTCCTTAAGCTGGATCTTACCAAGGCTTTTGACCGTGTTGACTGGACTTATATTAGGCTTATCCTTATTCAGATTGGTGTCCCGCTCCTTACTGTCAACTGGATTATGTCCTGTATCTCCACTGTTAACTTTGCTGTTTTAGTGAATGGTACCCCCTCAAACTTCTTCCCTGCTTCTCGAGGTATTAGGCAAGGTTGTCCATTATCCCCTTTGTTGTTTATACTCGTTATCGAAGGTCTCAGCCTACTCATCAAGGATGCCAGGGACAATGGTCTCATCAGGGGTATTCGAATCTCGCCTTCACTGACCCTCTCCCACCTTCTTTTCGTGGATGATGTCATTCTTATGGGAATAGGTACACTTCAGGATTGGAGGGCATTCGAGGTTCTTCTTGACACTTTTTGTAAAGCTTCAGGAATGAGAATTAATTTTGATAAATCTTGTCTGCTCTATCACAATTTTGATGATACCTGTCTAAATGATTTTAGAGCTGCTCTGCCTTATAAAATGCTTCCTATCCAGTCAGGTATTACCTACCTGGGATATCATTTGAAACCCCTGAATTACAGAGTTGCTGATTGGCACTGGTTATTGCATAAATTTGAGAAGAGGATAAATCATTGGGCTTACAAATATTTATCTCTTGGTGGGAGGCTTGTCCTTATCAATGCTGTTCTCTCCAGTATTCCTGTATATTGGATGGGATTAGCTCCCCTTCCTTGCACCATTCTTCAGAAGCTCAGAAGAACTATGTTCAACTTCCTTTGGGGATCTACTCATTCATCTTTTAAGTACCATCTATCTAATTGGAATGATCTATCCAGGCCTAAATCTTCTGGTGGCTGGGGTATTAAAAATCTTACCTGCTTCAATCAAGCTCTGAGGCTGAATGTGTTTTGGAAAGTACTTCATTTCAATGGTCTCTGGTTTCAGGTTCTCCAAGCTAAATATCTCAAAGGGGGGTCGGTGGTGGATTGGCTACGGTCAAAATCTTTTAGCTCTCGTAATTCATCATTGTTTTGGAGGGGGTTTCTTCAGGTTCTTCCATGGTTGGGCTAGCATTTGTCATGGCAGGTTGGCAATGGAGAGTGCATTCTTTTGGGGACTGACCCGATTATGGGCTCGACAGCATCATTATCGTTTCCAGAAGATCTTAGAACATATCTGGAAGATCTTAATATCAGTACCTTGGCTCAGGCACGTAATCCATGTTCTGATTACTGGTACTCTGCCACTGAACTGGACCTCGGAGGTTCCTTTGCATCGGTCTGGAATGAGTTTATATTTGAGCTAGCAGGTTCAGGTATTCGACTTTCGGACAGTTATGACAAACTTGTGTGGTCTTATCATAAAAATGAGTGTATTTCTGCCAAGGAGGCATATGACCGTATCTTTTATTCATCATCATGTCTCAACTCTATGAATACATATCCCCCTGTATGGCACAAGGCTCTCCCGATCAAGATTTCATGCTTTACATGGCTTGTCCTGCATAATCGTATTCTCACATGGGATAATTTGCAAAGAAGAGGATTCACGGGCCCTGGCATTTGTCCTCTTTGCTGGGCTAATGAGGAATCGGTCGAGCACTTGTTCTCTTCTTGTTGGGTTTGGAAATCTGTAGCAGAATATCTTGTTGATTATTTCCACATTAATTTATGCTTGACAGGCAATTCTGTTGCGAATATTGTCTTTCGATGGGTGGATAAGATTCCTAAGAGTTCGACTATCTTTCTGCTGCCTTTCTATATGCTGTGGATGACTTGGAAAGCTCGTAATCTGGCAGTATTTGAAGGGACAGATAGGAACATACATAGCATCATCCAGCAGATCTTGATTTCTGTACAATCTCCAGTTTACAGGGCTGCCATCAAGAAAAGCAGAAGAAGAATTATTGGTCATTCACCAGTCAAGTCTTTCCCATGTGGTTTCTTCGATGGTGCATGTAACAACAGGATTGCTGGGGCTGGACTGTGCATTTTTCTAAATGACTCCCACTATATGGAATTCTCGTTGGGGGTGGGTCATGGCACAAATACCAAGGCAGAGTTGCTCAGTCTCTGGGCACTCTTGCATCTTTCTCATATGATGGGGATTCCACTTGCCCAGGTATTTGGTGATTCTCTGGTAATCATCAACTGGGTAAGGGGATCAGCTGCCCTCTCCCCACCTGAACTTGTTCATTGGTGTAGGGAGACAAAAAAGCTAGCCTCTAGCTTCCCGGAACTATCATTCACTCACATATATCGAGAGCACAACATGACTGCTGACCGACTTTCTAAAAAGGCACTTAGCCTTCCTCAAGGTAAAGGCTGCATTACGGAATTTGATGAGAATAAGCTGATTTACAGAGATTATATTCAGCTCTTTTGAGCTTGTTTTATGAGGTTTCCTCTTTTGTGATCTTTGGGACACATTATTTGATCATTTTCTGGTCTGAGGGGTTTTATTACCCATGTTATGCAGCTGTAGTTCTTTAGTAAGTGTTCCTCTTTAGAATGCAGAACAGAGTTTATTGGCTCTCGATAGATGTGACTGACCTGACAGTCCTCATTTCATGTTGAGACAGCATTCTGATGGGATTTCTTGGTATTTTGTGTCTTTCCCTCTGACGGGTTTATCCGGGTGGGCAGTCATGATTTTGTATGTTAAAATGTCTTTTGATTCAATTTGAATAACAAGGACAGTTTTTTCTTCTTGAAAAAAAAAAAAAAGATGCAAGCTTGTCTATGCTCTCCGACCTGCATTTCTCAACGTGTTAATTGTAGCCTCTCTCAAGACATCCCCTATAAACAATCCCGCCTCTCTAGATGCAAGCATGTACGTACCCCCAGACCTGATCTATCTCTCAAAGCGTTGATTGTAGCATCTCTAAAGACATCCCTATAAACCATCTCGCCTCCCTAGATGAAAGCTTGTCCATACCCTCATACCTGATCTATCACTCAAAGTGTTGATTATAAACCATTTTTGAAGACGGCGAGCATTAACCACCATCTAACGCAGCATTTAATGTTGCAAATATACGGAGATGCCCCGTTAAATCTGATAGTTGAAACAAATCCAACGGCGCACCTCTACGCAGCCGTAACATTAAACTGCAAAGTGGTTAGTGTGTGCCCTTGAAGATGAAGTTTTAAAAAGTGTCTGCCAACCTAACATAGAATCCTCTAGGATCAAGCATTGATAGGCAAGTTCACTAATTTGTGGCGTAGCCCACGATCTCAATAGATAAATGGATCTCAGAGTCTTGGTCCTCTAGGATGCATGGATAGCAGAAGAGGTTTTTTGTGTTTATATTCCAATCTAAATAAGTCTAAGATTTAATCTTTCGCACATGCCAGTGAACTGTATCTTAACCATTGGTCTCTAGATGTAAATCCAATGGTGTCGAAATCTCTACGGATCAGGTACGAGTTCGCCTTCTTCATCTGTGATTGATTTTCTTGGATGGAGATACCCTAGAGGATGAATGTAAAGATAGCTACACAGGCCCATATTTTATGGGATCGCAGAGACTATAAATGGTATCCAAATTTAAATGCAATGGTAAAAATCTCTACAGATCCAATATTGGTTCTTCTTCCGTATCTATGTTGATTGTCTAGGATAGAGATACCCTAAAAAATATCAAGGGTAGCTCAGGCAAGTTCCTCGAAGCAACAGCGCCAAAGGAATGCCAATGTCCATGTGTTAATATTTATGTTAAAGTAGAGTTGGACAAAGGCCTCCCCAAGGCCATTCTTCTGCATCTAGATGGGCAAACCTTCCTTCAAGGATTGGATTATGAACCGTTTCCTTGTAAGTGGTGATATTTGCCATGCATATGGGCATTTCGTTAAGAACTGCTCGCATGGCGCTCCTCCTACTGCTTCAAACAATTCTCAACAAACCAATCCATCGACTCAAGGGATTCCAAGCAAAGCAACAAAAAGTGCCTGCATCAATTTAGTCCAGCGATCAACAATGAAGGAGCATCTACCAGCGGCCGCCTTTCACTTACGTCATCAAAGATCACACGGCGGGAGAGACGCTGAACCACCAATGCAACCAAAACCACTGGATCGGCAGCCAAGAAAAATCGATCATCAACATTCCTTCGCGGGGTGGTGCACAAGTGATAACCCCAACTGAATTTCAACCATCTATTCATTCAGCGCAAAAGGCTGTATTTATTTTGCAAGAGGTCAATTTTTACCCAATTTCAGCCATCTATTCATTTAGCGCAAATGGCTATATTTATTTTGCAAGAGGTCAATTTTTGAAATCGGCACTTCAGGTGCAACGCAATGAAGCTGTGACCAATTTTTACCGAAGTTCAACCATATTTATTTTGCAAGAGGTCAATTTTTGAAATCCGCACTTCAGGTGCAACGCAATGAAGCTGTGTCCAATTTTTAACGAAGTTCAACTACCCATTTAAAGCAAATGGCTATATTTACATTGCAAGAGATCAGTATTTGGAAATCCGCACGGAAGGTGCAACGCAATGAAGCTGTGACAGTTGATATCTGATACCATGGACGATCCATCCGCACGGAAGGTGCAACGCAATGAAGCTGTGACAGTTGATATCTGATACCATGGACGATCCAAATTTTTGCGGGTGTCACCTGTCTAGATGATGGTTGGTTTTATCGTCCACCATTTGATTTCCGTTACTCAATTCCATGGCTGAAGTTTCGTTGCGGAACCAAGAGTATAAAATTAATCAGTCGCATGTTAATTAATGAAAGTCAAGGGGGGAAGTTTCGTTGCGGACCCAAGAGTATAAAATTAATCAGTCGCATGTTAATTAATGAAAGTCAAGGGGGGCGTACATCTTGCTTTTAATATTTCTTATTGGGTCACTGATTTCTGGGGTTGAGAGGCACCATTTTTTAAGAAACCATTAAAACCCCCATAAAAATTATTAAGTGGAGAGCGTATTTGATTTGTATGAGGCCAAGGTAAAAGTGAAAAGGGGTTTCGGATAGAGGAGAGGAGGGTGGCCCAGTTAAAGGTGTTTTTCTTGCCGTCTGTCTTTTCTTGCAGTTAAGTATTGCATATTTGCAAAGGGGGCTGAGGTCCCATTTGTGTCATCAATCAACAAGAAGAGCAACCAACAATTCTAAAAGGATCTATGGCTGATCCCTGTAGTTCAAATCAATTCCATGCCCCAGGAGTCTTGTTAGAGGCATCAAAATGTCCAAATGGGGAGTGGATTCCTAGGCCCTCCCCCCAATCCTTAAACGCAACAATCCCTGAAGCAGTGTCAAACCTTCAAGTCGAGCAGTAGAACCCTTCGATAGCTGGTGAAGACCAACATTTCCAATGGCGCAAGCCCACACAGCAATACATTCAAACTAAGCAAACCAAACCAAAACATGCTTTGGACGTTCTCAAAGCAAACTTGATCATCGAAGTCGAGACTGAAAAGCATAGGGCTGATCTGAGAATCATCACGATAGAGGATAAAGAGGAATAGAAAACGAAAGGAAAAAGGATTAACTCTCCAGACTGTAAGAGCCCCCTTAAAATCACTGAAGAAACGGGCCCCTCGCAACTTGAGTCTAATCACTCATGCCAAGAAATCCAACCGAAAGTTTACGGAAAATGAGGATGCAAGAGACATAACTTTAGGCATCCATAATAGCTCTTTAGTTACAGGGACTTCACTGGATAGAGGCTTCGTACGGATCCTCCTTCAAACTCTGAAACATTTTGTCAGTTGGCCAAGTTGCAAATTAAGCACCCAGGCTGGATCAGCTAAAAACTAGATCGTAAGCGTCTGTATTTTTGGACACAGCTTGTTGGACTTCTACAATCTAGTTTGTAAGCCTTGTTGTTCAAAGAAAGCTGCAGTGCTTTTTAATCAAGATCATCAACTGTTTCTATACCAAAAAACCAACAATGGGTTCCTGGTTCAATGGAAAATAAAGTGGCACGTCAAGGCCACTTGCTAAGGTTCAATTCCCCTGGAGACACAAACAAGAAGCTGGGGCTAGGTGCAGGTCTGTAAGGTTCAATTCCCCTCGAGGTACAAACAAGAAGCTGGTGACAACTTAATCATAGGTGCAGGTCTGTAAGGTTCAATTCCCCTGAAGGCACAAACAAGAAGATTCCCTGAAAGCACAAACAAGAAAGAAGATCCCCTGAAGGCACAAACAAGAAGCTGGGTCTAGGTGCAAGTCTGGAATAAGCTGGGGCTAGGTACAAGTCTGGGATGGAAGAGCATCCCGTCACCAATTCCCCTGAAGGCACAAACAAGAAACTGGGGCTAGGTGCAAGTCTGGGATGGAAGAGTATCCCATCACCAACTTAATCATAGGTGCAGATCTGTAAGGTTCAATCCCCCTGAAGGCACAAACAAGAAGCTGGGGCTAGGTGCAAGTCTGGGATGGAAGAGTATCCCATCACCAACTTAATCATAGGTGCAGGTTTGTAAGGTTCAATTCCCCTGAAGGCACAAACAAGAAACTGGGGCTAGGTGCAAGTGTGGGATGGAAGAGTCTGGTGATAACAAGAAGCTGGGGCTAGGTGCAAGTCTGGGATAAGCTGGGGAGATGGGGCTAGGTGCAAATCTTGGATGGAAGAGTCTCCCATATGGTGATAACTCAGTCAAAGAAAAGTGTTTTTGGTTATAAACATATAATTGTAATTTTTTTGGAATTTAAAAAGAAAGCATCTTCGATAAAGAATATGTGTGGCCGTGCCAAACAAGAAGTTGGGGCTAGGTGCAAGTCTGGAGGCACAAACAAGAAACCCCATCCCATATGGTGATAACTCAGTCAAAGAAAAGCGTTTGTGGTCATAGTCGGGTCAATTGTAATTTTTTTGGAATTTAAAAAGAAAGCATTTTCGACTGTGTTGCGGCAAAGGATCAAGTAGATCGAAGCACAACAGTGAAGGGCCAAGTAGATCAAAGTGCTGCTGCAAAAGATCAAGAAGATCGAAATGCTGCTGCAAATGAACAAAGTACTGCGAAGGATCAAAAGATCGAAGTGCTGCTACGAAGGATCGAAAAGTCGAAGCGTTGCTACAAAAGGATCAAGTGATTGTGTGATGTAGAAGATGAAGAGTAACTGCTCCAGTTATTGATTATCAAAACTTCCTATGACATATAAATGTATTACCTCGATGTACTGTTAAAATATTGTCTCTCTGTTCTCCTATAGTCTATGATGGCGTGTCAGTAGAATAACCTTCTCGTTAAGGGAGAGTGTTGAATATTGTAACTTCAAAGTATATTCTAAATGTATTTTACTGAAGTAACCCAAGGAAGATGTTATTAATCATCCGGCGAAGTGTTATTATTGTATTTGGTCATCATAGAGTCATGAGGTAAAGCCTCCATTATAAGTCGGGTCATTAGTACCCTAATGAATAATATAATATATTGTTTTGAGTCTTCCTAGGTGAAGTCAGCCCAGACAGTTTAGTGGGGCCGACTTGATTAGGGTAAAAGTTAGTTGGCTCAATGTGTATAAATAGAGGAGCTGTGATTCTTATTTGGACACAGACTCACTTACTTGAGTAGCGCATAGGAGAGAGAGAGAGAGACAAAACAGAAGGAGGAGAACATCTGTTTTTGGGGTTCTCTTATACATCTTATACAGAGGAAGTTTTGCTGGGTCTTCTTCCCCTTGAGGGTTTCCCAGGATAAATACTATGTCTATCTTGTGATTGTGTTTCTATCAGTGATTCTGGATATGCTGCTGCTATGATTTTGAATTGAACACTAATGAATCTAGTCTAGCATATGAAATCTTAACAGCAATGCCAAACAAGAAGTTGGGGGTTACGTGCAAGTCTGGAGGCACAAACAAGAAGCTGGGGCTATGTGCAAGTTTGGGATGGAAGAGTATTCCATATGGTGATAACTCAGTCGAAGAAAAGAAAAGTGTTTGTGATTATAGTCAGCCAATTGTAATTTTTTTGGAATTTAAAAAGAAAGCATATTCAATAAAGAATGCATGGCTGTGTCAGTTAAATGTTGAGCGATTTTGATGACAGAGTATCCATATGGTGACAACTTAGCAAAAGAAAAATGTTTGTGATCATCGGAAGCCAATTGTAATTCTTTTGGAATTTAAAAAGAAAGCATCCTCAATTCAGATATGCGTGGCTGTGACAGTTGTGCAGTTCAGTACACATCAGAGAAACTCGTGCAGGTTTTGCAGCTTGTTATGCTTCTAGAAAGTGTTACTTTTATCATATTCGAGCTCATTGTAATGCTTCTGTCATTTAAAAAGAATGCACCTTCAATAAAGAATATGTGAATATGTTTCGGATAACAGTATCTTCAGGAAAATCACATGTTGACATAAAAGGAAAAACTATCCAAAGAGTTGAATAAATAAAGGTTAGGGAAAATTTATTATGATAAAGATGGATCAGCTATAGTATGGGTCCATGAGAGAACTAATAACAAAGGTGGGAAGATAAATCAAAGCAAGGTTACAAAGTTTTAATAAAGCACGAACAGAAAACAAAATTAAGCATTAACTCATACATGATTGGGGTCGAATTTGTCCTACTAATAATTCTTGTTTCTTCCTGCAATTTAGTTTGAAAACTATCTTCAACCACCGAAATGTAACTGCACCTACTATCTTGAAAAAAAATCTTTAAAGACCAAATTTGCATAAAGATTACAAACTGAATGATTGATGCTGAGTGGCCAAGAACTGGAAACAATTTATGTTCGAGCCTTGGGATGTGTAGTGTACATAGGATGCACTCAGCCTCAACATCACGCAATTATAAATACATCCGCCAGTCAATAGGAATGCTCAGATATAAAATAAACGCTCTATGAGAAATGCAGAAGCAGATGAGAGAGGTTACATTATTTTTTTTATCATTCATCCGGGCAGAGAGAGTAATGAGATTGACAATATTGAGAGATTGAAGCAA
Source organism: Pseudotsuga menziesii (assembly GCA_001517045.1). NCBI lineage: Eukaryota > Viridiplantae > Streptophyta > Pinopsida > Pinales > Pinaceae > Pseudotsuga > Pseudotsuga menziesii. The sequence continues at coordinate 90,445 of LPNX011234246.1, forward strand.
AATATATGATGGTATCCCTTTAATTTCCAGAGCCTGAATAGTTTTTTCCATGCCCCAGTGAAACACCGTAGATATTAAAATCAGGCAATGTAATACATGGGATTGGGAAGCTTGAAGGTTCTGTCACCAACAGAATATCCATATACATCACTCCACTGATCGCCAGAGTTCCCTCGAATCTTAAACCCATCTTGCTCAATCTTCAATCTCTTCTCGGACTTATAAAGCACAGCAGTCTTCCCATGATCATCTGCCCCCCTGCAACACAAATTACTCATAAATATTCACCCAAAAAATCATCAAATAAAATACCCAGGCAATCTCATAAACTCAACACAAGATCTTTATATGCATTATCCCTCAAGAGTAACCAACAAAATCATTAAACAAAACAATTTTTTGGGTTGAAATGCTTCCAATGCACAACAGCAAGTTGCAATTATTCAATACGAGACATCTCATACACTCCCACCTACCTTCAGTTAAGCAGCTACAACTGAGGGTATCTATTCCATCAAAGTCTCTTAAGCAACTATAACTGAGGGTATCTCTTCCATCAAAGTCACAAAGGGACGTACACCATGCTATCTATTCAGCTAGTGTCACCAAGGACTTGCACCTGCCCAGATCTGCAATAAACAGCCCACCTTCAGAGGCATGCAAGCCCACAGTGTGAGATGTCTCACCCCCCACCCTCACCTTAGCTAAGAAACCAGGACTGGGGATATGTATTCCACCAAAGTTGCCAAAGACTTAGCACCTGGCTTCATCTGCAATAAATACCCCTTGTGGAAACATTTTGGCCTACAGATATTGACATGTCACTTGGGAGAATTGAACATTGACTCAGACAATAACACCCAGCCAGCTTTCATCAACCAGACAAGCCCTGTTGACATGGATATTCTAATTATCTCAGTATAAGGTTTTCTCGCTGCATCTCCGATCAAAATCCACCTACCATATTTTAAAACATCCAGCAAGTTACCAAAACAAAAATGGTACCAATGGGACATCGGTTCAATTCACGGTCGCTCAGCAAGGCTCAATTTTTGTTTTGGTCTGGCCCAAGCTAATGGCTTGAGCTTCCAGAGGGAATAGGTTGGGTGTAAGTCCGGTGATTTTGGTGGAATGGCTACCCCGAGGACTTGGCACACCTAAAAGGTCTGCTTTATGTGGTGTAGCCTTCTTTCCCCTTTTGTCAAAAGCACTTCAAAAGAAAAAACAGGAGACGGCCTGATTACCTCCACACAAGTTTTTCCAGTTTAATACACCTCAAACTCCACACAGGAAAATATAAATCAAAACTAACAGGCGTTCAAATCATCTAAATTAGAATCATTCCCCTGCATTACCCATCAAAATTCTACGATGAAAATACAAAACAAAAATACAGCAGTGACTTAAATAACTGAATACAGGCCCCTAGTACGCATTGGCAATTGAAATTCGCACACAAACATTAAAAAAATGTAATTGGTAAGCACACGGGTATGAAAGTGACATTGGGCGCCGTGATTACCTCAACAATAACGCCTCCCACGAATGATAACCAGCTCGGCCCAGATTCTTCTCAGTGGCATTCCTCTGGGTCTCGTCCCTCCCCGTCAATAAAAAGATCTTCATCCCCAATTCAAGCAGATGGGCGTACAATCTATGCATAGAAAGCAATGCCGGGGCCTTTGCTAGATCCACCCAATTATTAAAAGCGCTAACATCAAACATCTCGCCTCTGCAAGCGAGGATAAGCAAAGGCAAGCCCAGCAAAGAATTAGGCACTCATATGACCGGGTCTTAAAAGACGATAAGAAAGAAAATAGATAACGGGGGTGGGTAAGCGTCTGTCAGTCTTACCCGAACTGATGGGCAACGTAATAGGGCAAATTGGAGAGAAGGGTTTCATCAATATCGAATACCCAGGCGTCCTTCCCATCGCCTGTGGCTAAGGCCATGAGGGCGCTAGCGTAACTTATTGATTCGTTGGCCACCATCTGTAGGTCCCTCGAGTATTGGCTTCCTATCATGTAGTTTTGCACGTATTCCACGCAATCCGAAGGTACCTGTCTCCATAAGCGTACAGTGTTTGTTTCTACGCCGAATCTCCAGGCTTCGCAGTAGAATATAGTGTCTTGGGGGATCTGCTCCTGCTTCAGCTCCCACCTCTTCTGAGCTGTGGATTGCTCTGACTCCCAGTCATACTCATCCTCATGAAATATTCTCCAAGACCTTTCGGCTGCGGAGGAGGAGAGGTAGGCGCACAAGAGGAAGGAAAGGATGAGCAGGGCGTGGTGGTTGAGCAGAAGAACAGCCATCGAGGATGTTGCATAACAATTGGGAGTGGGAAAAACAGAATAATTGTCGTGCCTGAGCCACTGCTACAGATTGACAAACCAATGGGATAATGAGATTGACAAACCCATGGTTTGTATTCATATACAATCTCTATGCATTTCATCCCATTTTTTCGAGCTGACCCACTAAACCACCGACCAACCAATAAGAACCCATGAATGGGTGTGTATGACGAGGTAATTTTTAAAACCCATTATTTTAAAATAGACGAAATCAAAATTCAACCAAATCATGAAGTTTACAAAACATAATCAAATTTCAACAATACTATGAACCTTTTTTTAAATCAAATAAAACACATTTGTAATTTATGGCGTCCTCTTCATTTTATGAGAAATTTAAAAATAAACTAGTAATCTTTTGGTTCCATGTATTTCAAAGATTCACAAAGAGAGCGTTCCCTTGAGACCCATTGTAGAAATTATTGGTTCACTAACATATAAGTTAGCTAACGCTTTTAGCGAACAAGTTGAAACTCTTGGTAGGTAACAAGGATTTATACATTAAAGATTCATTCTTTTTCATTGAAAAGATTAAAGGGAGGCATATGGGGAACATGAAATGCTTTTGAGTTTGGATATGGTCTTTTTGTTCACAATGATCCCAATAGGTGATGCTACCAAAGTTAATAGACCAAGAAACGACGAGGCTAGGCTTGTGTCTTAGATCAACTTTTTCCAGCGTTAAGGGAGAACTATATAAGCAAACTTGTGATGTGGCCATGGGCTCCTCGCTATCACCAATAGTGACAAACTTGTTTATGAAGAACTTTGAACAAAAAGCTTTTCATACAACCCATTTGAAACCATAATGGTGATAAGGATATGTTGATGACACATTTGTTATTTGGGGCCATGGAATTTGTTATTTGGGGCCATGGAAGGGATGAACTAGAAAAATTTATTGAGCATCTAAACAACCAATGGAACTCAATAAAATTCACAATGGATCTCGAAGAAAATCGACCCCTTCCATTCCTTGTTGTCTTGATGATAAGAGAACATGATGATGGCGTAGCACATAATTTTTATCGAAAGAAAACACATACAGACCAATACTTGCATACGAATTCTCACCACCATCCTAATAAAAAAAAGGGGGCTCCTTAACACTTTGATTACTAGGGCCAAAAGAATCTTTGACACTAAGCACTTTTGACAAGAAAAAGAGCATTTTCGAAAAGTCTTCTTAAGCAATGGATACACCACATCACAAATCAATAAAGCCTTCTCCAAAGAAGAAAGGCATTAAAGGAGCTCTCAAGAATCTGTTAAGGAAAGTAATGTAGGAGACCTAAAATCTTTCCTTCCATACATTCAAGGGGTCACTAATAAAATTTCCAAGCATTTGAAAAAGAAAAACATCGATACAATCTTCTCTCCATTATACACTATCAAGAAACTTATTAGATCTTTGAAGGATCATGTGGACCCATTGTTACAAAAAGGGGTTTATCAAATTCCTTGCACTTGCAAAAAAACTTACATCGGAGAAACAGGTAGGTCTATCCAAACAAGAATTAAAGAGCACAATTATGACATCTATTTGAATAAAATTCATAAATCTGCATTAGTAGGACATTCACACAACACGAAGCATCCCATAAAAATTGAGGACATGAACATTTTATCCAGAGTTGACAATTGGTCCAAAAGAAGGGTGAGAGAGGCTATTGAAATTGTTAAGAACCCCAATTGTCTAATTTGTGACGATGGCTTAATCATTAGTAGAACTTGGCTACCATCTCTCCTCAAATGAATTCCATATTCGATGGTTTAATTGTTACTTTTTAAGTTTGATTTAGATAGCCTCTCTACTATTCAAATGTAACAAGTTGGCTTATTTCTTGTGAAGGGTTGGCCTCAAAACAAGGAGGTTGTTTTCTATTTATTCTTGAAAGAAGAGGTGATAAACCTCGACATCGTCGTTGTCCTAAAGATGAGCCTTGATAGGCCTCGAAATGTTGACAAAAAGATGGAATCTACCATAGTTTCTTCGGTAGATGCCAATCAATTTGTAATATTAACCTAGAATGGAACTAGCGACCTCAAGAAGGACAAGCAAAACTTAGACCAATGCACCAAACAAATGTTTTAACATAATCAAATTTTAATAATGTTATGAAATTTGTAATATTAATTGAGAGAATAAATGAAAAAAACATTTATAGTGTAATTCCAAAAATAAAAACAGTTATAGTGAAATTTAATCCATCTCCCACTTGAAATTATCTTAAGAACTTGATTCTATGCATTTAATTTGGTTTTATATTTATGAAGTAGATTTCAATCGAAAGAAATACCTTGTATGAATAAGGATCAATAGAGATGTCAAGTCGAAACATTGAGATAACTGTGATGTGTGGCTTCCATGCAAACAAATAAGCCATATGTTTTCACCATGTAAAATATGTAGTACTTTGCAACCATCAAGTACCTCATATTTCTCATTGAAGAGACCTTGTATGAAGTAGAAGGATCAATACATATTCCAGGTCATAGCATTGAGAAAATTGCAATGTGTGGCTTCCATGCAAACACATAAGCCATATGTTTTCACCATGTAAAATCTTCAATACTTTGCAATCGCCAAGCACCTCATGTTTCTTGTTGAATAGACCTTTATTCAAAAGCCTCACTATTCATCAATATTTTAGACTTATGTTCACACTTTCATGAATGGACCATTTTATAGCTTTTTATCAGTTGAAATTGTCTTTAGGTGTGTTTTGTATGCTGAATTGATATGGGTGAGGAATCAAAGATTAGAATCACTAATAAAATTGGTTGTTTTAAGGTTTGTGTCCATGAGACTTGAAATCAAGAGAAGGGTGATTGAGAGGGATGAGTTTTGGACTACTAATATTAAATTGTGTTGCAATGAAGTCATTTGGTTGACAACTAAAATAACCAAATAAATCCTATTGTTGGCCAAATCATGCCAAGTTTAGCCATGCTTGCAGTGCTATCTCAATTTATGTTATATTCATATCTTTTGAGGATCTTGCATTTGTAGAATTGTGACAGGATTTCTATCTTCAATTGAATCGCGGTCTTCTAAGTTCAATCCTCCATGTTAGTAGCCACAACAATAGTTTTCTTCTACACAGATTGTTGAACTACGAGGAAAAAATTCAAACTATGGACTTTTCATGCATAAAAGATATAATTATTTGAATATTTCTTAAGCAATTTTGAACACGTTTTGAACATTTTGAATCAAAATGAATAATTTGGCAATTTAAAAGAATAACTCAATCAGAAAATCAATGAAATTCAAAGAAATGCCTTAAATATATTCATATAGTTTTTGTTGTTGGATTAAACTTCGACAAACCTGATTCACTAACAACAAACCCCAAGATATTAGCGCTTTCGGCATCACCTGTAAGCAAGTGAAGTCTCAACCGAAGCAAATATGGGAACTGCAGGAACCATGTTTTTGCAGCAATGAAGGGAAGAGGAAATTGTTCTACAAAATAACCCATCAACAAAGCTTCAACATGCATTAATAAAACCATGAAAATAACACAGTGCATACATTAACTGCGTAGTAGTATAGTAACTTAGATTGAGTGTAGATTATTATCATTACCACATAGCATTATTACACAAGTCAAAACATATCATTCACACAGCAGAAACCCAGAATACACCATGAGACACAGAGGATCTTTACGTGGAAATCCAAAACAGGAGAAAACTACGAAAGGGTTTAGTTAGTTATAGATCGTATTACATCAAGCACTTTAGGTAGATCTGTTCACTTAGCTTACAGACCTATTTTTCTTCTTCTCTCAATACATCTCATATTTGCGCACTCAGCCTATAGATTGGTCTTTTCAATTACAAGTAAGATCATCACCATACCAACAACAGTAATACAACAATGTTCGACCAATTCTCACAAAACTAGCAGCAATTCTTTTTCATTCTTTCATCCTCCTATTCTACCCAAACCATTACATATTAATAATAATCCCATGGTCCATGCGGTCCATTAAGTGGACACACAATTCTAACCAATTTCTTGGTTGACGTGATTAACAACTATCTTTCCCTTCTTTTTCTCCATTACGTTGGGGTCCTTCCTTCTTTTGCGGGAACACATACTTTGACCACTTCATTGCACTACCTTATTCACACCAAAACTTTTTCGCAGTCTATCCAAAATACCTTAGGCCCAACAAGCCCCCAATACTCATATGTTGCTTGTCCATAGCAACTTAATCTTGCGCCTTGGGATACTTCCAAGTTTCCAAAAATTTAGCGTATATGTCCTTTGATGCTTCAACAATTCCCTTTACTTTTTCTCCTTGTGTGTCCAGTTCCTTGACCAAATGTGTAGTCATAAGTCCTTGTAGTTGATCCTCCACTAGCTACACATTATTCTTTACCTCTACATGCTCTCCTCCAATGATTTATGATACATGAACTGGTTTGTTCTACAAGGTCTCTACCCTTTGGCTCATCTTATGTTGTTAATCTCATAGGTTTTTAATCTCTTCCCGTGATTGCTTACTCTCCACGACTTTTGACATTCTGTCAATTGGTGGCAGATTCCTTATAAGATCTTTAAACATCACAACTCTACTATGTGCCTCTTCCAATTTATTTGTCACCTCCTACATGCCCTCATCATCCATCATTGTTTCCCATGCTTATAAACTTTCATCAAACAACTTTGCACATTCTCCCTCTAAAGACTTAATGCTATATGTCAAAGCCTTCACTGTGACTTCTCTCTGATCCTACACCTCTTACAGTGTGGTAGGCACCAACTATGCTTCCAATTCACTAATATGTGCATGGAACCCTTAATGGCTTCACCTAGGCTCGACATTCTATCTACAATTATTGTTTCCTTTGTCATTTCCACTTCAAGTATTGCGCTACATGTTACTTCCATCACGTTCTACAACATCTTGTTCTGCTCGACGATTTCATCCCTCTCCCTCTTGAGTTGCTTACATCTATCTTTAAGCTCATTTCTTTATGCACTATGTTTCATCATATCAGTGAAGCTATACTCTTCTCGTGCTTTGATATCCTCTACAATACTCAAGTGTATATCATGTAAAATATGCATCGGTAGCTCCGCCAATCTCAGGTCAACACGACTTAGCTCTTCGGCAAAGGTTTTTACCTCATGTACCAGGAAAGTTAGTGCCTTTTGCATTAGTGTCACAATTCTCTATTGTGCAGTTAAGTATGAACATGGCATTGATATTTCACTCCCTTCAAACACAATTCACTTTTCTCCTACTGCTTGCGTCATAGTTGGAGATATCCTTATTTATTCCAATGCTTTTCGTAGCCCAGGGATTTGGCCTATAATGATCTAGTACAACTGTAAGTGCTTCTTCTCACCTTTCTGACAAATATCTTATATAGTGTCTTTGAATCTCTCTATTAGCATATCCACATCATCTTCTGTTAATGCCAGAACTACGCTATCCTTTTGAGTCTTCATCTTCATTCTTCTCCCTTCCTTGTTTGATTGTTCGTGCATTGTACCTCCTCTTGCTTCTTTATTTGGCTCATTTCCTATAGTGTCATTCTATAGATCTTCCACATGGTTATACTACTCTTGGGTAGCTCCACCATTTTGATGGTCCCCTATCTGCGACACATCAGGAGACATTTCTTATGTAGGGACTAGCACCTTCCATTCCTGAGGCCATTCTTGAATAATTACGCTAACATCTTCCTCTGACAACTTGTAGTGTGTAGGAATCCACTCCTTTTTAGTGTCTCTCCTTGCTTGTATAAACATGTGTTGAGGACTCGTTTTAAATTTGGCAATGTTTTTAAACAAATCCACAACGTGAGGCTCTATGTGGGGCGCCTATCTAATACTATATTGAATGCCTTCCTTATAGACATAAAATGTAATTTTTGCATCCATTTGTCGATATGGATTGTCACTATGACATAATGATGCATACCGCACAACCAAACAACTACCATGTGGCCTCGCAAACTGCGAGCCTTCTGGTTCATTCCAAGCAACTAAAGCAATTAAGATTAGTAACCAAAAGTAATAGAAAGGGATACATCTCTCATGTGCTTCATGGAAATCACTCAAGAATTTGTTAACTAAGAATGTCGTCTAGTTCATTAGTACACCCTCGACACATTGTTCTACTAGCGCTACTGTTGTCATTCGGACTTGGTTAGGGCGACACTTCCTCAACAACTTACTTGCAAGCACCCTTGTCATAAAATGCACCAATTGATATAAATATATGCTACATCATAGCCTCTATTTTTCTTCTCCAAAGCACACTTCTCCTTCATTTTGCTCGCAATATCCTTATCCTTCTCCTTCCCTACAAAGTAGAGTTCCAGATCCGACCCTACAGAAGGCAAGCCCATTATCTGTGCCACAAGGTCTGTATCAATGGAAATCTGCCTATCCATCCATAGAAATCTTCCATGGACACATATTAATAACTTCTTTACATGTGCATTAACTTCCACACTTCGACCGAAATGTGGGATCTTCAGGAGACTTAGGATGCCCAATTTTTCCAATCCCCGATCCCACCACTATGGTTCCACAATATGTACTTTCATCAAATATTTTTCTGAGACAAACTTTGATAATTTCTTCTTGTCCACTAGGTCATGATCTGCATACTTCAAGTTTGGAACCTTCCCCATCATATCTCCTTCCTTGATTACTCCATTTGGAATATTTGTCATGTCCAATGTATACTTGGCATCCTTCAACAACGTAACCGATTTTGCATTCTTATTCCTTGGTGGTACAGATGGTGGAAGAACTGATGGGATCACAAATGTTGAAGCCTTTGCATAATGCTTTCTCTTAGTGTGGGCTTCTATATTTCCCATTCGAAGTGACCTTCATGCCTTCCTTCTTAATGGGCCTAGTGTTGTTGATGGAATCTCTTCTACTACTACTTCAGGTGGTTCTGAGGCTTGTTGAATTCTTAACTCCGTGAACTCTTTCACAATATTAATTTAATACCCTCATCCATCTATGATTTTAATACCTTGTGATCTTGACCTATTTCCCTAGGTTCATTGTATTTGACCAGATTGCTTCGAGATTTAGTCAATCATTCAACATTTATTGTCATTAATTCCATAAGATCCTTTCAGACATTTCTATCTCATCCACAATTTCCTCATTATGAGCCAACACTTTTTTCCCTGATATACCTGCACCCCTATATACATCTCTAATTATCTTTGACATATTCCTATCCCTGTCGTATATGCAGATTCTTGTTGTGTCCAGTGCCCATCTCAACTACATTTGGAACCTGGATATCGTAGCTTTGTTCATGCTTGATGAATGAAGGTACGGTTGTTCCTATATAGCTTCATCAAACTCCCATTGACTAAACCATTCATGAGTTCTCCATTCAACTTTTGTAATTACACATAACCCCCTTATGTTACATACTTAATCACATAAGGTCCCAACCAATGCATTCTAAACTTACCAAGGTGTTTGAGGAACTTACTGTCATAGAGGAGGACTAAGTCTCTTACCTAGAACTTCTTTTGCTTGATATGTCGATCATGCCATGCCTTTTCCCTTGCTTTATGTACTTGTTGATGGAATCCTGAAATGAACATGTCTTCTTCCAACTTCAACAACTATGATAACATTTCTTCTACTGCTCCAGTGTTTATCATCTCTGCGAAGACAACAATTCTTAGGATTGGCACAATGTATTCCATGGGCATTAAAACTTCTTGACCATATACCAACCTAAAAGGTGTATAACCTATCAAAATTTTATAAGTAGTTCTATATTCCCATAATACTGCTAGTATCCTTAGATCCCAATCATCATGATTTACATTGCATACTTTAGTTAAAGCATTCTATAAAATCTTGTTAAAAGCTTTGACAGTTGCATTTTCCTAAGGATGATATGGGGTACTATTTTGATTGTAGATATGAAATTCTTCTACCAATGCTTCAATGGTCTTGTTTAGGAAATGTGACCCTTGATCACTCATTAAAATCCTAGGACAACCAAACCTAGTAACCACAGTCTCAAATAAGAACCTCACAGCAATCACAGAATTACAATACTTCATTGGTTTAGCCTCAACCCACCTATTCAAGTAACATATCGCAGCTATGATGTATCTAGCTCCGGTCCTCTTCATAGGTGGGTTAATTGGTCTAATACAATCAACAACCCATTTATCAAATGTATGTAATGTTACTTGAGGTACTTGTGGCATTTCATCCCTTCTTGGTGGATTTCCAATTCTTTGCATACATTACAAGATTTACAATATTCCTTTGCACCTTTGTGTAAGGTAGGCCACCAAAGGCCTTCCCTCAGCGTTTTTTATGTTGTTAAGTACATAGTTTCCTCCTGCAACACCACCATGAGCCTCTGCTAAGATCATTGTCCTTTCATGTTCTAGCACACATCTTCTCATGATTACATCTGGACCCAACTTATACAACTATCCTTCTATAAGCTAATAATCTGTTGCATTTACAACCAAATGTTTCTTCTACGCTACAATGTAATCTATAGGTGGCATACTTGTACTAACAAACTAAACAATGTCTTTAAAATAGTTATCCACCATCCTCACTGAAAATAATTGTGCATCAAGTAGATTATCATCCAATTTTACTAGTAATTCTATTGTCTCCAACCTCTACATATGGTTATGGTTTGAATTCAACTTTCCAAGTTTAACTATAATCTCAAAGTCATATTCTTGGAATAAAAGCAACCACCTACATATATCCCCCCCAACATTAGCTTATTAACTAGGTATCTTAAAGGATAATGGTTAGTATACATATTGAAATGAGGTCCCAACAAATAATGTCTAACCTTTTGAAACGAATATACCATTTCCAACCCTTCTCTTTATGTTGTTGTGTAGTTCTTTTATGTTGTAGATAGTTTCCTACTAGAAAAAGAAATAGGGTGGTCTATATCGGCTTCTCATGGTTGTGCCAAAACTGCACCTAAATCTATATATGAAGAATCGACATGTCCATGAAATTCCTTTCGCCAATATGGAAAGACCAGGATTGGAAAAGTTACCATATTTTATTTCAAGGTATCCAAGCCCTTATGACATTCCTCATTCCACTGAAATTTAATATACTTCTTCAACTTCTCCATAGGTGTTGTAATCTGTACATATCCCTTATTAATTTTTTTGTAGTAGCATGTATGGCCCAATGTTGTCCTCAACTGTTGCACTAATGTAGGTGGTGGAAAATATACAATAATATCAATCTTAGCAAGATCCATTAAAAGGCCTTGTTTACGTATGACATACCCTAGTAGAATACCAAAAGGAGCATAAACGATACATTTATTTAAGTTTAAAGAGATTTGGTATTGTCTACATCGATCCAACGTCAACCCCAAATTATCAATATGATTCTTCAATAGGCCAAAAATTATCCAATCATCAAAGTATACCTGGAAAAAATCATGAATAAATTATTTAAAACTGCGACAGCTACCCTGGAGAAAATAACAGGGGCATTCTTTAGCCCAAATGGCATTATTGTATACTGGTAGAAGCCCCACTTTGTTTTAAATGTGATCTTATGTCAAGCTTCCTTAGCAATTTTAATATGATGGTATCCATAAAATCCATCAATAAATTAATAGGCTTCCTTGCCTCCAACTTTCTCTAATACTTCATATGTAAAAGGGGTGCGGAATGGATCATCTAAGAATGCATCATTGAATTTTATTAAATCGACACAAATACTAACTTCCCTTATTTTCTTATCCTAAAATACCATACGGATAATCCACTCTAACTCTTCCACAAGTTCAATGATTTCTACATCCATCATCCTATCAATCTCAGGCTTCACTTTCTATTTATATCTTGGATTCAACCAGTAAGGTCGATGTTTAACAAGATTGACATTAGGATTAAGTGGTATCTTCATTTCTCCTAAGTCACCTGTAATCCCATTCATTTCTAAAAACTTAGTAGGGAAGAGATCCTGATACTCATGCAATAAATCAATGATTTAGTAGTACCTTATATTAGAAAACTTTGTATTCTCTTCTGAACCAATATTAACTTTTCTGTTTTCAAAGTCTTCACAAAATTTGCAGATTCTATCTTAGGCCTTCCTATGTCGTGTTCTCCCGTGACTCAGGTATATGCAGGTCCTTTGGATCATGAGATTCTTGGTATCCATTAATATTATAACATTCCAATGCCTGTTGAAATGTCACAACCCAATCTAGCATGCTGCATCCATGTAAAGGTATTTCCTCAAAAATGTTCTGCTTAACAGCTTGTAGAGTTGCATCCACTATTGGAATGTCATCCTCAAAGATAAAAATATTTTTGAAGTTCATAATCATAACTTCCCAATATGCAGTTCCACATTGTAGTTTGAACTCCATATGCCAATTTCTTGGTTTAATATCTAAGGTATGAATAAGCATGTGTACCCATTCTCGCTTAGGTATAGTCCTCCATGTTGTTGCACATTCCATTACATGTTCTATAGGGATAGATAACCCATTATACTTTACCTTGAAAATTTTGAGTCCCTCCCCAAATCTAACTTCTAATAACTCTTTGTATTGTGACCATCCATTTATATTACTCTTACGAGCATTCCTCCATGTCATGGGGATAGATTTCAGGGCTACAACTAAAGCTAATATCCTTTGTTGCTCTGGAACTTGCATTTCAAATTCAGAAATAAAGGCATCTAAGTTTCTTAAACCATCATATACAGGTAGATTACTTACCTCTGTTCCAATCTAGCGCAATGATCTGGTGATGCCAGCACACCTCCTCATGGAAACTTCATGCAACCTATTTTTCCAGTTCTCCATCCCTTCGTCTGAATATGATGCAAAATAAAGTATACTACGCCAACTGAGATTACCATGTACTATAGGACTAATGTAATCATCCTTTATTGAGGTCATTTTGTAAATATTTTATAACTCTTGAGTTTCATACTCCTCTCCCACTGGTTTGACATATCTTTGACCCTCCAAAGGATCCAAGGGTGCAATAACCCTCATATTCCCTCCTTCAAATGTCATCAATCTCTTTTTCAAATTGATAATGGCATGATTATCCATTACCCAATATATTCCAAGTAATGATGTATAAGGGTTAGTATCATCTATTATTTCAATGAATTCAAAATCAGCATAGCTTCGCAGTCCATCCACATCGATAGGTACCCCTACTAACTTACCAAATGGGACTATTTTTTTCTAATTTGCTAGTCTTAATTGCATTATCGACCATACAAGCTTTGGATTTCCCATATTTTCCCATGTATTCTTAGCAAGTACACTTACATCTGACCCTAAATCCAAAATTACAAAATCCATATCATAATCCCCAACCTATGCACTAAGTCGCAGTTCCCTTCGTGTTATCCTTTTCTTTTGGAACTAGTCTACAATCCTTTCTACTACGGGATCTACCACTTCTTGGTCATATTGACCAATCAGACTAAGAAGTTCCTTTAATTTTTTTTCATTATTTTTATAGATCTAAATAACTCTGGAGAAAACTATTTAATGTACTTACCTTTCCTGGAGATTTCTTTGGCACTGAATGGTCATATATTGGAGGCATATCATATATTGGTTATGTATCATACACTGGATGAGTCATAGATGATGATCCACACTCCTTTCTAGCTTTGACATAGATCTCCTTTTCCTTCTGAGGGCTAAATGCTGGTGGGAATCCAACTGCTTTCCTAATCCATGGATCACACTGCTTTTCTTGTGATATTCTATCACCACTTGTCATAGCTCCTCCTCGTGTAACTACTACAATAGTAGGTTTATCCTCTTTTCATTTTGATCTTTTGGACATTTTGGTTATGGTTCTGATTCTGTTTTTTGTTATGATTTTGATTTCTTTTTGCCTGCCACTTCACTATCAATTAGGGACAATCCTTAATAGTATGATCTGGTTCTCTGCAGTATGTACATGTCGAACATGGGTTACGAAAATCTCTCACGAAGTGTCCTAGTTGTCCACAATTGTAACATATTATCTACCCTCTTCCTCTGCCAAATCCACCTTGGCATCTACCTCTAAATCCTCCTCTACTAGTTTGGGTTTGTTTCCTTTGGGCATTATTCTTCTATACTACCCCTTCTGGTGCAACCTCCCCTTGAACTCTGTACGCATCTGAAGTACGCTCCCTCGTAAGATCCAGTCCATGACAATCATTTTCATCATGACCAACCAACTTACAAAATTTGCAATATAAACTTGTCAGAGTACTTACATAATTCTAGAGTGTAGGAAAAGCCATCGGAGAGTGGTTTCCTCTACATATCTCACACTAGATACCTCCGGGAGGCAAGGGATTGGAGCTCCTATTGCCAAGTAATTTATTTATGTCGAGCATTCATTCTTATGGTGACCCTCTATACTACAGGTGGTACACCATATTTCCCTACATTTTTCCTTCCCCTTAGCAATTTCTTGCAACTTGATTGTTAATGCAGCAAGTTGCATCTAGACTTGAGCCATTCCTATGTTATTTTCTCCTATAGGGGTTGCTTCTGATTTCATTTCCAACTCTAATGAATCCAACTATGTTAGGATATTCTAGTGTGCCAATGGGACTCGTATGTGCGGAAACAATCCTGCAATGAACCATTCTGTATGTTTCTCTTCATGAATTTTGAATGTCACCTTGTCTATCAATGTTTTGAATCTTTGATCAAACTCCAAACTGACTCATTTTCCAATTGCTTAATTTCCTTCAATTCAGTGATGTACTACACCTCAAATTTCAGCTTCTTGAACTCCTTTACCAATGCATCCTTCACTCCAGCCAAAGTTCTATTGGGTACAATGGTTTGATACTTTATATACCACATCATCGTGTGATCTCTAAAAGTGGTTACCAACTACGTCAATTTTGTGTCATCATCTTGGACTTGCTTCACCTGCCATATTGCTTCACACATAAATGGATGTTGATTTAGATTGTGTGTCCCCTTCCCTTGGAAGATAGTCATCCTTAGAGTAGGGCATACCCCTGGCATTATAATATGTGTAGTTCTATTACTGGGTGTTGTAGATTTTGTTTGAATGGTGAATTTTCCTCCGCTACTTCGACTACTAAATTGCTATTATTATTAACTGGAAATACAAAGTTTGGACTTCTTACCTCAGATGTTGGGGTCATGCGCCAGGTTGAGGGTTCGAAATAGATCCCATTCTAAAGAGGGAGATTTACTTTGCGTGGACTGAATTTCTTTCCTTCTTCTTCCTCTGAGTGCGGCAATCATTCAATGTGGGGTACTGCACAGAAATTTCTTTCATCGGTCGCAATCCTTTTCCTTTTATCAGTCTAAAACCTCTTTCCTACATGCATTAATCTCATCTCTTCTACTGTTGTATCCTCCTTTCTGGTAAGCATCCTTAGCTCATCCTTTCTTCATTCATCCTTTACCTACCCTCATTTAGTTCATCTTTTGGCCACCCCCCTGCTCCCCACTATGCATGTGAATGCTTAGCTGTTCAGGTGATCAGATTCCAATACCATAGTTCCTTTATCACATAGTAACATATTGATCCATGTATATAATGACTTTAGGTACCTTCCACGTGGACATTTAAATAACTCTCTTTCCACTATGCTATAAGATTGAGTATAATCTACAACAAACAATGTAACATACCGTTGTAAAATACTATCCAACCAATAATCTAATACACGTGATATTGGATTACTTACAATGTTTATTAACTAGATCCATTCAAGGGTCTAGTCCCTTGTACCATCCAAGTGATGTCCTAGGTTTGATTTGACTAACCTTAGTAACCACTCTGCCAAAGTATAGGGAACTCACAAAAAAACCATTCATACAGATCTCTATAGATGTACTTTTGCAACTAGCGTTTTGTACTGCTCTAGGGGTTCTTATTCTGCTCTTTTGCAATTTTGTATTATTTCATCTTTATCCAATCTTCTACTTCTTCCTTCATATGTCTCAAGAAATTCATACCAGTTGATCCTATCTCTCCCTTCAGTCACAAATCCTGGTCCCGACAATGGAGCCATTTGTTGGCTTAAACTTCGACATACCCGATTCACTCACAACAAACCAACAAACCCCAAGATACTATCCCTTTCAGCATCACATGCAAGCAAGTGAAGTCTCACCCAAAGCACCTATGGGAACTGCAGGAACCATGTTTCTGTAGCAGTGAAGGGAAGAGGAATTTGTTCTACAAAATATCCCATCAACAGAGCTTCGACATTTATTAGCAAAACCATGAAAATAACACAATGTGTACATTAATGTAATGTCCCTAAAATTTGTAAAAAAAATAAAATCAGAGGCTAATAAAATACTAAAATTTCAAGGATATCGTTTAAAACTTCTGCAAAATAAAACTTAGTTGTACACTGAACCTAAGTGCTGTAAGTTGTTTTCCCTCTATGTGTTTTCATGTCTGATGATGACGTGTTTTATGTGATGTTGTTCTACCACTTGGACTTGTTTGTATGGTTACTCTACCTGTCTACTAGTTGCGTACATTTGTCGACACTTACATTATGTTACATTTTACTTTTATTTTATATGTCTTTAAATTTGTTTATGGTTTTGTTCATAAGAGGTTGACTTGCCTTTGTATGTCAAGGGGTGGAACGACAGGGTTTTATCCCTTGAGGGACCACTCGGAAAGGTAAGGATTCCTATTGCAAAGGGGCTTACTTAGTTCGTCATGAACTAATGCAAGCTCCTATTCTCTTGTGCAGGTTAATTCGTCGATGAACTCTGTTTATGATTGTGGCAATAAAACATCCTATGTCTACAACACTGCATCTACACTACACTATTCCTATTCATAGCTGGGTGGAAAGAGGACTAAAGTCCTAGGCCTAACTATACCTAAGTCCTATGTAAATGAGGTTCATGAGATTTAAATTTATGCATGTTTATAAACTTATTGTATACATTATATGCTTAAGGTTTGAAGCCTTAATAGCTTTGTAATATATGCTTTTAGCTATATGGAAAAAGGTTTATGTTTATGGAATGATCCATATTCCATCGAAACCTTTGGATAGCATGACATTGGAGGGTTTTAAGGTTTATACATTGGTGGGTGGTGAACCATGGAACAACGATGTGAACCAAAACTATAGAGTTATGGGTTTTGATTTGGTTGACAGTGGTGGATAGGGTGGTGACTTTAATGATCCTTGGGAAGCGCAGGCAAAATTCCTCAAGCACTGGGTATGGATTGATATCGTTTCATTTGGCCTTTCGCTGGTGGATGTTTGGTGGTCTCATGCTTCTTGGTGCCATGTCACGCAACTCAACAGCCTTTTCGCTCTCTCCTAAGGTAAGCAATGTCGTTGGTATACACAATGAAATGTTTTGGTTTGTTTATGATTTCAATTGCATAATCCTGATGGTACTTGCGTTGATTTGTGTAGGTGACAGAGCGTGGCTCTATCGTGGCTTGAGGGTAGCGCCATATTTTGTCTGCACAACCATTCTGCGGGTAAGCCCCGAAATTGGCAAGGCCCTTACACGACTGTGTGTTTGTTTGATAGAGGTTTCGAGTTTTGGGTGGGGAAGTGCATCGTTTAGTTGTTTCATTTGGTTGGGGTTTTGATAATTGTTGTGTATCCAAGGATGCGACTGTGTAGCATTTCCATGGCTCTATTGTATGTAAACTTATTTGGGGATAAAGTTTGACTTTCGGCAGCTTGGATCGGCCCTATGTATAAATTCATCATTTTGCAACGATCTGTAATGGGTTTTGTTTAATTTAATGGAAATTCTGTGTTTATTTTTATGATGCATTTCTTATACTTACAATGCCATTGCTTGCAATGGCACCATGGATTATTCGATTGTGCAGTTTATGTGATTATGCTTATGGTAGTAATGTGTGGTAGAAACGTTGATGTATGGGTTTATTATTTAATGTGGCTAGGTTTTACCTCGTGACTATAAGCGTGAAGCTTGTCTCGGCTCTTTAGCGTGGATACATAGACAAATGTATGTTTATGTTTTTTACTGTGACTGGTGCATTAGATGTAAAGAGCGTAGCTCTGTTTTGCTTGTACTGTTGGTTATATTTAAGTCTTGTTGGGCAGCCTAAGAGGTGAAACCGTTAATGTATAAATCGTAGCATTTTGATTGTTGGCGTCTACAGGATTTGATCCTGGGTTGTTTAATGAATTTTACTTGTGGTTTGATAGTTTTGGTTTGGGCATCTCACTGGATTCGATCCTGGGTGCATTTCGATTTAAATGAGCAGAGGTGTAAGAACATGCTTCTTGGTTTTGTTAACAAGATTCCACTAGCGCGATGCGCAGGGAATGACTCTATCTTGATAATTTTATTTATGTAATTAGTTATTTTAATGCACAAGGTTATCATTTTGACTTATGATATGAATACATATATACACACAGCCAATCCTAGACAAGATTCGATGGCTAGGCTAGGTTAACGATTCTTAGAAATGTTATATGTTTTCGTAGCATGGATTTATAGTGTTTATTTTAAATGTTTTGATTGGTGTTACGATATGAAGTTTATGGTTATTTATAATGTGGAAACAAAAGTGCTTTCACTAGCAATATGAAATCTGCTAGCGTTTTTAGATTTATGTTTGAGAGTTTGATTTCAATGGTTTAAGAGATTGGATCTCTAGTCTGTATGTTTATAATTTTATAAATGGTTTATTTTAAATGTTTTGATGCAACGTTTTTAATAATGTTTTGGTTTTAATTACTAATAAGGTTAACTTTGCCTAGATTTATGAAATCTCTATTTTAATTTTACAGTATGTTTGGCAATTAAATCATTCCAGGACTTGTTTAAATCAAACTAAGAAACTTTAAACTATAAAATTTCTATCTAGGAAGTAATGGCCGAGTTTAATGTTTAAGCAATAAATCAACCTGTAACATCAAATCTACCCCTAGAGTTTATATAGAAATCGTCTAGACTAAGATTCTGTAAATAAATGAAAAACCTAGTTGAAGCATACATTCGATGTGCAGATTTCCAAACAAGATTATAAAACCTACTTTAATAAAATCTGTAAGAACTTAGAGAAGAAAAAACCTCATACCTGCAATTTTTAGTTTATTAATGGCTATAACCCTGCACACTCAAGCACATGGAATTAATAATAACATAGACAATTCTGACCTCATATCTGTCTCCAGAATAACTTGGAACTACCACATTCCACCCAACCATGACCCAGAACCACTCCTAGTTTCAATCCGGATCCCCTCGAGCTGGTTCCAACATGCAAGTAGTCTAGAGCTCCTAAAGGTAAGGCTTCACTTGTCTGGAATATCAGGTTTTGTACCAGATTGCTTTTCTTTTGGAAAATGCTCTCCCAGAATTCATAGGAAAATAATGATGAGATAGAATAGCATGGGGATCCCCAAGCCTTTCTTTGGCTTGGGTCTTTATAGACAATCTTTAGGAAAAAGGGTATTTAAATTTCAGTTAGATCAAGAATCATTTATTTTCTTGAAATAATATTTTTACTTGATTTATGTAAAATTAATATTTATTTAACTTAACTTAGGAACTCTTTGACTAGTTCTTATTTTGACTCTTTTAGGTATTAAATATTTATTTAATTATTTTAGTAAATGATAATACATAGGTTCTTTATTTTTTATTTATAGTTATTATTATTAATACCTATGCTTACTCTTTTATTCATAACGTATATAAACTATATATATACATATATCATTGTTAACATTTACTTTAGTTATCATATAACATGATCCCACTCACATGGCACTTTCATTAGCTTATAATCTTTTCTTTTATTAAGGCCTTCACGTAGGGTTGGTCAACTAAGTTGAATATGCCTATTGTTTCTTCTAAGTTGCACAATATTGTAGTGATATGTCTTCATTCTCCATAGGTTGTTGATATTGCAGTGAAGTAACATTTTGGATATTGTTTATTTGAAAGGCGAAATAAACCAAGTTAGTGGAGTTCTTCCCATGAGGAGATTTGTATTTAGAGAATGAACTTGTGATATGGAGGCTGATGTTTTAACTGTCCAGATATTTCCAATGTTTATTATGTTGCAAATGTCTTCCTTGATATGTTAGTTGTTCCCAATTTCAATAAATGTTAAGTGCTTGCCTTTGTTAGATGGATGTATATACATATTTTATTTTATCTGTCTTCAACTATTCTATGGAAATAAACACTTACAACTATCTTACATTTCCCACAGCATCATTTTATGATTTCCTTTTGGGACACTACTCTCAGTGCTCTGATCTTTACCATTGTTTGTTTTAGTGATGGATGTGTTTTCACTTGAACCAACACTACTTTCTTCAATGAATATTTGGTGTAACTTGTAGACACTTTTCCCACTGTCACCTCAACATATGTGCTTATTGCTTAGGGTTGGTTCATGTCAACTCTAGGGGGGGTATCCCTAACTATACTTGGAACTTGTTTGTAAGTTTGAGCAAATAGGAAAGGGTTGAAGGTAAATAAATTTCTATGGTGAATCTAGAATTGGGAGGGAAGAATCACATAAAACCAGTGTCTTTCAAGGGCTAATGGGGTCAAAAGTGGGCCAGAGCAATCTTCTGAATAGGGGTGAGGCTTTCAATATGGGAGAATCTCACCACAAACAAGGTGTAACTTCAATAATTGGGTTTGGGTCCTTGGGTTGATGATAACTTTGTCTTAGTAATTATGAGGGAGCTATAGTGGTTTTCCTACTCTACAGGTCTTAAGGGGCTTGGATAGATTGTTGAAAACCTGAACAACAGTTAGTACAAATCAAAGAAAGTAATCTTCAAATATTCTAACTATTCCTGACAACCTGCTTGAGAAAGAAGTCAATAATACATTGTCTAAATATTAAGTACACAGAAAATAAAAAGACATATCTGGATCAACAAACTAGTGTTATCTAGCTGTCAATCTATAATTACAATAGGTTATCTCTGGGATTTGAATTCTTACAATGAGCCTTTAACAATATTTTAATATTTTATAGGCCTCAACTGACCTAAGCTTTTTCTCCCAATTTGTTCATATTTGGCATGCATATTTAAAATGATGTTTAGTTGTATTAGATTGATGTGTATATAATACGCCAATAATTACCATCCTATTGCTCAGCCTTCCAATGAATTTTAAATTTTTTTATCAAAAGTAGGCTGAGATATCTTGTTCAGACACATTCTATACTATTGTTGGATATTTGTTGAGCATGCATATCTCTACATTATAGGTCAAACACTAGCATGATGTGCTCTTATTTATGTCCTAAAAATGGACAAGGCACACTACTGTTTAACTTGTCTCTGTATTGAGCTAATAATGCCAAAGGTAAAACAACTCTACAGTTATGAAAAAGTGCCCCTATGCTATCTCAAACTCAGAGTTAACTTTACTGCATTGTGTATCTTCAACTACTGTTAGATTTTCCTCATCATGCATACAGTGGAGAGATGATTATAGATCCAACCAATTTTACTAAGGTTCTTTTCAAAATACCATAATCATGCAACTCATAAATCTTGAATATAGCTTTTGATTAGTTTTTTACAAGCTGCAATACTTGAGAAGAGAACTAGTTATATAGAACATTCAATGATCAATTATGAGCCTAGGGTTATAACTAGCATACATGATTTTATGTTTTTAGGAGGGTGAGTTATAGTTTGAGTTGATCAGATATGGTAGTAAAAATAGAATTTGATTAGCATGAGTCATGTCCCCTACTGTTGTTTTTAAATATAGTATTTATGCATGCCAACATGAAGTGTACTGCAGTCTGATCCATACACTAACTCAAGTAACCAGTCTCTTATGTGAATAATAACTAAATATTCCAACCCCTTTTTGCATGCATTCCCATCCTGGAAAATGAGATATTGCAAGTTCCTGCCTCCTCTCCGTTGAGGTACACTACCAAGGACAAACGACATAGGATGAACTGACAATGTATGTTTGGGGAAATTGAACATTGCAGATTGGCTATCTACTTAATACACCAACCAATATGTAATGGATTTTATGTACTCCATATCTTCAGAGTTTTGTCTTCTAATAGTACACATTCTGGCTTTGAGAAGCCATAAATAAAATTAGCAAGACATTGTTTAAGGATTGTGAGAGAGTATTTCACTATTGATTGGAAATGCACTGACTTCTCATTTTTTTTCGACCATTTAGTAGCTATGGAACATTATGACATAAATGTATAAGCAATTTAATTTGCAGAGAAACTTCCAAGGCTTTTAATATTGTTGATGTATTTGTAACTTCGGAATCTATTCATCCGTATATCTTATGTATTGTACCCCGATGTTTATTCTAGGATGTGTTTGTAATGTATTTGAGTCATGTCATGCCCCGATGTTCCTATCGGGAGTTTCTGTAATGTAAAAAGTCATGTCAAGTCATTGTGGGTAACCCTCCCATTGGTCAAGGGTTAAAGTCCCCATAGTTGTGGGGCCCTAGGGTTATTAGACTATCCTAGAGAATTCGACCCTAGGTGAGTCATTGTAAGTCGGGGCAATAGTCCCCATCGTTGCGTTAAGGATAACCCTCCTTCTTGGTCAGAGGAGGAAAAGTCCCCACAAGTTGTGGGGCACTAGGGTTATTAGACACTCCTATAGATGTCAGCTCTAGTAAGTAATTTTTAAGTGACGTTGACATGTTGGAGTGGGTTTCAAGTGAATGAAAGAATATAAATAGAGAGTGAGCCTCTCTATTTATCACACACACACTCACTCATTAGGGCACATGAGTGAGAGGAGAAGTTGTTGGGACAAGAGAGAGACTACTGCTGTCGGGAGATCATCTTTATGTTTTCGGGTTTTAATTTTGGTGCTGCTTCTATATATGAGGAAGTTACGAGTTTTTCTCCTTTATGGTTTCCCCGAGGAAAATTCTTTGTGTCTCTTGTATCTTGTGTTTTATTGCTGTGCATGTTATTCTCTCAGTTAAAGATCCTAAGATCATAATGCTAGCTTGAATGATAAAAATCTAACATGGTATCAGAGCTAACCTGAGAAGAATACATTGTGTAGCTGTAGAAGCTAGGGCTTCTTACTTTTTGGGTCTCTCTCCACAATCCATTAGCAAAATTATGCTAGGCTGACTCTCCATTGAAGGGTGCATCTTTCTATCGAAGCAGAATTCGATTCCGAGCATTTTCAGTTTTTGGTGCGAGAAATTAGGGCTTCTTACTAAAGATGAATTTTTGAGTGAGCCCAACATAGGATTGCTCTCCTCATCAAAATCAAAGTTTATAGACTTGGGTCAATATTTTGGTTGGGTGAAACTCCGGGAAAGTCAAATCCTAGTTTGACCCCGAGCTGGAAAAACCCTAAATACTAAAACTGATAAGTTTTGGTACATTGTCTATATATCAGGATTGGGATAGTATAAGGAGCTGAAAATTGTCAAGGTCGAAGATAAAATACTGATGTACATTTTATCAAAAATTCAGCCTCAGATTCACTATATTCTGGGAGATATGATCCCTCCAAGTTAGGGTTCCAGCCTCTTCCGGGATTCATCCCTAAATAGGACACCTAGGGAGAATTGCTATATCTTGGGCTACATAGGTCCAAATTACATTTATGAAGATGTTCCAAAAAGGGAACAGAATGTACTTTCTATGGTCTAAGTTTCAGATCTAGAAGATGAAACAATGACACATGGCAGTCCGTACAACTTCACTGTTCTGAATAGTCTTGTAATAGGTCACCTTGGGAAAATGATTATAAATCCTAATTGGTGAAACCAATTCTGATGAAACCTATGGTGTTGGAATAGGGACATGTGAGGATAACTTAGTGTGAATTTTTAGACACAGAGGAGTATTAATTTCAGAGATATTGTAGAAATAGTATCAGGAATTTTTGCAGAAGAAATTGGTAAACTAGGGCTTCCTGTTCCGGGAGCTTCCCTCCGCTGTTTTTAGAAAAGGAGTACATTGGACAGCTAAAATTGAAGAGATCTATCTTTCTATCCAAGCAGATCTGAAATATTCCAAGTTTTGAAAATTAGGGTTTTTTTGACAAACCCTAGATCAGCCAGCTCTAGATCCAAGATGAACACCTCAAATCGGTAAGATCTAATCTTTTGCTAGTTTCATTTGAGGTTCTCATTTCAAAGTGATCTATCACATCAGCTTGATGATAAGCTTGGTGAATTTGATGACTTCCAATCATGGAAGCATATGATCTCCCTGAAGAAAATGAATTGGACACCTACACAAGTAGAGAGGTTCCAATTCCAGAGGGAGATGAGGCTCAAAGCCTTACACAAGAAGAACTTAGTCAAGGCCAAGAAGATCATTGTTGATTCAATCATGGATCAACTTGTACCACAAGTGTCTTCCCTAAAGACACCAAAGATGTCTGATTCCTTGACCAAGCTATTTGAAGGGAAGAACATAAATTGGAATATGACCTTAAGAAACCAGTTGAAGAATGTGAAGATCGAGAATGCAGAGACCTTACAGTCATACTTTACAAGGGTCTCTCAAATCAAAGAACAACTTGAAGCAGAAGTGGAGAATGTAGAAGTGGTGATAGCCACCTTGAATGGCCTCCCAGGATCATGGGATTCATTCATGCAAGGAATGTGTGCCAGAAGGAAGTGATTACTTTCAACAGACTTTGGGAAGAAGAAGAAGCTCAACTCATAATAAGAGAAGAGAATATGGGAGCAACTGAAGATCAAGCTCTTACCATCTAAAGAAGATCCCTCAAGCGACGAGGAATATGAAGATCTCAACTCTTGAAGAATCTCTTATCCATCTTATATTTTGGATAAGAAACGATGCTATTATGAATGAAGAAGACGATGAAGCTGGAGGCTCAAGAAGGAGTGTACCCACAAAACAAATAAAGATAAGTATTCAATTGTCATTTCATGGTATTGTTTTGTTATGCATTTGTTTATATTCAGTTGATGTATTATGCATGATAGAATGTTTGCATTAATGATAGTATACTACTAATATGCATGTGATGGGTAAGTAGCTCATGGTGCTATACAACTCTCCATTGCTACTTATCTAGAATGAAACCTCTTTGCTGACATATTGGATTAGTGCACAGTCTCAATGTTGTCCTAGTAGAGATGGAAGGCATCTAGAAAGTTTTCGTGAGATATGGATGAATGTTGTATTGGATAAAATAGTTGCATAATCATATATCTTGATGCAAAAGATTTTTTCATTATGAATATACCTTATGAAATGTTTCTAACCATACAACTACATTTGACTTGTAGGAAAGATCGCATACATAATCACCTACAAGAAAAGAAGAATGAGACTTGTTCCGAAGAACAAGTGATGACAGTTCAAGATGAAGAATAATATGACAAATGCAGCAACATCATTGATGCAGAACCTTCAAGCTATGAAGAAGTAACCAAGAAGAAAGGGAAGACCAGTTCAAGAAGAATGATGTCTAGGATGCAATATCGATACATGAAGGGAAGTTCATAGTTCTATCATATAGCAGATGGAAACATCGTGGGATACAAGGCAAGATTCATAGCACGAGGCTTCTCATGAAAATAAGGCATAGACTACGAAGAGACATTTGCAGCCAGTGGGAGTTGAAACACATATTTGATGAGCTTGATGAAGACCTTAAACTTTGCTACAAGGGTGACGATGAAAGTATATACACTAGATGGATACATAGAATACTAGTAGCGTAGGAAGCTACTCGTCACTTCGGTACATAATGTTTCAGTGCATAGAGTACGAAAGATAGAGGGAGTATGATGCTTCGCTTCAGAGGGAGTGACTACATAATATCTTGAGGTTCGACATGGTACGACATGATGGATAGATTACTGATGACTCTAGGATTTACTGAGAGTAAAGTGGATTCCAACCTTTTCTTCAAGGTTGAAGGCAAAAGAAGGGTGATGCTCTTGTTATGTATCGATGCACTATTTTCTAGGCATGGCTGTGTGGCAGAATGCAGATGGAATCTTCCTTGGACAAGGGAAGTATGCAGTAGAGATCCTGAAGAGGTTCAGGATGATGGACTGTAAGGCCATGACCACACCTATGGCATGTAACATGAAGCTATTGAGTGATGCTTCATCATAGACGGTTGATGCTACGATGTATCGTCAGATGATTGGGTCCTTGATGTACCTGACGAATACAAGACCAGATATTTGCTTTGCTGTGAACACATTGAGACATGTTCACCTAATGGTTGCAAAGCATGCAGTAAGGTACCTGAGGGGTATAGTTGATTATGGACTCAAGTATGAGGCAAATCAAAATATTAACCTGGAAGGTTATGTTGATTCAGATTGGGCAGGCAGTGCACTTCAGGGTGTTGCTTCAGTATGGGATCATGTGTGATCTCTTGGTTTAGCAGGAAGCAATCCCGTGTGGCACTGAGTACAGCTTAAGTAGAGTATGTTGTAGCTTGTTCAGTTAGTTGTGAGGCAGTATGGCTGAGGAAGCTACTGTCTGATTCATTTGATCTCCAGATGGATGCTACTTGTATACATTACGACAACGAGAGTTGTGTGAAGTTGTCAGAGAACTCGGTGTTCCATGACAAGTCGAATTATATCAAGATCAAGTATCACTATATCAGGGATATGGTGCAGAGAGGAGCAGTGAAGCTCCAGTATGTTGTGACGAAAGAACATATAGCTGATGTGTTGATGAAGCCATTATCCAGAGTGAAGTTTGAGTACTTCAGGGAGAAGCTTGGTGTTCTCCAGATCGAGGTTCCTTCCAAGGGGAAGTGATGAGTCCGTGAGCCATTCTGACATGGTGAGAGGATTGGTTCCTTCCATGGTCAAATGTAAGGGCTGAGCCATTCTGTCATGGTGAGAGGATTGGTTCCTTCCATGTCAGATATGAGTGCTGAGCCATTCTGATATGACTGTAGGATTGGTTCCTACATGATCAGATATAAGGGTTGTTGCCATTCTTGGAAGGGAGGTGCCTGGTCAATTACCAGGAATACTCGGTCTAGGACTGAGAGCCTTTCTGATACAACTGTAAGATGTATTCTTACATGATCAGATGTGAGCGCATGGCCATTCTGATGTGATTGAGGGATTGGTTCCCACTTGATCATATATAAGGGTTGATGCCATTCTTTAGGAGAATGAAGGTACCTGGTTAGTTACCAGGAAAGCTCAGTCTGGGACTGAGGGTCATTCTGATGTGACTGTAGGATTGGTTCCTACATGATCAGATGTGAGTGCAAAGCCCTTCTGACATGTATGTTGGATTGGTTCCTCACATGGGAAGATGTAAGTGTAGAGCCCTTTCGAACATGTATGTTGGATTGGTTCCTCGCATGGTTGAATGTAAGTGCAGAGCCTTTTTGACATGTATGTTGGATTGGTTCCTTGCATGGTCAAATGTGAGTGCTGGGCCTTTCTGACAAGGTTGTGGGATGTGTTCCCACATGGTCAGATGTGAGTGTTGGGTGTACCTTTCTGATATGATTATAGGATTGGTTCTTACATGATCATATGTAAGTGTTGGGTGGGCCATTCTGACTTAGGGTCAGATATAAGCACTGAAGAAGACCTACATGGAGGCTAGGCCTACAACCAGCATGAAAAAGGGCTGGCTTTGTAGAACTTCCTATGACGAGAAGAATCATGAGAAAGCACCCGTGATGATGATCAAGATTGAGTGATGATCTAGATCCAGATCGAGTGATGATCCAGATCTAGTGATGATGATCCAGATCGAGTGATGATCTAGATCTAGTGATGATGATCCAGATCAAGTGATGATCCGGATTCGATGATGAATATGACTTGAAGATGAATATAACTTGAAGATGACAAGGACTCGATGATGATCCAGATGATACAGAGAAGAAGACTTGTGCCGATAAATTGTGTCGAGAGAATACCTTCCTAGTTAAGAGGGAGTGTTGATGTATTTGTAACTTCGGAATGTATTCATTTGTATATCTTATGTATTGTACCCCGATGTTTATTCCGAGATGTGTTTGTAATGTATTTGAGTCATGTCATACCTCGATGTTCCTATCGGGAGTTTCTATAATGTAACAAGTCATGTCAAGTCATTGTGGGTAACCCTCCCATTGGTTAAGGGTTAAAGTCCCCGCAGTTGTGGGGCCCTAGGATTATTAGACTATCCTAGAGAAGTCGACCCTAGGTGAGTCATTGTAAGTCGGGGAAATAGTCCCCGCCATTGTGTTAAGGATAACCCTCCTTGTTGGTCGGAGGAGACAAAGTCCCCACAAGTTATGGGGCACTAGGGTTATTAGACACTCCTAGAGATGTCGGCTCTAGTAAGTAATTGTTAAGTGAGGCCGACATGTTGGAGTGGGTTTCAAGTGAATGAAAGAATATAAATAGAGAGTGAGCCTCTCTATTTATCACACACACACTCACTTATTAGGGCGCAGAGTGAGAGGAGAAGTTGTTGGGACAAGAGAGAGACTATTGCTGTCAGGATATCATCTTTATGTTTTCGGGTTTTACTTTTGGTGCTGATTCTATCTTTGAGGAAGTTGTGGGGTTTTATCCTTTATGGTTTCCCCGAGGAAAATTCTTTGTGTCTCTCGTCTCTTGTGTTTTATTGTTGTGCATGTTATTCTCTCAGTTAAAGATCCTAAGATCATAATGCTAGCTTGAATGATAAAAATCTAACAAATATTGCCTTCCATCTTTAAGAAAGAGTGTGTAGTATTTGATGACATTCGATACAGATGTCTCTCCTAGAGTTCATACACCTCAAAGTTTCACCAACATTTCTCTATATAATATGGGAGTCCTTCATAAATCTCACATGAATTTGTAGCTTAGATCGATTTAGATTTTCTATCCCCTGCATGTGGTTGTTTTCCTTTAAACCCTAGTAGACCCCTTGAAACCCTAGATTTTTTCAAGGTTTAGTGCTAGAGGCTTGTAGGATCTAAGAATATGTTTGAATACGTATCTAAGAAGAGAAAATGGAGTTGGAATTTAGGAAATTCTAAACATGGTGATGAGATTTGTGTCGATGGACAGAATTGAAACTGTCAAGTATTGGTATTGAGCTTCACGTTGAGTCTCCATTGCCTATAGAATGGCAGCAATGTTTAGATCTTTAGGTTTGTTTCCTCCTATTTTTTTTCTTGATTACAAATTGTGTTTCCATTTTATTCATGTTTTTTGGATGTTGTTGTCATTGAATTCACCTCCAGGTTTGTTTGATTCTTCTAGTTTTTTCTTGATTACAAAATGTGTTTCTCTTTTATTAATTGTTTCTTTTATTGGTGATTGAATTCATCAATGATTATAGACAAGGAAAATATTTTATTACAATTCATCCACAAAAGCAAAAACTTGGCATGATCCAAGAGAAACAATTCCAATTTATGGTAATCACCTTATGCACTTGGATCTCCAAAGGAATCTTACAGAAAACAGTCAGATATGGAAGCAACAACAGAAGGAAAAAAATTGCAGCATGAGGAAAGAACCTGTCTGATCTCTTTGATAAAAAATATCAGAGAGATGACTGCAGTGGCCTATGCACAGTGCCACATGTTTGTGATGTTTTAAAAGGATTTTCCTTTGTGCCCCAACTGCAAGTACAATCATCCAGTCGACCTCAATTTGGAATTTAAAAAGAATAATATTATGCCACCCAGGTAGACACTCAATTTGCTTGATTATGATCATGCCACTGTACAGGACAAAGAGTAACAACGAATAAATGCATTTTGGAGCTCTGTAGATTATGTCATGTCCATTATGCAAGACACAAAGTAACAACGAAGACTTGGAATGATCCAAGAGAAACAATTCCAGTTTATGGTTGTCACCTTATGCACTTGGACCTCCAAAGGAATCTTCTAGAAAACTGTCAGATATGGAAGCAAGAACAAAAAGAAAAAATTTGCAGTTGGAGGAAAGAACTTTCTTGATCTCTTTGATGAAAAACAGTGGAGAGATGATTGCAGTGGCATGTGCACATTGTAGCATGTTTGTGATGTTTTAAAAGGATTTTCCTTCATGCCCCAACTGCAAGTACATTCATCCAATCAACCTCAATTTGGCATTTTAAAAGAAGAATATTATGCCACCTAGGTAGACACTCAGTTTGCTTGATTATGACCATACCACTATACAGGACACAAAGTAACAACGAATAAATGTGTTTTGGAGCTCTGTAGATTTTATATGGTACACTATCTCCCCTCTCTATATCTCTATCTACATAACATGTTACATTACACTATGCATACTATACACACACGCACACTATAGTACACGCACAAAGCAAATATCTGAGCACAAGTAATGCTCTTTTGAGCATACCTCACCCCATAACTATCCAAAAATAGCATCAAACAACAACCATGAATAGTTCTGAACACATTTGGGGATTGATATGTCATCATCCAACCCTAAACAACCCCAAACCTTTGATGCTAGGTGTAATTCCTGGGAATATATGTGCCTAGAACAACTTTGTGGTAATTTTTGGGCAGTTTGGGACCTTTAACACACTTATAACAACAATGGTGAGTAACATAAGGACCTTATTCTCAAATCTAGGCATGCGTGGGCCAAATCCATGGAAAATCAGTAATTCTAGGTGGTTTACCAACATTTTGGATGAAGTTCAGATTCCAAAAAGCATCTAATCAATGGTTTGGGCATGTTGTAGCCCCAACCTACCTTTCAAACAACATTTTGGGTGTTTTTTTGTCATGAAACAAGGTATAAAAGGACTTAAAGGATAAAATACAAATCTGGGTAAATTTCACAGTCCAATGAATCTTTGAAATAACCATATTTTTCTCAGCCTCTCCATGGTAGTTGATCCTGTAATACAAGAGAAAAGTTATAAATTTGCAGCAACTGAATTCACAACAAAACTCCCATCTTGATTTTTGATATAGCTCGGAAACTCTGGAAATATTATATGAATAAATGAATATGTTGTAATGAGAGATGAT
Organism: Pseudotsuga menziesii; assembly: GCA_001517045.1. Classification (NCBI taxonomy): domain Eukaryota; kingdom Viridiplantae; phylum Streptophyta; class Pinopsida; order Pinales; family Pinaceae; genus Pseudotsuga; species Pseudotsuga menziesii. Next base: position 121,786 of record LPNX011234246.1, read on the forward strand.
ATATCCATCTTGATTGCTTGCATACGGTATGTATAAAAAAACAACACACTGAGATATTTAGTAAAGGACATTTCTTGAACACACGTAGCTAGATTTGTTGGTACGATGTGTTGTGGGTCATGCAAATACATGATTAAGTGTCCACATGGGACTCAATATATAGACAAATAGTGTTATCGTAATTGGTTAAGATATTTGTTTCTCAGAACAGGGGGTTAATTACTCGTCTCTGTAATGAACATATAAAACTCCATATTACATAAAGCATGCATGTTTGGATAGACCATCTGTTAGTGTATTGTTTCCCCTCATTGTATGGAAAAATATGATGCGATACAAACTACCTGCAATAAATTTGATGTTGTTGATTTCCTGTCATCCATCCTATGAACACCCTGGAGTCACCAAAGACCCGAAAGTCCTCAATGTTGTGTTCCCTGTAAATTCATCATAAGTGAGGCACACCAGAATGTCACCAATGATTGTTATATAGAGAGATAATTCCTTTTGCTCCACTGATTGAAAGATTCCCTTGAGCTGCACCACATAAAATCCATGGTTTTGTTTTGATTCTTGACAATGTTTAGGGCAACAACAATTATTCCTTTTCTTTTTTGGATTCTCATGTGTTGTTTAGACAATTTAAAGTTTGTAAAAATATTTTAAGGGAGTCCAGAGGTGTCCACAGAATAATGCTTCATTCCTGTCCATCCATTCATATCTTGTTCCTTCAATTCCAGCCGTAGTTCCATGTCTTCTTCCGCTGTGGCTCCTGCTTAGTTTCCTTTTCTAACAGAAAAACATTTTGATTCTAGACTTCTTTAGAATAATGAAAATAAATAAATAAATGGTATTATACTTTCCAATTGTTCTATGCAATGGAAGCACATTCCAGGAACCAACCAACAATGCTTTTGGAGGTTGCACCAAGTTTATATCTTCTTAGCCATTATTAACCAAAGAAAGATCTTGGTTTTAAAGGGGCCTTCAACTTCTGGGTGATCTTCCACCACCATTTTACCAAGTCATCTGTTGGGCCTATGAATGAGACCTTATAACCCAACCTAATAGTGTAAGTGTCTCCTTCCTTGTTTCTTGTCGCTACAAGTATTGTCTTATTTGTCTCGAATATGTACATATGCTTGAGTAATCATGTTCCTACATTCCATCCATTCTATAGCCAAGTCAATTTGAAATTCAAGATTCTCTGCAGTCTACTAACCACTAGTCCAATGCCCCACACTTCCCTAAATGTATAAATATGCAAGCTTGAATATATTCCTGTTGTGAAGGGAATCTAGGGTCCCATCAGATAAGATAACCAACACCACATATTTAGGGGTCAGCACCAACTAGAACGTGTTCTCTATTTTTTATTCCCTAGAACAATTGGTCAACAATTGGAAGAAAATCCTTCACCATAGTTTTCCATGGGAGAGAAGTACTTGCAGAAGACTTGTGTGTGTCTCTGACCCATTCCAAACAAGATTTTGATGCTATGTAATTTTTCATCATAATCTTCTTTCACATCCCTTTTTTCATGATCATCCTTTAGGTGCTCCTGGTTTCAAGTGCCATTGACAATTTAAGTAGGTATTTAGACTCGAGCTCCATTTGAGTTTGGTTGTGTAAGACACTTCCACTTAAACAATTCTATTCCATATTTCTCTTGTTTGGTAGACAATAGATATTGGAAACATCTTTTCCTAATTTTGTTGATGATATGTTTAAGGACACATGCAAGCGATAACCAATAGAGAGGTGTTGCTTCCAAGATACTCTTTATAATAGTTGGCCTTCCTCCCATGGATAACCATTTGTTGCATCATGATGATACCCTCTTTTTAGTCTTCATATAAAACCACATTCAATCTATAAACATATAGCCATTCGCTTTGAGCTCAAATCCTAAATATTTGAGGTTTGTATCCAATGGTGAAATTTTGAAGGGAAGAAGCGTTTTTAGAAGGTTTCCTTGAGAAAATGAGAGACCAGTCTAGGTGATAGTATACTTTTGGCAATTTATCTCCATCCCATTGGATTTGCTAATAACGTTTAAGTCCATCTCTATTACATTTGCACCATACATAGACTCATTTCCAAACAGAAGAACATCATCCAAAAACAAGGGGTATCATGAGTTTCCCTAGTGAACCTTATCCCTTTTAATAGACCTTCTCTATGTTGGTCTTCTATGTATCTGCATAGACACTCTGCAACCAGAAGGAAAAACATAAGGGGAAAAGGGAATCCATGTCTAATTCTCCTGCTTGGATTGAAAAGAGAGGTAGTAGGTCCATTTGCCGACATTGCATAAGACATTGGTTTGTAACAATCCTTCACCCAGTTAAAAAAAACATGGAAAAATCCCACGCATAGGATCATAAGTCTTAGGTAGAGCTAGTTAACTTTGTCTTAAGATTTGGGAAAATCCAATGTGATGATGAATGCAAGCATTTCCTTTGTCTTTATGGTATGGAGTACCTGTTGATACACTCCTACAACATTGTGGATTTGTCTTCCTGATAGAAACCCAAATTGCTCTTCTGATATTGATTTAGATAGGATTCTCTTGAGCCACTCCTACCGCATCGTGGGTTTATATGTCTGCTTGAATCCAAAATTTCTCTTTTGGTATTGATTTAGATAGGTTTTCCATTAGTGTCAGGGTTAGGATATTTGCAATTATCTTGTAGATACAATCGCATAAAGAAATTGGATTGTAGGCATCAAAAGACTCCGGTGCTCAAATTTTTGGAATGGTTGCAATAGCTATGGAATTATATGCCCCAATGATTTTAACAGTACAATAGCGATGGAATTATGAAGAACTAGAATGAAACTTTGTGAAATTGACTTCTTCTTCCTATAAATACTACATATAAATTGTACAAGGTTGAAGAATGTATTGATTTAGAAAGAACAAACATTTCTATAAGGTCATAATGTATGATTATTAAAAACAAAGGTATGTCTTTTTCAGTCTCATGATGTATAGGAATTGGAAAATGTAACACCCCGGGTTGACCCCATTTGCATTAAAGGTACATGATGTAAATGTTGTAATTAATCATGGTGTGGAGCTAAAGGCAAAAGCCCCACCATTGATTTGGTTGTGTTATGTTTCAGCAATTGGGATCGTTGCCGATGGTATATCGTGCTATTCAGAACATAATAGTTTTTCATCATGTAAATATGCACATTCATTAAAATAAACCTATATCCAGCTACGATGGTGCAATGTTAAATGAAAAGGGCATGATTTCCTAAGGATAGGGGGGGAACTGTTAAACCTGGAACCCATGGGGAAAAGCCATGTGTCAAACCTTAAACCCCTGTGTAGTTGAGGCAGTTAATGCTGGGTAGGGTTGGGTGGCAAGATTGCCCCCACGCGCCTCCATAGTTGGTTCAGTAATGCACGGGCTGGGAGTGGTTCCTCATGCACCATTTGGGATGTTGACTGTCTGTCCACTCTCTCGGACCGTGGGCTGTTCATTTTCCTCATGCAGAGTGGGGATAAAAGGGATTATGATTCCTTGTTTGGGGGTTCGTTCTACCTTCTCTCACCAATTACTGTTCTGTGGATGCGTTTTCCCTTCCGATTCACGCAGAGAGTCTGACCCTGTTTCCAATATCGTACTATGTAATGTCCTAGGACGACTGTGAAAACGTGTTGTGGCTCCATTGTTGAGGAAGGACCATTGTTTTCCAATATTGTTGGCTATGTCTGGACTATGCAATGTCCCGAGGATTCCATCGTTGAACCATGGTTGTTGTTTTCCCTGATCGGTGGTTGCTGTGAGCACCTCTATTGTGTGGGTTGTGGTCTCATTCACACTTGTTGGCTAAGTTTCCTTTGCAATCTGGGCTGCTGTAAGCTATTATGGACTCGTTTTGGCCATGATAAGGCCAAGAACGGCTCAGGGATTATCTTCCCCTGTCCAAATTGTGAAGTGATTGTTTTGCTGCATGCATGCAGTGGTTGGTCTTCGGACTATGTGGAGTGGGATTGAAGGCTGGGTATGCTTGAAAAACCTAGGTTTGGGAGCCACACAGACAGAGTTAGATGGCTATCTTTCTTCTCCACAACCCCGGAAGAGAAATGGCAAGGGAAGTCAGGGCTTGAGGGGCTGTGAAGCAGAGAAGGGACTGATTCCTGGTGTCGGGTGTGTGTGGGTGTCTTAGAGGCCAGGCTAGATCTAGTGTAGGCATCCTTAGCTCTTCCATGTGCTCACCAGCTTAGAATTTAGCTTCTCCCAGCTCCTTGATAGCCTGATAAGCCCTACTGCGTGGGCTTGGCTGATTTGTGTACCTTGGCTATGTGTAAGCCTGATTAGTTCCTTATTCCTTGGGGAATCATGCACAGCTCAGGGGTGGCAGTGTTGTTGAGAGATTGATGAGCACGCTGGACTATGGTTGGGTGGAACGTTGCAGTGACATAACTGGTTGTGGGACAAGTTCTTTATGAGATAAGTATCCTTGTCTATTTCTTTCCTGCAATTATGTTTACTATTAATGAACTATGATGAACATGTGTATGAATGAATGTTGTTTTGCTTCTGCTGAATATATGTATGATTATGCATCTTAGTATTTTTGATTTTTTAAGAATTTTATGTATGTTCATGTTCATGGGGCTAGTTGCCCAGTCTGTTTGATGGTTTAGTAGCATCCTCTTCACCGGTCAGAGGGTCAGGGATGTTACAGTATGGTATCAGAGCAAAGGTTGCAGCATGGGCCTAAATGGGCCGTGAAGATGCAGTGACAGAGCTTATGTTACAGCATTTGGGCCTTAGAGGGCCATGAGAAACAATTAATAGAGGAAGGGTGCCTACTGCCCAGACGAAACTAGGAAAATTCACAAAAAATTACTAAGTGCTAGAATTATCGGCTCATCGGAAAACTTAGTGAGAAGTTATTTTGATGCAGCGGAAGAGCTAGTCTGAAGGTCACCCGACGAGAGAAAAACAACCTGGGTTGTGGAAAATTTTCTAAGTGCTTGGCCGTCGGCACATCGAAAAACTTAGACATATAAACCTCCAATGCAGACCCCGGCAACGACGAAATTAGTTAGATGGATCGACGATGATTAGTTGATCGCATCTCCGATGCTTGGTTGATTTTGCGTTCGTTGTTGTAGCTGGTTAGAAGACTAACCTTTCGATGGATAGAAGCCTCGACTGCCAATGCCGCAGTGACTAGAGGTTCCGAGTGCCACTAGGCTTATGGCCGCAGAGGACATAGAAGGACCGTTGGCCGCCATTGCGGAAACCAAGATGACTAGCCACCCGTTGCATAGAGCACCCGACCGCTGATGCAGCGAAAAATTTCCGAAAATTTTTCTAAGGAACAGGATCATCGACGATTGGAAAAGGATAGTTGTTGACATCACCGATGATTAGTTGATGGTGTAGCCACAATGTCGGAAAATAGTTAAGGAAGTAGCCGACACGGCGACGGGCTCCTGAAGTCATTTTCGCTGAAATTTTCCTAAATGTTGAATGCATCGGAGAAACTTAGTTGATGAGATCGCCGAAATGAGGGAGGAGATTAGTGGATTGATCTATGAAAATTAGAAGACATAAGTGTTGAAACGACGGAAGAAAGGACAGGAAGTTAGTTGGTGAAGCCACCGACAACGGCGACGGAAAGAAGATTAAAGAGGAAATTTTGAAAATTTTTCTAAGTATTTCAAACATCAACGATCAGCGAAGATCAGTCGAAGGGATTAGTGATATTTAGATGATGGCACCGTCGAAACGCTGGCTCGTTTAGTCAAATGGACCCCCGATAAAGGCCATTGGCGTCAGTGGAAGATAGAGGATGAAAGCACTGACGTGGAGGAGAAGGAAGAAGAAAAGTTTGAAAAATTTGAAGTACAAGAACGTCGGTGAAATTTAGTTGTTTGAAGAGTCAACGCGGTGACAGGCAAGGGAAGAAAAAATTATGAAATTTCTATAAGTGCAGAAAGCAGCGGAGAAAACGTGTGGATGGAACCGTCGAAATGTCGACTGGTTTAGTCAAAAGGCCATCCGATACAGACCATCGACGTCGGTGAAATATAGTTGAAGTCGGAGCCGATACGTCAGCAGAGAACAATTGAATTTGAAGCCGTAGTGTCGGTGAAGATTAGTTGAGTAAGTAGCTAAAACGTCGACAGAAGATAAAAGAAGTTTCGGCGGGAAAATAGAAAAGGAAGTAGCCGACACCGTGGTGGAGATCTCCGGAAGACTGCCGAACGTCGCTGAAGTTTAGTGGATGGCGCAGCCGATGAAGCAGTAAACATTGGCTAAAGAGAAAGGAAGTTTTCGTTGAAAAATAGATGATGAAGATGCCGCAATGTCGCAGAAATTAGACGATAAGGGCGCCGACGTAGAGGAGGTAAGAGAATTTTTAGAAAAATCTCTAAGTAAGGAAATCATCAGCGAGGTTTAGTTGTCTTGAACGGCGATGGACGTCGGTGGAAAATAGGTGAAGGCCAAGCCGCGGTTTCGGCAGAGATCTCTTGAAGATCGCTAGAACATTGGAGAGAAATAGGGAATGAAGGCACCAACGCGGCGGCGGACGAAGGAGGAAGTGTCGATGAAAGTTAGTTGTTTGGACCGTCGATGCGGTGAAAAAAGTTTGTTGATTAAGCCATTGACACATCAGAGAAAGTTATTGGTTTAGACCGCCGATGCGTCGAAAGAATTTAGTCATTTGGATCGTCGATGAACGTTGAAAGAAGTTAGTGGTTGGGTCCGTCGATGGGCATCGAAATTTTTTATTTATTTGGGTTGCCGACGCAGCGGAAGCATTTAGTTTTGCGCCGCCGACACATAGTGTCTAGTGGTTCTGATCACCGACAGGTTGTATGGTCCACAGAATCCACAGTTGGTTCGTTGACCACCGTTGTGGCTGCCTATGGAACTAGCTTCCCGATGAATAGAGGATTCGATCGTCGACGCTGTAGTGCCTAGAGGATTCGATCGCCAATGATGGTTTTTGCAACAGTGATAAAGGGCTCGGAAGCTTAGATGGATGGGGATCTGAAATAGTGGAAGATGCTAGCTGTTTAACCGTCGATGAGCAGTCCTTGGCACCGCCGATGCAGTGAAAGGCTTAAGGGTTCTAATCGCCAATAAAGTCGGAAGGTTAGATGACTACGGGCCCGATATAGTGGAAGGAAATAGATGAACATGCCGCCGATGAGTGTGGAGGAAACTAGAGCTTTTGGCCACTGAAACGTCCGAAACTTAGTTGGAAAGAGATTCGATAGGGAGAAAGAAATTTTGGGTTTTTCAAAGTGGATTTTTTCTCAGCAAATTCCAACTGTTTTTCAGTGGATTTTCAGCAGACTGCCAGTGGATTACAGGGCTGAAAAGGAAGAAAATTCCAGGTGGCTGAGGTTGACATTTCAGACTAGAATACATTTGGTAAAAAGCATCATTTTTGAATTGGTGTGGTTTTCACACCCGAGGTCAGAATGAAGGATGTGGATAGGCATTGGAAAGCTTATCTAGTAGGGAACAAGGGAGAGTCACCAGAATTTGAGTGTGGAGCAAAAAAGTGCTAGTGATTGCTTGAAAGGGAAATGTGCTGCTGTCAATATGGACAAATCTGGGAACTGCATGCCTAGAGGTAGCAAGACCATGAAATCAGACCAGCTGTTGTGTGGAAGAAGAGTTCCATGCAAAGATGAGGGACTTGAAAAGGGAAATTTCCTTAAACCCTGTCTTGCTAATTACACGTTTTGTACATGAAGTGTATGAAGATATGCCTTGCATGCATAGGATATTATATGTTGGTAAGAGTAGTAAGAATTATATATTTATAATGAACCACCATTGATAATTATTGCATTGGTGTTGGCATTAGTGGGAAAACTGACGAATGTGACCAGCAACCCTATGGAGAAAGGGATAAGGCAACAAGTCCAGAATCAAAAGTTGGTGGGCAAATTTTACAATTCCCTGCAAAGGACCAGCTAAAATGGTAATGTCAAGGGTGTAAGTAGGACCCATGAAGGTAAGAGTTTAATTATGACAATTGCATGGAGTGGTAAAAGCAAGAGGTCTCATACCATGTGGATATTTGAATTTTATACTGCATTCATAGAGAAATGTGTCATGCTGTATTATGTTGTTACGAGCTTAGTAGCCCGAGGAAAGTAAGCATTGATAATCTTAATTATAGTAATGCATCCTATATGAAGTAGTCATGGTTGGGCCATGCATGGTATGTTTGAATGCATAGTATTCCTGAATCAATGCAAGGTAGCATTGAGGGGCTATGCATTAAAAGATTTTATAAATATTGTAGTTATGCATTGAATGGATGCATATGAAAAGTATGAGTAAATGTTGTAGATATGCATACATAAGTATGGGTGCAAATGTTGTGATGCAATGCATGAATGCATAGAGATAGTGCATGAGTTATTATGAATAACTAATGGCTGAAATGATGAATTGATGACAATTCTGGAACCATTTCAATAGCTGTTATGAATGTAGGATGGTAAGTGCATGAAGAGGGTAGTCATGATCGATTGGCTGCCAAAAATGCTCTATGGAAGGGCAAGGTGGTACAATGATACGCTTGTGGAGTAAGGAGTATCTGAACATTTCATTTTGGCATAAATGATGTGACCTTGCAAATTTTAGTATGATAATGATTGCGTGAAGTAAATGAGTTTTGGTAGTAACGATGTGATTAACAGCTGGAAGTGTTTGAATTTTATAAATTTTTAAAATGCTTTAGTGATTGTTGCAGCAATGAAAAAGTTATATGCATCAAGACTTATTAAGTGTTTGGCTGACTGAGATTCAGGTTTCGGGTAGATTGTTTGGGGCATGGAAATTTGGGTAAGACCATGACAAAGACCAGAATCTACCATGAGAAAGAGCCAAACCTTATGAGAAGAGTCTCGTGGCTGTGAAAATAGTTTGTATGCATAATGGGTTGTTAAATTTGAATTGTGAATTTTGGATTTAAGAAATTGCTGACAACTACTAACCACTATTGGCTTGCATAGAATTGTGTCAGGAGGACGCACTGTAAGTGGGTGTTCATGTTATGATAGTAAGCATAAAATCGCATGATGGTGCTGCTTATAAGAGACCCACAAATGAGGATTACCTCATTTCCAAGCAAATCAATTTCTGTAGTAAATAGAGTAGCAAATTCTCATTGAATTTAATTACTAATGTCATTGCTTGGTTATGGAACAATCAAATTTGGATTGTATTATCAGATAATGATTGACTGTTTAGCTATTTGATGAATGTGCTAGGGGTACACACTGCAGGAAGATCATGTGTGATGGCCTGTAGGAGCCAAACTTTATGGGAAGCTTTTCCCTATCTTGGAAATGGGTTTGGGGTGAAACTCCATTGGGCATTTTGGAAATGTCCCATCTGCACAGCATGTTTGGTAAGAAACATGAGTGAAATGGCATAGATTATGTCGGTAAGACATGTGTGGATAAGGAATGCAAAGGGAGTGGGGATGGAAAACCGAGGGACTGTTAACTTAGAGAAGGGAGCCCCCATTCCTCCTTAACGAAGGAATACTACATCGGCAAATGGATAAGTGTTCTATGACCCTAGCTAAGAATATGCATGTCAAACTGATAAATTCAAAATGCAGAGCATGTTTTGGTTTTATATTCCATTATGACCGATTGCTTGAGTATGAATAGGGCCTACATGGCACACACCGGAAAGGGTGCACACTTTTCCGATGTCGGATCATGAAAAGGTGTCTCAATACTTGAGAGTGAATGATGTGAAATATGATTTCAGTTTTAGAGCAATAACACTAATGAATATGCTTATATTGCTTGTGTTGTTAGGATAAACAGATGTAGTCTGGTATTGTACACTAAATGGACAATGGCTTGAGCTCATCCTACCTCTACTAAAGAGCACAAAGAAGGAGACATTCCTGAGGGACTATCAACTCAGAGAAGGAAGTGGTCTCTTGTGTGATATGGGGTAGTGGAATTAGAGCTCACTACTGGAAATGAAACCTGGAAATGGTCGTTTATTGTTGATATAAGTGCATGTGTTATTGTTGATGGCCCGATAAACCCAACTATGTGGGCTTGGATGATGATTGGTTGTTGATATAAGTGTATTGTTGAGATAAGTACAGGCGATTTGTTGACGGTCTGATAAACCCAACTGAAGGTTGGCTTGACTGTGCCTGATATATATATATATATAAGGATGTTGTGAAGCAGCTTGCATGCTAACCTAACATCCAAGTCCATAGGTGATCCCAAGGCTTGCAAAGTGAAGCAGGATCCTGTGGACCAATGAGGAAATGCACAATATAGATAAGTATTGGATTATTTTGTAATTCTTGCTTATGGATATGCATGTGTATATTATTTGGTTCTGATGTTTTAAGCTCTTGTTTAAGAGGTAAAAACCGATGGGAATAAACTGAACATGTGAATTTATTCAATGTTTGAATATAGGTATCGCTGGAAGTGAGGACTACAAAAGCATCCTAGAGGTGCATGTGGACATGTGACTGTCCTGAAAAGCTCAAAATGAGCAGTAATGAAAAAAAGGGTGCTAGTATGACTATGAAGTTCCTAGCAGCCGAGACAGACCATGCGGGGAGGCTCCATGGTTGAAAGGTCTGAAATAGACCGGAGACACTAAGTGTCATGACCAAGAGGGATTGGTCTAGCATTCACGGTGAAGTGAAAGAGGCCGAGAGCATGAAAAGCCACAGCGGTGGTGTGGGTTCTAGGATAGAACAAAACAAAGAGGGGAAAAACTCTTGCTGCTCTCTCTTGCCCTTTGGATTATATATATATATATATATATATATATATATGCATTGTGAAAACAAAGGATTGTTGAATGCATGTCTCACTAAAAATATAATGTGTTTATTTGCTTAAAGTAATTTGTGAATGCTGGAATAGTTAATTCCCTGCCCAAGAATGGACATGAATGAGCTCATGTGCCTGTTGGGAAGGCATGAAAAATGTGAAAGTCTCCTTGATAAGACTTGGACTGTCATGCCAATTGGGAAATTAATTGACTGATTTTAATACCTATATTATACTTGGTCTAACGGAATTTCAATGATGCATTTCACAGGTGAGAAAAGTGAAGTCCAGTGTGCACATTGATCATGGCAATAGACCAAAAGCTGCTGGACTTGGCTGGAGGTCTTCTTCAAACAATTGCCAAGACCCAAGAAAATCTTAGAGAGATGCTCCAGATACAAAAAAGTTCCTAGAATTGGGGATGAGCCCGAAGCTGAGCACCAGCAAGAGAAGCTCGTGGAAGCCGAGGGGCTTGGTCCTGAAAGTTCAAGTAAATAATTGACTGTGAGACATTGTGCAAATTAGATATGTATTCCTATGTGTTGGAACACCGAGGACGGTGTTATTCCAAGGGGGAGGGGATTGTAACACCCTGGTTTGACCCCGTTTGCATTAAAGGTACATGATGTATATGTTGTAATTAATCATGGTGTGGAGCTAAAGGAAAAAGCCCCACCATCGATTTGGTTGTGTTATGTTTTGGAAATTGGGATCGTTACCGATGGTATATCATGTTATTTGGAACATAATAGTTTTGCATCATCTAAATATGCACATTCATTAAAATAAACCTACAGCCAGCTACGATGGTGCAACGTTAAATGAAAAGGGCATGATTTCCTAAGGATAGTGGGGGGGAGGGAACTGTTAAACCTAGAACCCATGGGGAAAAGCCATGTGTCAAACCTTAAACCCCTATGTAGTTGAGGCAGTTAATGATGGGTAGGGGTGGGTGGCAGGCTTGCCCCCATGTGCCTCCACAGTTGGTTTAGTCATGCACGGGCTGGGAGTGGTTCCTCATGCACCGTTTGGGATGCTGACCGTCTGTCCACTCTCTCGGATCGTGGGTTGTTTGTTTTCCTCATGCAGAGCGGGGATAAAAGGGATTACGATTCCTTGTTTGGGGGTTCATTCTCCCTTCTCTCATTGATTGCTGGTTTGTGGATGCATTTTCCCTTCTGATTCATGCAGAGAGTTTGACCTTGTTTCCAATATTGGACTGTGTAATGTCCCAGGCCGACTGTGAAAATGTGCCATGGCTCCATTATTGAGGAAGGACCATTGTTTTCCAATATTTTTGGCTATTTTTGGACTGTGTAATGTCTCGGGGATTCCATCATTGAACTATGGCTGTTGTTTTCCCTGATCGGTGGCTGCTGTGAGTACCTCTATTGTGTGGGCTGTGGTCTCATTCACACTTGTTGGATGAGTTTCCTTTGTGATCTGGGCTGCTGTAAGCTATTATGGAGTCGTTTTGGCCATGATAGGGCCAAGAATGACTTAGGGATTGTCTTCCCCTGTCCAAACTGTGAAGTGCTTGTTTTGCTGCATGCATGCAGTGGTTGGTCTTCGGACTGTGTGGAGTGGGTTTGAAGGCTGGGTATGCTTGATAAACCTAGGTTTGGGAGCCACACAGACAGATTTAGATGGCTGGCTTTCTTCTCCACAACCCCGGAAGAGCACTGGCAAGGGAATTCAGGGACTGAGGGACTGTGAAGCAGAGAAGGGATTGATTCCTAGTGTCGGGTGTGTGTGGGTGTCTTAGAGGTCAGGATAGCTCTGGTGTAGGCATCCTTAGCTCTTCCATAAGCTCACCAGCTTAGAATTTAGCTTCTCCCAGCTCCTTGATAGCCTGATAAGCCCTATTGCGTGGGCTTGTTTTATTTGTGTACCTTAGCTATGTGTAAGCTTGCTTAGTCCCTTATTCCTTGGGGAATCATGCCCAGCTCAGGGGTGGCAGTGTTGCTGAGAGATTGATGAGCACGCTGGCCTATGGTTGGGTGGAATGTTGCAGCGACGTAGCTAGTTGCGGGACAAGTTCTTTATGAGATAAGTATCCTTGTCTATTTCTTGCCTGCAATTATGTTTACTGTTAATGAACTATGATGAACATGTGTATGAATGAATGTTGTTTTTATTTCGCTGAATATATGTATGATTATGCATCTTAGTATTTTTGATGTTTTAAGCATTTTATGTATGTTCATGTTCATGGGGCTAGTTTCCCAGTCTTTTTGATGGTTTAGTAGTGTCCTCTTTGTCGGTTGGAGGGTTGGGGACGTTACAGAAAAAATGTATTTTCAAATACTACAGCCCTATCTTGAAAAAATTGAATTGGAGCATGAATTTCCATCAAATACAAAATATACTTTTTTCCCTGCCACAAAAATTACAAATAAGGCCACGTTGACAAAATCACATTTTGAGCTTACTAGTTCAAACTTTACCTCAGGTGCAAATCTTGCTACAGGTGGAAATGATGCTAACTTGTCTAACACCTCTCTATGTGATGCTATGAAGGTAAGGAACACTGGGTGTGTATATTCAAATGGCATTGTATGTAAAGGGAATAACAATGCTGATGGTAACAGTTCAGTAGTTGAAAACAAAGTTGAGAAATCAAATAAATTTTTCAGGTTTAAATCTTGATAGTCCAATCGATGTTTATTGTTTTAGATCTTAAATTTTCTAGTGGAAGTGTTTTTTTAATTTCATCATGTTTGTGTGGAGTGCACATTTACTCATTAGGAAATTGTGACCATTGTTGATTCAAAATATGGATAGGGTGTGGAAATATCTTTTGATAAAACTCATTGTTGTGTTATGGACCTTCCTTATATGGTGATGATAAAATGTACTGTTGTGGTATGGAACACTTATGGACTATATACCTTGAGAGAGAATATAACAGTTTGACACCTTCGTCTTCTGGGTAAAAGGGTTTTGTCCCCACCTTGATGGTACACCTTGGTCCTATGGGTAAAAGGGACGTTATTCTCCCACCATGCTTGACACTCCTTGGTATTGTTGGTGTATGGGTTGTTTTCCCACTTTGCCACGACCCCTATTGTTGACTCTTGATCTTATGTTAACCCTTGATTGGTCCTTATGCTAGCGCCCCCTCATAGTGTGGTACCTTAACCCTCTTTTTATGTTTGTTATGGGTGTGAGAATCTAGCAGCCCAAATAACTCATAGCCTTCTCAAGCAAGTTCAGACAAGTCACGGTTTAGTCTAGCCATCCCCAAGAAGGTCACTATTCAGTTCAAGCAAACCGAAGAAGCTCATTGCTCATTACGGGAAGCACCAAGAAGGTCACATCCTAGCTTAGGAGGTCATGGTTCAGACTTGAGTGGACTAATATATCTGCTGCATTGTTTGAGTGTGCTAAGCTGTAAGAAAGCCATGGTATTTGTATGGTCTACAAACTGAGCTCTAGTTTGTGTCCAGAATGTCATCATTACCTCATATTTTATGGACTGTTGTTTCTTGGTCTACTGCTCTAGTAATTGGGATTTCCTTACATTTCAATTCAAGTAGACCTAAACACTCAAATAATGCAACAAAGATCTTATTCCACTCAAACAGGATTATGGTTTCTTCTAGTAACCCCAAACAACTCACAGGTTGATTAAGAAAGCCATGGGATTTGTATGGGATACAAATTGATCTCTAGTTTGTGTATGGAATGTCATCATTACCTGATATTTTATCGACTGTTGTTTCTTGGTCACATTTTCATACTTGAGTGGACTAATATCTATGCTGCACTGTTTGAGTGTGCTAAGCTGTAAGAAATTAATGGGATTTGTATGGGCTACAAACTTAGCCCTGTTTTGTGTGTGGAATGTCATCATTCCTGATATTTTATGGACCATTGTTTTTGGGTCTGTTTCTCTAGTAATTGGGGTTTCCTTATGGTTCACTTCAAGTAGACCCAAACAATCAAATAGTGCAACACAGATCTTAGTACACTCAAGTAGGGTTATGGTTTCTTTTATCATCCCCAAACAACTCACAATCTACTCAAGAAATCCATGGGCTTTGCATGGGCTACACAATGAGCTCTGATTTTTGTGTGGAATGTCATCATTACTTGATATTTTATGGACTATTGTTTCTTGTTTTGCTTCTCTAGTAATTGGGGTTCCCTTGCTTGTTGACATGATTATATATTTATAAACATGATTCAATAGATAGAAATTATATATTCGGAAACATGATTCAATTTCTTACATTTTATCCTTTTAGTCAAACCAAGTTTAACTATGTATATATCTCAAAATATCCATTTAAGTTGAGGGATGCCTATTTTTCAGTTTTCTATTGCATCTAATGTGTCAAAAGAGATCCTCATTAGCTTGCACCATCCAAAAAGTGAAATATCACACAGAGTGAGCGATTGATTTTTATTGGCATGGAATTGTCAAAAAAGACATTGGTTAGCAATGCATGATCTTCAGCCATCAAGATACCCAATCTTGAAAGTGGGTAACACAAGGGAAATGGTCAAGTGTGGAGGAGATAAGACACTTGTCCTTTCGTTTGCCACACCCCCCATGCAATTAATATGCCACATGGAAGGAATTAGTGAAATAAAGTCGAGCATGATGTGGGAGGATTACACCGTATTGAGGTCTTGTACGAACCTGGCTCTTAAACTCCATCGAGACAGAGAAATGATGGCAGGAATTATATCCAAGTGGGAGCTGAATGCATGGGGGATTTTATTGTATGTTATGGTAATTTCTACTCGATAATCGATGGGAAATCCAAGATATGGGTATGATGACCTATGATGGCCATTTCGTGAACACAACCTTCTTTACTAGTATCCTATTATAGTCGCAACCCATGAAGAAAACAATCTGAATTGTTGGGAAGGCAAGGTTCATCGAGTTGGGGAGTTGGAAACTTAATCTAGGAAGGTGGAGGGATTTCCACTATCATTTTTTCAGCCATGGTGTCATCGATGGTGGGGGAAGGGAAGGGAAGTGAGCAACCCATATGCCTTGTGTTGAGAAAGAAATGGGAGAAGTGAAGCAAGATTTATATTGGGAGGTTTTGGTGGTTTCCAGACAATATTGGAGTGGATGGAGAAATATATTTATAGGGTGAAGGATGAGCTAGAGGCCGAGAAATCCCAGATGGAATGTGCTGTGAAAAATTTGGATATAGGTTTGTTTCACTCAAGGGAGACAAATCATGTAAAAGAAACTCTCCTGCACTAGAAGATGAATATGTTGCTAGGGATGGAATTATCAGGGACCATGGGAAGAGCAATGACAAAACAAGGCCTAGGTGCGGAAGAGTCTACTTGGACCAAGAACCAAATACAAAGAATCCACTCTAATCTTAGAAACATAGTGTAAGCTATCAAGGAGTTGACCAAGAGAACCAACATATTGGCTTAAACTACCACAAGAAAGATGTTTCGGCCCAGGCCAGTGGAAGGACCATTATGAGACCAACACCAGGTTCCAGCCCCACATGTGGTAACCATCTTTGACAATTATTAGTTTTTGAGATGGAATCCTCCTTTGTGTTTTATTTTTGTCGATTTAGATTGTCTTTGAGTTTTAGTGGCTATGGGAGGAGTATTGCATACAAGTATTAGTATTATTTTGAGTTTGGTTAGAATTTGTTATGGAACTGGTTAAGGATTTGTTTTGTGATTCTATGGTTAGGAACGTCAAGTTTCCCAATGGGTTGCCTTTGCTTAATCTCTTGATACTTGGTTTCATGCATGGCTAACATATGGATACTAATTATATTTCTCTTTGTAAATGGAGTTTGTGTGTGTGTGAAATAGATTTTTTAATATTCAGTTTTTCTTTATGGAATTTTTATAATTATATAATTAGGGTTTGCTATCATGATTTTTAAATAACAATGATAAGTGTTCTCTTTAAATAGTTACAAGTTCAAATTAAGAAGAACATAGTTATCACACATGCAAATAAATACATTTTCTACATCAATTTGGTTTTGGTGTCTATAAACTAGTACATGAACTTAAAAATTAAATTAGTATGTTTTAATTCAATGTATATACTCACATTAAAAAATAATTTAATATCAAATAATAAAATAATAATTTTTGTAGAAAGGAGAAGCACACAAGGAGTGAGGTGAAGTGCACGAGGAGAGATCGTTGCGCATGAGGAGAGGGCAAGCAATCTCTCACCATTGCCTGGATTTGTCCATGCTTTCATGGATCCTCCCTCAGATCCACCTCCGGAGGAGAAAAGAAACAGATTGATTGAGGCCTACAACATTGCTTTTGTGGTAAAGGGTTTTTTATGTTCCTATTTGAAAATAAAGAGGACAAAGATCTCATGTTTAGAAGCGGACCTTACTTCATGGGATCGAGAGGACTCTGCCTTAATCAATGGAGTTTTTCATTCAACCCAGAGTAAGACATTCCCTCAGTGGTGCCAGTCTAAGTACGACTCCCTCATCTACCCCTGTATTGCTGGAATGACAAATCTCTTCAGACAATTGGGAATACACTCGAAAAATACATTGACAAAGCTGAACCAAAGGGACCACTATTCTCATGCGCAAGGATTTGCATGGAATTCAACCTAGAGAAAGGGTTGTTGGAAGCAGTGAATATATAAATGGATGACTGGGAGCACTTACAAAAGGTGGACTATGAGCAATTGCCATTCAAATGTAGGAAGTGCCATGAATATGGATATTTTTTCCAAAATTTTCCAAAAGCAGTGTAAGAGATCCCCAAGAAAAATCATGAGGAGGGTTAGAAATAAGTAAAAAGAGGGAGAAAGATGTTGGTTAACCCTACTGATGTAGCCAGTGAGACCCAAAGAGAACAGGATCTAGATATAAGAAGTAAGGGAACAAACACCAACAATAAGACCCAAGCCCTACCCATAGAAGAAGGAGAGATACTCCCAACAAGCACACCACAAGAGAACACTGAAAGGAAGGAATGTGTGGATCGAAGTTCCAACACAAACTTGAATACAAATGGATAAAGGGAAGAGAAGGAACGAATGGGACTCATATCCCCAGGAGGAACTTGGGAAGCGATGGTGAAACAAAGCAAAAATAACACTATGGTGATCTCCCCAAGTCAACCTTCTTCACAAGGATCTCAAGAAATATAAGAACAAGCTATACCACCATCCACCAGTGGAAGAAAAACTCAAAGACACCACAGGGAACAAGAAGCGGAAAGAGAACTAGAGATGGGAAGGAAAAAGAGTATAGAGGAAACTAATCTTCTACAAAACACTAGAAATATAGGAGGAGAAATAACAAACACTAGGTCAAGAGGAGATCCTCAAACAACAAGGAAATAATGAATCTTGTCTCTTGGAATTGCAGAGGTTTGGGGAGCTCAGTCAAAGCAGAAGCAATCAAAGACATTCTCAAATCCGAGAACCAGATATTATGCTAACCCAAGAGACAAAAATGGTAGCAGAGGATGTAATGACACTCCCTATTTGGAAAAAATATGTTGGGACTTCCATTAGCTCCAAAGGCGGATCTAGGGGGATAAAAACCTTATGCAATATGAATAAATTTTTAGTTAAAATGGTGAAGGAAACTAGAAAATGGTTATTGACAGAGATTCAAAACAATGATATTAAAAACACTATTTTTGTGTGTAACATTTATGGCCCAACTCACTACAGGGACAAAATGGTATTCTGGGAGGATCTCAACTCGTTGAGGGATGAGTCACATGGTAAAGACTCCATTATAGAGGGATATTTCAACGTCACAATTTGCAACGAGAAAAGAGAGGAGGCTTGATCGTAAGGGACCCCTTTGGTGATAAAATGGAAGATCTTATGGCAGAATTAAATCTAATGGAACCACCTCTCAATAATGGGAAGTAAAACTAGAGTAACAAAAGGAAATGCCCCAGACATATCGCGAAAAGGATGGATAGGTTCATGATAAGCTCCTTCTTTCTCCAAAAGGATCTGCTGCCAACCTCCTTTGCTCTTCCCTCAGCAACGTCGGATCATAAACCCATCTCCTTATAATTGCCGGCCTCTAAAAAGTTGGGATCAATACCATTTCAATTTAATCCCCTCTGGTTAAATGATGCAAAAGCTATAGAAATAATCCAAACAATGTGGAAATCCAATATGATGGGATCTCCTAGTTATATATGGGAAGCTAAGCTAAGAGGCGTACGAGTGGCTCTAAAGAACTAGGCAAAAGGGTCTTTCAAAGGGTCAACCCTTCATAAGAAGCAAAATCAAGAAGAGTTGGAAGCTCTACAAAAAAATGGAAAAAGAGGAAGTAACTATGGAATATCTAAATCAAGAAAATATTTGAATATGAAGATATTAAAGGGAGCTAGGGATGAGGAAGAAGAGTGGAGAGTGAAGTCTAGGCAAATCTGGCTGAAAGGAGGAGACAAAAATACTGAATACTTTTGAAAGCAAGCAAAATCCAGACTAAGCTTCAATATTATAAAATAGATGAAATACAACAATGGAAGTAAGATTGAAGCGTAGGAAAAGATAAAAAAAACACACTTTTCAACACTTTAGTGGGATCTACTTTGACAGTGAAGAAACAACACCTATTTCACATGCTGCACTCCTCTTAGTCATTCACCCAAAAATCCCTGATGCTGAGAATGACAAACTGCTAAGGATAATATTGGAACAAGATATTAGGGAAGCGATCTGGAGCATGCACCTAGACAAGGCCCCCGGGCCTGATGGATTCACAATCATTTTTTATCGGGCTGCGTGGGATGTCATCAAGAGAGAACTTAGAAGAATGCTCAACTTGACAAGAAAAAATACAAGATAGGAGGATCCACCAATACATAATTTATGGCCCTAATTCTAAAGGAAACAAACCCTACCTTATTAGAGAGATTCATGCCTATCTCCCTTTGTAACACTTATAAAATTTTCACAAAAATCCTAGACACTAGAATGAAAAAACTCATGAGGCATATGATCACAGAACCTTGGGGAGGATTTATTGCATGGAGAAAAATTTCACACAATATCATTGTTTTCCAAGAAGCCATCCACACCAGCTTGGGAAGAAAGCAACAAGGTATGGCTATAAAACTTGACATGGCTAACGCCATTAATATGGTTAATTATTTTTTTTGGTTTGAAATTATGCTTAAGCTTTGATTCTCTGAAGGGTTCATTATGTGGGTCAAAGCATGCATTAGCAACCCATGGATTTCCCCATTAATAAATGGAAGGCCAACTTGGTTCTTTCGAGCCACTCAGGGCTTAGGTAAGGCTGCCCCCTGTTTCCCTATTTGTTTCTGCTAGTAGCTGAATCTTTGAGTAGGAAACTACAAGCAATGCAGGAATTTGGAGAATTAAAGGGAATTAAGATTGCTAGGGGAGTCAAAGCAGGTACACACACCCATTTTGTAGGCGATACAATTATTTTGGTGGGGATTCTACTGTGATAGTAGAAATGTTTAAAGATGTGTTGCAGACTTTTCTAAAAGCTTCTGATGGCAAGGTGAACACCTTAAAATCCAAATTTTATGGATGGAATTATCAGCCCAGGACATTGAATAGGATAGAAAGGTATTAGGATTTGAATGCAAGCTCGATTGGAATTCCTTTAACTATATTGGGACGCCTATTTTCAAAGGAAAAAAAACTCAGTAGAATGGCAAGGAATTGTTGACAAGAATAAAAAAAACTCATGTCAAGGAGTAAGGTGGCTTAACCTAGGGAGAAATATTGTCCTAATTAACTCCATTATCTTAGCTTATCATGTCTATGCATGCTCGATCTATCTATCTAAAAAAAACAACGCAGGAAATTGTCAAAGAGATCTGAAATTTTCTATGGCAAGGAGGTAAATCAAATGGATAAAAAAAATTCACCTCATTAACTGGGACATTGTGTGTATCCCAAAAACCCGTGGAGGAGCTAGAATAACAGATCCTTGTCTAATGGAACTCGTCTTAGGAGAAAAATCATTTGGAGAGTGGTTTTTGGAGAAAAATCATGGTGGAAAGAGATAATCTGGAAAAAAGTATACGTAAGGAACTAGGAAAACCCGCATGATTGAGCTCCCCTTGCAAGGGAATGGAACACAAATATGGAATCTATGTAAAATTGCAGCTAACATCATTAGAGACAAACTGTATTGGGTTCCAGAAAATGGTAAAAGAATTAATATTTGGAAGGATATCCTGGGAATCAGTTCTCCCTCGAACCACTCGGACGCCCTTTCAGAACTCAAGAAATGGATGGAACAATCAAACATTAACACTATGTTTGATATTTCCTCCTAGAATAATAGTAGAATGCGGAAGGGATGGAAGCAGCTGGAAGTGCTGGAGCATCTCCAACCAAAATTCAAGGCATTCTTAAACCTACTCAACGGATCTGCACCAATGCACAAATAGCTCAGAGATAGAAGGGGATGGGGAAAATAGGGACACTATACTGTGAAGGAAGGATACTGTATCATCTCAAATATTAAGGAAAATAACAAAAAGGATAACAAGGGGATTAAAATCTAGTGCAAAGACAGACTTCCAAAAGTTAATGTTTTATTTTGGTTGTTGGCACATAGGAAAAACCTGACAGCAGATAATCTGAGAAAAAGGGGCATGGAGGGACCCTCATGTTGTATACTATGCAAATAATTTGAAGAAACACTAGATCAAATTTTTTGGAATGTAACTTTTCTCAATCGGTGTGGAGCCATGCCATCCAGGGGTTTGATATGCACATGATTTTGCCAACAAACTGGAATGACATGTTTGGTTGCTGGAAATATTACTATCAAGGGTCACTCTTTAAAAAACAAGACCTCAGAAGATCATGGGTTTCCCTCCCAAAATATATCTACTATAATATATGAGTAGCAAGGAATAAATAGATATTTGAAGGAGAGTCCACTAGTCACTAGAAAGTAGCCACTGCTACAAAATTGTTGTTGGTTGAAGCATTACTGAAAAGAGGGGTGAAACATATCCGAAATGAGCCACTGAATGAGAAGGAAAAACAACGGGTAAATGACTTTCTGGTGCCAACTCCTACTCACATTTGGAGAGTAACTGGTCATAGTTCTCGCTCATTAAATTGGAAGGTGAGGATGAGTAATGAAGACTTCACCAGATGGTAGTTAAACCTTGGATACAATTCTCTATTTTTCGATAGTGCCTCCAAAGGAAATCTAGGAAAAGCAGGGGTAGGGGGAGTTATATTTGACACTAAAGGGAGAAATCGAAAGGAATATGACTAGGGTATAGGGAGGAAATCTAACAATGGGGAAGAGTGGCTTGCTCTAATCAAAGGCTTGGAGATAGAAAGCAGTTGTGGAATAGAAGAGCTAGCAATGTTTGGGGACTCTCTGATGGTAACAAGAGAAGCAAGGAAACTGGTCAGCAATCATAAGAGTTCATCAATCAAACTGCACTACACCTTCAATTTTTTAGTCAACGACTTTAAAACTTTAAATTTCTTCCATATCATGAGATAAAACAACAAACAAGCATATCAAATGGACAATAAAGGTGTTCTCCTGAAATGTGGAGTACTTGCATGCAATGGAGATGGATACCAAAGGAGTTGGATCCTCTAATGACCATCCTAGCTTGGAGAAGGGAACGACTGGCTATTACTTGGTGTCATCCATACGAAAGATGGAAAGCAACGACAACAAGGAAATGAAGCAGAAGCTAGAATTCCATAAGGGATGGAACAAGGGTATAGGGAATGCACAGCCAGAGAATGAAGATTGGAGGATAGAAATGAACAAATGGAATGCTATGCCAAAGGAGGGTGAGAGAGATGTCAACGAGATGGGAAACTGGAACGATGGTCCAAGGAACACACAACCAACGACTGAAGAATGGAGAAGAGGAACGAATAAAGGGAGTTCCATGTTAAATGATGGAGAGAGGGAAATTAATGAGATGGAAAAATGGAGGGGAAGAAATGTTGGCAAAAATAGGACAAACAATCAATGAGTTCCATGGATAAAAAAATCAAAAAAATGGAAGAAAAGGGAATCAAGAAATCAGTGTGGAGAGCACTGCCGAACATGTTGAAAATTTGGTTGAGGCAGCAATGTTATCCTATTGAATTAAGATTTAATGAAAAATGGAGGAGGCGGGAAGGAAATTTAATGGGGACTAAAATGAGTAAACCAAGAGTCTGCATAAAGAAGAGAATAGGATCTCAGCAGCAATGAATTGTTTCTACTTTGTTCTTCTAGGACACTTTGCAAGGAGACATAGTCTCCATAGAATAGGAAAATTTAGAAATAATTTCAATTGTGTGGAAGTTGAACACAGAGTTTTGGACAATGTCCAACCTGGGAAACAATTCTACCATGGCACAATGTAAAACTTCACCTGATTTATAAATATAAAAAGATTCAACCGTTTTTGTTAAAAATAAATAAAATAATATGTTTTGTAAAATTCTAAACAAGATACACAATTTATTTTACAAATTTTGTTTATATATGATGATGTTGATGTTGATGATGATAGTTAACGTCCACTTAGACCAATTTTAGTCTATCGGACCTTAAGAAATAAAAGTAAGAAACTACTTGGTTTGCTTTAAAGTTTTACTTATGTGCTCAAAATACTTGGAGATGAGCGTTCCTAAATTTCTATAATTTTGATGAGAGAGAAGGTTGGGTGGGCTTGTATTGTAACAAAAAAATTGAAAATGAGATATTATGTGGGTGTACACCAGGAAATATAAGAGGAAGTGATTTTATCCTCAACAATCATAGTCTCATAGAGATGACATATCCTTTCATCCCACAAAGTTTTAGAAATTGTACAACACCCTATTTCATTATGCAGCTCACGAGAGTTTCTTCTTATTTTAGCTATGTGGGTCTTCTTTTTTACACCATGGCTAATGCAAGTTAATGAAGGTCTCCTTAGACATGTTAGATGCAATAGAAAATTGAAAAATAGACACCCCTCAACTTACATGGATATTTTGAGATACATACACAATGAATCTTGGTTTGAGTAAAAAAACGAAATGTAGAAAATTGAATCACATTTCCAAACATAAAAATTGTATCTATTGAAAATATTCATAACTATCTCAAGTTTGTTATTTTCTAATAAGTACTTTTTTATTTTTTAACAAAATTATAAGGTATATGTCTTTAGGGTGCAACCTTTGAATGCTAAATGATGGAATCAAACTACAAAAAGTGGTATACATATAAAGAACAAATAATACTAGTGCAACACTATTTTTCTAAACTAAATTTAATAATTTATAAAAACAAAATTAATTTATCTAAGTGATCAAACCTCAAAAACCATACACTAAGTGTGGGTGTAACTTGTGAAGCAATGATAATGAAATGTTTGTTTTTTTTATAGCATGTAGAGGTTGGTGTCTAGTAGTGCAACATACAATTTTTTTTTAATTCTTGAGAAACGAAAACAATTATGGAAGAAACACTGACAGTGTGGTTTTTGAGCTAAAGAGTAATGACACAAGAAAAATAGATTTTTTTTAAAGTACATATTTGGAATTTGCAGAAAAATGCTATCTAGGTCTAAAATTTCATAAAAAATGATTTTGTGTAACATACTGTAACAAGTGGTAAAACATAGGCATATTGAGAAAATGGATGAAATGCCTAATTAGTTATGGTTTTCCATATTCCATAGCACAAGTTTGGTTAACTAGAAGCTAAATTTGAAGCAGAAACATAGGAAGAGGGATGACACCCAAACACGTGACGAGGATTGATTTAGGTGGTACGAAATGCGACCAAGTTTGGTTTAAATTCAGATTTCCTTTCCCTTCCTATCCGCGTGCCACGAAAATCAAAATGTGTGTGTGTTTTAGCTCTACAAAACATGCGTGCATTTTATCTCTACAAAATGTGTGTGCATTTTAGCTCTACAAAACAAACACACATTTTGTAGAGTTAAATGCACAATCGTTTTGTATATCTAAAATGCATGTGTGATGTTATAGACATTAAATATTTTACCTAGAATAAGGGGGAGGAGGGGGGTTGGGGGAGAGAAAGAGACAGAGGTCAAGGTTGGGTGGGTAGGTGTTTAGGGAGGATTAGAGTAGTTAGAGGGAAGACGGGGTATAGGGTGGGGGAAGAGAGAGAGATGGAAGGGTGGCAAGTGGTAGGGGAGGGGGATTAGGAAAAACACAGAGAGAGAAGGATAGGGGTAGGGGGATTAGGAGAGAGAGAGAGATGTGGAGAAGAGAGATATGGGGGGTGGAGGGAGTGGTTATGGGTATGGAAATTCGAAGGGGGGTTAGGGGTAGCAAGAGAGAGAGAGAGAGAGAGAGAGAGAGAGAGAGGTAGGAGTGTTAGGGGGTTAAGGAAGAGAGATAAGGGTGGGGGTAACGTGTAGGTGGAGGAGTAGGGGAGAGAAAGAGTGAGAGATGGGGTTATCAAGGGTTAGGGGGATGAGACAGAGATGAGGAGAGGGTGTTGGGGGAAAGAAAGATATAGAGATTGGGGTGGGGTAGGGTAGGGGTTTAAGGAGGATTAGGGAAGTTAGAGAGAATGCGGGGTATAAGTTGGTAGAGAGAGAGAGAGAGAGAGAGAGAGAGAGAGAGAGAGAGAGAGAGAGAGAGAGAGAGAG
>LPNX011234246.1:152503-184809 GCA_001517045.1 Pseudotsuga menziesii
GAGGGAGGAGTAGGGGGGTGATAGAGTGAAAGAGGTGTTTAGTAAGGATTAGGTAGAGGAGGGGAGAGAGAGAGGAGTAGGTGTGTATGTGAGAGAGAGAGAGGTAGGGGCAAGGGTGGAGGAACGAAACTGAAGGAGAAAAAGAGATAAAAATCATGATATCCAGGTCAAAGGTTAAGGAGCATTTACAACTTATGTAGTATAGATCATTTACAAATTAATATATTTATAAAAAAAAAAGATATTCCTTACTATGCTTACAAAATTAATATATTTATAAAAAAAAATAAGGATATTCCTTACTATGCTTACGTGAGCATAGCCACAAGGTTGAACGGTCGAGCTGTGACATATGCTTATGGTCTGAACATAAAATGTGTTAAATATTCATGCTTATATCATACCCTATCCTCTATCCATTTAATACTACTACTAATAGTAACCCCAATAAATATTCAGATTTGGTTCATACTTTCTTGCATATAAAATAAGAATATCTGATTTGTATAATAGCTTAAGATGACGATGTTAACCGTAATTTAAATCGTAATTAATGTGGGAAATAATATAGAAGAACGCAAGGGAAGGCAATTTTTCAGGATGCTCTAAATGCTCATTATAATGAAGTGCTCCGAGTCTTAAAAATGCTAAACATCAATGGGTAAAGGAAGATAAAATTGGATAAATTTTCAGTAGTGAGGCTATGTGATACTAATTGGTCCCTCCAATCTCCAATCCTACATGAGGCACGGCTGCATGACATACCGATCGAATGACTGCAGAATTGCGTTGGAAGCTGCACGAACATACTCCACCTTCAATTCTACAGAAATGGCGTGCCTAATGAGTGCACCATTACGTTCCGGTCAAGAACAATCCCCCGCTAACATATATTATTTTCTGGTCTCACTTAAACCTCTTAGCCTGCATTCAAATCCATGCGCAGTTGGCCCCATAGGAATTAACCGATCCACGATTTCAGAGAAAGGTGACATGAATAAATTCTATGCCGCAACCACATTCACACGTTACATTCTCCAAAAGCATGGAACAATTAGAGTGCCTTGGAAATTTTCAAAGAGAGTAACACTGTTCTTTTTTTCCTAATTACGTTTTTACAATGGTGTGGAATTCATCCATGTTACGTAGCATAGAAGGGGCGAGTTTTCCTACACCTTTGTGTAGGGAGTGTCGACATTCAGAGATGGCAAGAAACGATCAAGAGTCGCAGAAATTAGCGTTGGTGGAACGCGTCTTCCAATTGTACAGCGATATTTCACGGCTGCCAAGCCTCAAGCCTCAAGCCCTCCACACATGTCGACACCTGGTGAACTAGTGCGCGAAGCCTATCAA
The DNA here is from genome assembly GCA_001517045.1 of Pseudotsuga menziesii. Classification (NCBI taxonomy): domain Eukaryota; kingdom Viridiplantae; phylum Streptophyta; class Pinopsida; order Pinales; family Pinaceae; genus Pseudotsuga; species Pseudotsuga menziesii. The sequence goes on from LPNX011234246.1 coordinate 153,857, forward strand.
TATTGATGTTCTCTATGTAAGCGAGGGGGACCAGGAGATTCGTTCCCGCCTCATCCGCCTCGATGGTCTGCTGGAGAAGCATTTCTTCACCCGGTTGGGTCGCTGCCCCTTACCCCTGCACCACCTGGGCGCTTTCCCTTACTACAACAACTACCTCGAATTCGAGACTCTCCGCGGCGCTGGTGTCCCAGCGCCGAAGAGGGTAGCGTTCCTCGGCTCCAGGCCACTGCCGCTGACCTCCATCGTGCTGGCGCTGCACCACCTGCCCTTCTTTGCCCGCTTCGACAACTACGATTTCGACCCTGCCACCAATGCTATGGCGCGCCTCCTCGTCGCCCCCCACCTGAAGCTAGCAAAGCGAATGGCGTTCCACGATGCGGAAGTGGAGAAGGTAACGGCAGAACTCTGGGAGTATGACGTTGTGTTTCTGGCGGGGCGGCGCTAGTTGGGATGGAGAAGGCGGATAAGGCCCACGTGGTGAAGCATCTCCGGCAGCACACGGCCCCCGGGGCGATCCTCCTCCTCCCAAGCGCGCACTGATGAAGTTATCAATACTGTCATACTGGCTCGTAAGCGCTCCAACGAACCAGCAGAATGACATTAATTTATTATCCTCTCAAATAAATTCTATTCTCCCATCTACTTATGTTTTACATTTCGCCCTTTTAGACTTCATTGACGCTGGCCATATAATTTGTGTATTAATTATGACTGTTTTGTGTTCGCTATTTGAATGGTTTAAGCTTTTTACATCTATTTCTTGACTGTGATGCTTGTACATGGATGTTGTTCGTCGTAGTTAGGCTTGTCACCTAGTACAATCATCAATTAACTTCTTCTGCTTTCCTTTTCTACCACGTAATCAACATTATTATTAATTTATTAACTAATTAGCCCAACCAGAGATGATCATAAAGCTCCTCCCTATAAATGGATGGCCATGATCCAAACTTAATACATCAGAAATGTCAAAACCACACCATCCAAACATATCAACCTTCTTAAACTGTCCCAAAAAAAATAAAAAAATCAATTGAACCTTTTCTGCATCCAGTGACCTTTACACATAACCATTAGACAAAAAAGAGTACTTAGCTGGCAAAAAAAACTGGCTCAACTAATGAAAAAACAAAACAAACAAAACCTTAGACCATGTGATCTTCTATAAATTCTTAAAAAAATAATGTACCATCTGGAATGTTTACTACTTTCTTTGATAGAAAATCAATTTTGAATCATTGTAAATCTTGCAGATATTGAAGGAGATGTTTGAAAAGTTTGACAATGAGTTTTTAATTCTTTGGCGCCAATGTTTAAGTTGTTACACTTGCAAATTGTATAGACCATTTTCCTGCTTAATGATCACTTTAGAATCCGGATATACTTGTAAAGAAGAATGCCATTAATGATAGTGAAATGTTAATATCCATAAAGCTGAAAATCATGCTTTAATATTGCTACCATTACCACACCCCATCTACAACTTAAAAAAGTGAAGTTCAATGAATGTTAGCACCATACTGCACCCACAGGAACCTATAGAGGATGCTCCATCAAAAAAACCGATTGCAAAGGAGAAAATGAAAACAAAAGCAGACCTAGGTCTCAACTTGCTATTCTTCACTCCTTTATGGTCTCAACTTGCTATTCTTCACTCCTTTATGGAACTCATTGTTCATTCACAAACTTTTCATGCAACAAACTTGAGAAATAGGTGAGATATTTTCAAATACCACCTTATTTCACATCTTCCAAATTTCCCAACACACAAAGATAGTAATAATTTGTGATGGAAAAACTGCAAACCCATTCTGTGAAACTGTCTTCGAAACTAAAGGTTCCCAAAATATGAGAAAGATGTAAAACTTCATTCACTTCCTTCCATACTTGCTTACTGAAATTGTAGAAGATAAAAATATGAACAATGGACACATAGTCCCTCTTGCATAAATAATAAATACCAAGACCGAACCAACCTCTTATTATCATATTATCCTAGGTCAATAAATAGTTATCCATGCACAACCAAAAAACACATTTAAGTTTCATAGGAATAAACCATTGCCATAATTTAACATACCACCATTTAGTGTCTTTCTCCACATGTGAAAAAACTATTGCATCATAAGCTTCCTTGGAATTTACTTGCCTATATTATTGTTCCAAAACCATACCAACATGCCATCTTCATTACTCAATCCGATGTCTGTTATGTTTAGAGTCAATATATATTTATCCCATTCAGCAACCCATTGACCTTGCAATCCCAAATCCTCATATTGTAGACAATGACAATCATTTTATCTCAGCAAAAAAGGTCTTCTATAACAAATGGTTCCCATCATCACCAATTGAAGGGTCAATACCCACAAACACATTTTCACCATTTCCAACTTGTCATGAAATCCAATTGTTGATCCAAGAAAATACCCTCATGAAACCATTGCAAATAATAGAAACACCACAGATAAATTTATCAGAAGATTTGAACCACTCAAGGACAAACTAAACTTTTAGATACTTCTCCTTGAAAAATCTTCTCCACAAACTGCCATCAAATAGCCCAAGCCATAAACTTTTCATACAAAGATCCATGTTAAACCATTTCAAGGTTTTGATGTCCCATCCACCCAAAAATTTTGGCAGAGCTAATATTTCCCAAGCTACCAAATGATATTTGTGAACATTATCCAAACCAAACCAAAGAAACTAAAACAACGTTTTTCTAATAAGATTTATCATAGATTGTGGAATTTTTACTAGTGAGAACCAGTAAACCGCATAAGCACAGAATGAAGCAAAGTGAGTCTACCACCCAAAGATAGAAACATAATGAAGAAAAGTGAGTCTACCACCCATATATAGAAACTTGTAAGCCCAATTACCAATTCTTCTATCAATTTTATTCATAGCCACAACCAATTCATTGTCTTATAATTATTCAACATCAATAAATATCCCATATATATGAGTCCCAAATCAATATTTTCTGATTTGAAGGGAAAACAAAAGCTGATTTGAGATAAAATACCATCACTAACATTATGCTGATAGAAAGTAGATTTATCCATACTCACCTCCATACCTATTTTGGAACATAACAAAGAGATAAGTTCATAAAAAGAGTCTCATTCCTCCACACACCCCATTCCAAGAAATGCAATATCATCCACAAATAATAGGTGTGTGATATGTAAAGCTGAAGATATTTTGATGCTTGATATTCTTCCCTTCACTCTGGAATCCTCAATCATTCTACTTAGTCCTTCAATAACTAATACAAAAAACAGTTGATAAAGAGGACAACCCTATATGAGTCCTCTACAACCATTGAAAAAACTAGTGGGGGACCCATTGACAAGCACGACAAAACAAGCCAAAGAAACACATGCCATTACCCAATTTGTAACTTTCAAAGGAATACCACTATGCAAAAGTACTAGTCTAAGGAAAACCCAATGAACCTTATCATAAACTTTGGCAAGATCCATTTTTAGAATGAAGTCATTTAAGTTTTTTACTTTCAACAAAATGCAGACACTATTGTGAGACCCCTATAGCATCCATAATTCTCCTATTGGAGAAGAACCCAAATTACTCTTTGTAAACTACCTTAGATAGTTTAGGATTGATTATATTGGCAATTATTTTGGTTACCAATTTATAGACCAGGTTACAAATTGAGATGGCTTTGAAATCATAGAAAGAATCAGGTTTATCTCGTGTAGGGATGAGGAGGGAAATAAAGGTGGAATTTAAATCTCCCGACACATACCCCTAAGTTATGGACAATTCAACCACATCTAAAATATCACTACCCATGAGATAAAAAAGGCGGTAAACAACTTAACAATCCATCCATCTAGCCCAAGACTTTTGTCCTTTGCAAAGTGTGTTAAGACACCTTCAAATTCCTCTTAAGTAACTGGTCTTCCAATAAGAAAAGCTTCCTCCCTAGAAAATAAGGATGGATAATGAGTGATCACCTTGATCTAAAAGCCAATATCTAATAAACCTCAATCCTTAAAGTGCTTAGTAAAGAAACTACCTACAAAGTCCTCCAGATCTCTTTGAGAAGAGACCCAAATCCCATTGTCATTTTTTATGTCCCAATTGGAGTTGGATTTTTTTCCTATAACTTTCACACTTATGAAAAAAATTGAATTGTTATCTCCCCGAGCAATCCTCTTCCCTCTTCAATAACCAATATTTCTTGGATTCAAGAACTAGCATTATTTTTTTGCTCAAGAAAAGGAACCAATCAAATTCTCAATAAAAATACTATTGATCTTCTTTTCAATGTCACATAATTAAACCTTGTCTTGATTCACCTTCTTCTTGATCCAATCACAAAGAAGACATTTTAGTAGTTTTAATTTGATGTTTAACTTGTCCAGTGCATCCACCCCTTTCATATAGTCAATATTTTTCCAAGAGACTTTGACACACTTACATAAATCTACATCCTTGAGGAAACTATGATTAAATTTGAAAGGATACTTAAATAATACATGATCCCCATCCAATTGCATACATATATGATTATGATCAGAAAAAGTGGAACAATCCAAGATCTATATCTAGCACAAGTGTTGGCCAGAGACTCAGACAAAATAAATCTATCAAGTCACTTACCAATACCATCCATTCCTGACCTCATATTTTTCCAAGTAGGACCTAGCTTGGAGGGAACAACATTAAATAGACTAAAATTGAAAAAGAGGTTTTGGAAATACTATGATAAAGGATCCACACTTGAATGCGAGCCCCAAATTTCATTTGAGTGTAAGGTTAAATTTAGATTTCCGAAAAAAAACCAGTTTATGATCACTAAGTATCCCAAAAGAATCCAGTTTTTCCCAAAAAGAATTCCTGTCTTTATATGAGCCATAGCAATTCAAAATATTAATCTCCTGATCAAATCCCTTGACCTTCCCTATAAGCAAAATCCCAATACAAGTCTCAAAAGGAGAAAAGGGCACCATAGAAGGATTCCAAATGGCTAAAACACCCTTAGAAAGGCCAATGGAATAAGTAGCACAAACTTCCCACCCAGGAAATTTCCTCAAGAAATATTCATAGGTCTTCACCCTGACTGACATAGTTTCTCGAATTAATATTATATCGTCCTTATTGGATTCAAAACCCTTTTGAGATATCTAAATTTTGGACCACCCCCTAGACCCCTAATATTGAAAGAAATACAAAGAATTAAGAACCTCTGTGAGAGGACTGCAAAGTTGTAAGGGCCCCAAATTTTGAAACAAACTCACCAATATTGCGAGAAACATTAGCCACCTTCAACCTATCAAATGAACAAACATACCCTCCATAGGAAATAATAGAAACAATGTTTGGTTTTCCCCTACCATCCATATCACCCTTTTCCCATTCTTCTTTCAAATAGTACTATTTTGATGTTGAATAGAATTGATAGGGGTAATTCCAGGATTATCCGAAGGTCTATTCACATACACCATCATAGGGGAATTGTAACCTACCTCATTATTAGAAGGAGATACTAACTTAGTAGACTCCCCAATCTTATTCAACCCACCACTTTTCTTCACCCTTTCACCAAAAGATAAAGAAGACACCAAAGGAGGAAAATCATCAAGAAACCCCAAGTTTTCCTTAGGTAAACAATTCCCCCCACCCAAAGATTCTTCACTATGATTAAAAATAGGGATGGTGGGCGACAATCCACTACCATTTACAAAACTAGGGTTTTAATTCTGATATTGAGCATTCACAATATTATCATGCCCATAATTAACAGAACAATCCATAGGAGAAAATTTTGATTCCACCACATGATTATTCCTGAAAACCTTAGCCTCTAAGAACCTTCGATGAATTTTTCCACATATTTAATAAAATTTAGTTCATCAGCGAATAAATATTCATAACTAGTAAGGGATTTATCTAGAGACTTACCTAAATTGACTGGTATAGTTTGGATTCTGAAGAACGACATCCTCCTCACATAGCGCCTCAAAATCCAAATCCCACTCCAGATTCACCATCGAATGACAATCTTGTTGACGAGGAGAGTTAGGATGTTGCTCCAAATAATGATGCACCCCTTTTGAGGAAGAAAGGGAAAACAAATAATTAAATATTAAAACCCTCTCAATAGCCAAACCATGGAATTTGGAATATAGATGTCTAGTTTCTTTACAAAGATCACATCAGAAGGGGACAATTTTACAGTCCATTTTTTGCAAATAGACCACATATCCCCAAATTATCTCCACACTAGCTAGTAAGCCATTGTGTTATCACTCTAGAAAAATCCTCTAGGTTGTAGCTCGAGGATGCTTGGTAACTTAAAATATTTTTAGGGTTTTCTGATATGGATTAAGTCAGGTGACCTATATAACCTCCCACTCTCAAGACATGCATGAAGCTCACTCAATCACAAGGCTTTTAGTTACAACTTGTTCAGTAGTTTGACAATAAGGTGTAGGGATGGAGAACTCATCAACATGGCAGACTTACATACAAAATAGATGCATATAAATGGCTAAATCCTGACAAGGATGGTACTTATAAATCAAATCACATTAACTCACCAATAGGATGACATCTATTAGCTATTAATCAACTTGAAAATCACCTAAATGCACATTCAGGCATAAGGACAGTAAAGATAAGGATGATGGCTGAAAAACTCATAACAAAAGAGCTTATAATTAGAATAAACAAGATGAGACTCTTGAAAATAGAATAGGCTTACAAATCCCCGAAGTCGAACCCTTATTATAAAATCAATCATGGGATTTATAGCCTTCTACAAAAATGACAGATCCTGAAAATCCGATCTATTTACACAAAAAATACTTGAAAGTGATAGTTTTCTCAGATTAGGGCTTAAAACCCTAGCTAACTATTTGTCTATCTATAATGAAGATCTAGTTCACTGAGCGAATACTAAATAACTGCAGTAGTCGCCGATAATCACCACTGTTGGTTCAGTGTGAAATTGCCGCCAACAGCCAGTGTCTCAGTGTTTAACTGAAGTGACCTTTCTTATTTAATCTGCCAAAATTTTCTACCTTGTCGCTATGGTCATCGATCAGAAGCTCTGACCTCTAACCATCGACACCCCAAGCCTTAATGCTGCCGTAGTGTTGACGCCTCAAATGACTAATCTTCTCAGCATTGACGATCGGAACCCCAAGACTGAACATATCGGAGCTTTCAACTGCTAGCTTGTCGGTGATCGGAAGCTGTACTAACTAATGCATCGGAACCTCAAAGATGAATGCTGCCAAAGTGTTGGAGGTTCCAACGACTAATCTTCTCAGTATCGGCAATTGGAAGCTCTTTTCTCTAGCCCATCGGTGCTCCAAGCCTGAATGTATCGACGCTTTAGTTCTCTATGCCGCTGCTGTTTCGGAGCTTTAAACCACTAGCTTCGCGATCGAAAATCGGAAGCTCTAGCCACTATCCCATCGGCGCCTTAGACTTGAATGTTTCCATAGTGTCGGTACCTCAAATTACTAACGTCGCGATGGTTTCTTCATCGGTGATCGGAAGCTCTGTCTTCTAGCCCATCACCGCCTTAGACTGGAACGCTGCCGTTGTTTCAGAGGTGATACAAACTAATTTTATCACTGTTGGAAGTCAGTCGAAGTCTGAATCAGAGCTTTAGTTCTCTATGCTACCGCAGTGTTGGCATCTCAAACCACTAACATCGCGATCAAAACCTCAAACCACTAGACTCTTCGTCAGCGATCGGAACCTCAGACCACTAATCATCGGTGATCAGAACATCAAGCCACTAGTGCGTCAGAACTTTAAATCTCAGCACTGCTGCTGTTTCGGAGGTGAAACGAACTAATATTCTCAGCATCGGCAATCAGAAGCTCTTTCCTCTAGCCCATCGGCACTTTAAACCACTAACCATCAGAACTTTAAACCACTAGATTATCCACAGTGGCGACGCCGCAGTGAACTAAAACTCCGAAACGTCAGTGATCGAAACTCCAAACTACTAACCATCGAAACTTTCAATCACTATATTCTCCACAATGGTGGCGCTGTAGTGAACTAAAACTCCGAAACATCAGTGATCGGAACTCCAAACTACTAACCATGGGAACTTTCAATCACTATATTCTTCGCAATGGCGGCGCCGTAGTGAACTAAAACTCCGAAACGTCGATGCAATAGAGGACTACACCTCCGATCACTGTTTAAAAATGTTTGTATGGCAGTAAAAAAGTTTAGCAATACGCCTAACCGCCAAAGGGGTTTTCCACCTATTAATTATCTTCCATCTTTCAGTGGCTAAAGAGATGTTTTGATCCTCACCCAAGCCACCGAAAGCTACAACTTGTGGAATTTTTACCCAAATAAAAAAAATAGAGGCTTTCAAACTGTCAGTGATATTCATATCTTTCATCGCATGACTTAAATTCTTCATACTATAAAAATAAATTTATTTTGGGACATAACATCTGGCTCCTACTTGGGGATGGGAACCTCCCTATGAGGTCCCAAGAACCCCAGACCAAAATGCCTTTCCTGAAAAAGAATAATTAAATCTATCTTCTAGTGTTCCATTGGGCACGGAGTCATTTGTCTTCTATAACCGATCCGTTGCACCCTACCTGTAGCCTGCTTTGCTTATTCATGAAAACAACTGAAAATGACCTAGCTGCTCATATTAAGAGCTTATTTTCCTATCTACTCCTACTCCTAATTCTAATTAGTAGATCCTTCTTATCATGTGACATCATGCTTCTAATGAAGGCAGGTCAGAAATTGATCCACTGAACTTATCCCTGATCTTGACCAAAAAAAAAATGAAAACCTAGCATGCAATAATGTAGTTTTGAAGGGTGACAGAGCCATGTATCATCTGACAAAAATATTTTGATATCTATGCTGCTCATAAGTTCAAGATAGTTAGCAACAGGGTCATAAAAGCCAACAAGAAATACCTTTTTATGCTGCTGATATTTTCCTTTACTGATTTCAATGTTGAATGTGGACTGCTCAACCTTTGTTGGATCAAAATGAAAGCTCAACAGCTGATCTGAACCTTCTTGTTCTCTTATGATCAGATCTTGATCATCAACCATTAAAAATCCCTTTTGAGAATAGTGCTCACAGTAGGATGATAAAACAAGGTTTACATCATATGAATAAAGATCAACTGAAAACATATAATTGTCTATACAATCATCAGTTATCATAGGCTCATCCTGGTTTGCAAACTGATCATAAAATATAGATTCATACCTGTCTTGGTAGTAATTTGCAAACAATGAAGAATCTGATTCTAAATCTGAAAGGAGCTCACATGCTTGTTGTTGTTCCAAATCTGCTTCAGACTCATAATCTTCCTGTTCAAAATCTGACTCATACTGATGTTTATTTGGTTCAGGTAAATGATGGTTTTCAAAATCTTCCTCTTCATATCTGTTGCATTCTTCCTTTGTCTGATAACAATGCAAGCTCAACATCTGATCTGAATCTTTTTGCTCTCCTTCACATAATCTGAATTCATCATGATCATAGGCTGGCTTATCACAGCTAATGATTTCTTATTCTACAATAATATCTTTGTAGGACATACAAAAACTAAAAAGATATGGATTGGAATTTTGAGTAGCAGATTCGTAACAAGCATCTATCACAGTATTCAAACCTTTTTTATCATCTCTTTGCTTAAAAGAAGAACTAGATGAAATTTGAGTAAACAATAAGTCTTCACAAATTTTAACCTCTTCTTACTCATTACTGTATTTGTTGAATATAGGAGCATCAAGTAATTTCCTAATGACAGATATGAAGGCTCTCGTATAGGAGTATCAACAATAAAATTTTGAAACAGATCTGGAAAAATATTACCTATTTCCTTGTCATTATTCGAAGCAACATGTTCATAAGGAGAAGGAAGATATTCCTGATGTTCTAGCTGGAGATTAGATAGTCCCTGGAAATATTGCTCCTCTTCGTTACTACAACTTTCCTTGATTTGCAAATCTGGACACTATGAGCTACCCTGACTAATTTCAATGATCATTTGACCAGTAGAAAGCTGATCATTTCCATGTGTAGTCAAAGAAATCAATTCCTCAGATTCACGACAATCATATTTAATGATGGTAGGAAAACCTTCAACTCCTTTATAATTCATTTCTAGTTTATGTTTATGGGAAAATACCTCATTGTGAAGATCATAAGAGAGATGAGGTAGCTCTTGAGGGAGATATTCTTCTCTAGTTACCTTTTCATCCTGAGAATTCAAGTTATATTCTTCACAACAATTATCGAATGCAAACTCATCTGGATAGTACCTTTTACAGTGCTCAGTGAATGATCGGTGAAAATCTTTCAATGATGAAATGCTGGAAGGAGGTAATGAAAAATACCACTGACGTTCATCACCATATAATGAATACATGAACATATTCATGCTTCTGATCTAATATATCCATGCATTCATGAAACTTGAGGAGGTGTTCTGCAGGATTGTCTTCTTCCTCCTCCTTGAAGACAGGTAAAAAATGTCCCCATTCGGACATATCAGGCACTGGATGCAGGAAACCAGGAATGGAAGAGAAGTCAAGAGGTGCAAACCTCCGGGCCAGAAGAGTAACAAATGATTTTGACATATTAATATTGTGGAGTTTCCGCTGAATTCATCTTTCATGGAGTCGCCAGGGATGAGATCTTTACAAGTAACCATGCTTGAAGATGCCCAGACCCTAAAATTTTCTGATGCATTTATAAATTCTTGAGATTGTATGTTTCAACAGAAGAAATAATAGCAGAAATATTTGTTGAAATACCTGATGTAGATTTTTGTGCAGCACTGCTGGTCTGTCTTAGTAAAGCCCTAGCTTTCCTCAAAATTTCTTCCGGATCTGAAACAGGTGTTGCTGGTGGCCCCTTTGGGTTTTCTCTGGTACTTGGTCTTCTTGAAGCCACCTTATATCAATGGAGTCACCTGATAGATGATTACAACCATAATAATGTCCAAAATTTTTCTATCATCAAAGCATGGATCTATGATGTCTCCCAGGGAAGCTGAGCTTCAATCACCTCTCCGTGGCAACGGCGCCAGTTTGTTATCACTCCACGAAACCCCTCTAGGTTGTAGCTCGAGGAGGCCTGGTAACTTAAAATGTTTTTAAGGTTTTCTGATATGGATCAAGTCAGGTGACCTATATAACCTCGCACTTTCAAGACATGCATGAAGCTCACTCAATCACAAGGTTTTAGTTACAACTTGTTCAGTAGTTTGACAATAAGGTGCAAGGATGGAGAACTCATCAAGCTGACAGACTTACATATAAAACAGATGCATATAAATGGGTAAATATTGACAAGGATGGTACTTATAAATCAAATCGCATTAACTCATCAATAGGATGACAGCTATTAGCTATTAATCAACTTGAAAATCACCTAAATGCACATTCAGGCATAAGTACAGTAAAGATAAGGATGATGGATGAACAACTCATAACAAAAGAGCTTATAATTAGAATAAACAAGATGATATGCTTGACAATAGAATAGGATTACAAATCCCTGAAGTCAAACCCTTATTATAAAATCAATCATGGGCTTTATAGCCTTCTACAAAAATGATAGATCCTGAAAATACGATTTGTTTACACAAAAAATACTTGAAAGTGATAGTTTTCTCAGATTAGGGCTTAAAAACCTAGCTAACTATTTGTTTATCTATTATGAAATCTAGTTCACTAAGAGAATACTAAATAACTGCAGTAGTCGCCGATAATCACCACTGCTGGTTCAGTGTGAAATTGCCTCCAATAGCCAGTGTCTCGGTGTTTAACTGAAGTGACATTTCTTGTTTAATGCACCAGAATTTTCTAACTTGTCGCCGCGGTTGCCGATCGAAAGCTCTGACCTCTAACTGTCGGCACCCCAAGCCTTAATGTTGCCTTAGTGTCGGTGACTCAAATGAATAATCTTCTCAGCATCGGAACCCCGAGAATAAACGTATTGGAGCTTTCAACCACTAGCTTGTCGGTGATCGAAAGCTGTACTCACTAATGCATGAGAACCTCAAAGATGAATGCTGTCATAGTGTCTTAGGTTCCAATGACTAATCTTCTCAGCATCGACGATCGAAAGATATTTTCTCTAGCCCATTGGCACTCCAAGCCTAAATGTATCGGTGCTTTAGTTCTCTATGCCGCCGCTGTTTTGGAGCTTTAAACCTCTAGCTTCACGATCATAAATTAGAAGCTCTAGCCACTATCCCATTGATGCCTTAGACCTAAATGTTGCTGCATTGTCGGCACCTCAAATGACTAATGTCGCGACGGTTTCTTCATCGACAATTGGAAACTCTATCTTCTAGGCCATCAGCGCCTTAGACCGGAGCACTGCCGCTGTTTTGGAGGTGATACAAACTAATTTTATCACTGTCGGAGGTCAGTAGAAGTCTGAATTAGAGCTTTAGTTCTCTATGCTACCGTAGTGTCGACAACTCAAACCACTAACGTCATGATCAAAACCTCAAACCACTAGACTCTTCATCGGTGATCGAAACCTCAGACCACTAATGATCGGCGATCGGAACATCAAACCACTAGCATGTCGGAACTTTCAATCTGAGCGCTGCCGCTATTTCGGAGGTGAAACGAACTAATATTCTCACCATTAGCGATCGAAAGCTCTTTCCTCTAGCCCATCGGCACTTTAAACCAATAACCATCTGAACTTTAAACCACTAGATTATCCACAGTGGCGGCACCACAGTGAACTAAAACTCCGAAACGTCGGTGATCGGAACTCCAAGCTACTAACCATCCGAACTTTCAATCACTATATTCTCTGCAGTGGTGGCACCGTAGTGAACTAAAACACCGAAACGTCGGCGATCGAAACTCAAAACTATTAACCATCATAACTTTCAATCACTATATTCTCTGTAGTGGCGGTGCCGCAGTGAACTAAAACTCTGAAACGTCAGTGCAATAGAGGACTACATCTCCGATCACTGGTTAAAAATGTTTTGATGGCTGTAAAAAAGTTTAGCACTACGCCTAACCGCCAAAGGGGTTTTCCACCTGTTATTTATCTTCCATCTTTTGGTGGCTAATGAGATGTTCTGATCATCGCCCAAGCCACCGAAAGCTACAACTTGTGAAATTTTTACCCAAATAAAAAAAAACAGAGGCTTTCAAACTATCAGTGATATTCATATCTTTCATTGCATGAGTTAAATTCTTCATGCTATCAAAATAAATTTATTTTGGGAGATAAAATCTGGCTCCTACTTGGGGTTGGGAACCTCCTTATGAGGTCCTAAGAACCCCAGACCAAAATTCCTTTCCTGAAAAAGAATAATTAAAGCTATCTTCTAGTGTTCCATTGGGGATGGAGTCATTTGTCTTCTATAACTGATCCGTTGCACCCTACCTATAGCCTGCTTTTCTTATTCATGAAAACAAATGAAAATGACCTAGTTGCTCATAGTAAGAGCTTATTTTCCTATCTACTCCTACTCCTAATTCTAATTAGTAGACCCTTCTTATCATGTGACATCATTCTTCCAATGAAGCTAGGTCAGAAACTGATCTATTGAACTTATCCCTGATCTTGATCCAAAAAAAAACTAAAACCCTAGCATGCAACAATGCAGTTTTGAATGCTGACAAAGCCAACTATCATCTGACAAAATTATCTTGATATCTCTACTGCTCATAAGTTCCAGATAGTCAGCAACAAGGTCATAAAAGCCAACAGGAAATACCTTTTTATGTTGCTAATATTTTCCTTTATTTATGTCAATGTTGAATGTGGACTGCTCAACCTTTGTCGGATCAAAATGAAAGCTCAACAGCTGATCTGAACCTTCTTGTTCTCTTATGATCAGATCTTGATCCTCAATCATTAAAATTCTCTTTTGAGAATAGTGCTCACAATAGGATGATAAAACAGGGTTTACATCATATGAATAAAGATCAGTTGAAAACATATAATTGCCTATACAATCATCAGTTATCATAGGCTCATCCTAGTTTGCAAACTCATCATAAAATCCAGATTCATACCTGTCTTGGTAGTAATTTGAAAACACTGAAGAATATGATTCTAAATCTGAAAGGAGCTCAGATGCTTGCTGCTCTTCCAAATCTACTTCAGACTCATAATCTTCCTATTCAAAATCTGACTCATACTGATGTTTATCTAGCTCAGATAAATGATGGTTTTCAAAATCAAACTCCTCTGGGATTTTCATTGAAGCACAAATGTTTTCCTCCACCTCTAAAGCATCTTCAAACAGAATGCTTAAAGATGAAGACTTCCTTTCTAGCAGAAGAAGGGCAAGTTTTGAATGTAGTCCCATCACATAATATATAATGGCAGTTGTCTCCATGGGCCAGATCTCCAAAGGCATAGCATGATAAGTGTTGTAGAATATTCGATTGAAGATAGGCAAAGTTTCATCTTCCTGTTCATATCTGTAGCATTCTTCCATTGTCTGATAACAATGCAAGCTCAATAGCTGATCTGAATCTTTCTGCTCCCCTTCACATAATCTGAATTCATCATGATGATAGGCTAGCTTATCACAACTAACGATTTCTTCTTCTATAATAATAACTTTGTAGGATATACCAAAACTAAAAAGATATGTATTGGAATTTTGAGCAGCAGATTCGTAACAAGCATCTATCACAACATTCACACTTTTTTTATCATCTCTCTGCTGAAAAGAAGAACTAGATGAACTTTGAGTAAATGATAAGTCTTCACAAATTTTAACCTCCTCTTCCTCATTACTGTATTTGTTGAATATAGGAGCATCAATATAAGATCCTAACGACAGAGATGAAGGATTTCATATAGGAGTATCAACAATAAAAATTTGAAACAGATTTGGAAAATATTACCTATTTCCTTATCATTATTCGAAGCAACATGTTCATAAGGATAAGGAAGATCTTCCTGATGTTCTAGCTAGAGATTAGATAGTCCCTGGAAATATTGCTCCTCTTGGTTATTGCAACTTTCCTTGATTTGAAAATATGGACACTGTGAGCTACCTTGACTGGTTTTAATGATCATTTGACCAACAGAAAGCTGATCATTTCCATGTGTAGTCAAAGAAATCAATTCCTCAGATTCACCACAATCAGATTTAATGATGGTAGGAAAACCTTCAACTCCTTTATAATTCATTTCTAGTTTATGTTTATGGGAAAGTACCTCATTGTGAAGATCATAAGAGAGATGAGGTAACTCTTGAGGGAGATATTCTTCTCTATTTACCTTTTCATCTTGAGAATGCAACTTATATTCTTCACAACAATTATCGAATGCAAACTCATCTGGATAGTACCTTTTACAGTGCTCAGTGAATGCTCGGTGAAAATATTTCAATGATGAAATGCTGGAAGGAGGTAAAGAAAAATACCACTGACGTGCATCACCATATAATGAATACATGAACATCTTCATGCTGTTGATATAATATATCCATGCATTCGTGAAACTTGAGGAGGTGTTCTCCAGGATTGTCTTCTTCCTCCTCCTTGAAGACAGGTAAAAAATCTCCCCATTTGGACATATCAGGTACTGGATGCGGGAAACCAGGAATGGAAGAGAAGTCAAGAGGTGCCAACCTTTGGGACAAAAGAGCAACAAATGATTTTGAAATCTTAATATTGTGGAGTTTCCACTGAATTAGTCTTTCATGGAGTCGCCAAGGATGAGATCTTTACAAGCAACCGTGCTTGAATATGCCCAGACCCTAAAGTTTTCTGATGCATTTATAAATTCTTGAGATTGTACGTTTCAGTAGAAGAAATAATAGCATAAATATTTGTTGAAATACCTGATGTAACTTTTTGTGCAGCACTGCTGGTCTGTCTTAGTAAAGCCCTAGCTTTCCTCAAAATTTCTTCTAGATCTGAAACATGTGTCGCTGGTGGCCCCTTTGGGTTTGCTCTGGTACTTGGTCTTCTTGAAGCCACCTTATATCAATGGAGTTTCCAGATAGATTATCACAACCATAATAATTTCCAAGCTTTGTCTATCATCAAAGCATGGATCTATGTCGTCTCCCAGGGAAGCTGAGCTTCAATCTCCTCTCCCTGGCAATGCCGCCAGTTTGTTATCACTCAAGGAAACTCGTATAGGTTATAGCTTGAGGATGCCTGGTAACTTAAAATGTTTTTAGGGTTTTTTTATATGGATCAAGTCATGTGACCTATATAACCTCCCACTCTCAAGACATGCATGAAGCTCACTCAATCACAAGGCTTTTAGTTACAACTTGTTCAGTAGTTTGACAATAAGGTGCAGGGATGGAGAAATCATCAAGCTGAAAGACTTACATACAAAACATATGCATATAAATGGATAAATATTGACAAGGATAATACTTATAAATCAAATCACATTAACTCACCAATAGGATGACAGCTATTAGCTATTAATCAACTTGAAAATCACTTAAATGCACATTTAGGCATAAGTATAGTAAAGATAAGGATGATGGATGAACAACTCATAACAAAAGAACTTATAATTATAATAAACAAGATGAGACACTTGAAAATAGAATAGGCTTAAAAATCCCTGAAGTCGAACCCTTATTATAAAATCAATCATGGGCTTTATAGCCTTCTACAAAAATGACAGATCCTGAAAATCTGATCTGTTTACACAAAAAATACTTGAAAGTGATAGTTTTCTCAGATTAGGGCTTAAAACCCTAGATAACTATTTGTCTATCTATTATGAAGATCTAGTTCACTGAGCGAATACTAAATAACTGCAGTAGTCGTCGATAATCACCATTGCTGGTTCAGTGTGAAATTGCCGCCAACAACTAGTGTCTCAGTGTTTAACTGAACCGACCTTTCTTGTTTAATCTGCCAAAATTTTCTAACTTGTTGCCACAGTCACCGATTGGAAGCTCTGACCTCTAACCATCAGCACCCCAAGCCTTAATGCTTCCGTAGTGTCGGTGCCTCAAATGACTAATCTTCTCAGCATCGACAATCAGAACCCCAAGACTGAACATATCGGAGCTTTCAACCGCTAGCTTGTCGGTGATAGGAAGCTGTACTCACTAATGCATCAGAACCTCAAAGATGAATGTTGCCATGGTGTTGTAGGTTCCAACAACTAATCTTCTCAGCATTGGCGATCGCAAGCTCTTTTCTCTAGCCCATCGGTGCTCCAAGCCTGAATGTATCGGTGCTTTAGTTCTCTATGCCGTTGCTATTTTGGATCTTTAAACCACTAGCTTCACGATCAGAAATCGGAAGCTCTAGCCACTATCCCATCCATGCCTTAGACCTAATTTTTTCCGTAGTGTCAGTGCCTCAAATGACTAATGTCGCGACGGTTTCTTCATTGGTGATCGGAAGCTCTGTCTTCTATCCCATCGGTGCCTTAGACCAAAATGATGTCGTTGTTTTGGAGGTGATACGAACTAATTTTATCGCTGTCAGAGGTTAGTAGAGGTCTGAATCGGAGATTTAGTTCTCTATGCAACCGCAGTGTCGGCATATCAAACCACCAATGTCGCAATTAGAACCTCAAACCACTAGACTCTTCGTCGAAGATCAGAACCTTAGACCACTAATGATCGGCGATCGGAACATCAAGCCACTAGCGTGTTAAAACTTTCAATCCGAGCACTGCCGCTGTTTCAGAGGTGAAATGAACTAATATTCTCAACATCGGCAATCAGAAGCTCTTTCCTCTATCCCATCGATAGTTTAAACCTCTAACCATCGGAACTTTAAACCACTAGATTATCCACAGTGGCAGTGCCGCAGTGAACTAAAACTTCGAAACGTTGACGATCAGAACTCCAAATGACAAACCATCGGAACTTTCAATCACTATATTCTCTGTAGTGGTGGTACCGTAGTGAACTAAAAATCTGAAACATCGACGATCAAAACTCCAAACTACTAACCATCAGAACATTCAATCACTATATTCTCCGCAGTGGTAGCGCTGTAGTGAACTAAAACTCCGAAACGTTGGCGCAATAGAGGACTACACCTCCGATCACTGTTTAAAAATGTTTCGATGGCAGTAAAAAAGTTTAGCAATATGCCTAACCACCGAAGGGGTTTTCCACCTGTTATTTATCTTCCATCTTTCGGTGGCTAATGAGATGTTACAATCCTCGTCCAAGCCACCGAAAGCTACAGCTTGTGAAATTTTTACCCAAATAAAAAAAAACAAAGGCTTTCAAACTGTTAGTGATATTCATATCTTTCATCGCATGGGTTAAATTATTCATGCTATCAAAATAAATTTATTTTGGGACAAAACATATGGCTCCTAATTGGGGATGGGAACCTCCCTATGAGGTCCCAAGAACCCCAGACCAAAATGCCTTTCCTGAAAAAGAATAATTAAAGCTATCTTCTAGTGTTCCATTGGGCATGGAGTCATTTGTCTTCTATAACTGATCCGCTGCACCCTGCCTGTAGCCTACTTTGCTTATTCATGAAAACAAATGAAAATGACCTAGCTGCTCATATTAAGAGCTTATTTTCCTATATACTCCTACTCCTAATTCTAATTAGTAGATCCTTCTTATCATGTGACATCATGCTTCCAATGAAGGTAGGTCAGAAACTGATCTACTGAACTTATCCCTGATCTTGACCCAAAAAATAAATGAAACCCTAGCATGTAGCAATGTAGTTTTGAAGGGTGACAGAGCCAGCTATCATCTGACAAAAATATTTTGATATCTATGCTGCTCATAAGTTCCAGATAGTCAGCAATAGGGTCATAAAATCCAACAGGAAATACCTTTTTATGTTGCTGATATTTTCTTTTACTGATGTTAATGTTGAATGTGGACTGCTTAACCTTTGTCGGATCAAAATGAAAGCTCAACAGTTGATCTGAACCTTCTTGTTCTCTTATGATCAGATCTTGATCATCAATCATTAAAATTCCCTTTTGAGAATAGTGCTCACAATAGGATGATAAAATAGGGTTTACATCATATGAATAAAGATCAGTTGAAAACATATAATTGCCTATACAATCATCAATTATCATAGGCTCATCTTGGTTTGCAAACTGATCATAAAATCCAGATTCATACCTGTCTTGGTAGTAATTTGCAAACACTGAAGAATCTGATTCTAAATCTGAAAGGAGCTCACATGCTTGCTGCTGTTCCAAATCTGCTTCAGACTCATAATCTTCCTGTTCAAAATCTGACTCATACTGATGTTTATTTGGCTCAGGTAAATGATGGTTTTCAAAACAAAACTACTCTGGGATTTTCCTTGAAGCACAAATGTTTTCCTCCACCTCTAAAGCATTTTCAAATAGAATGCTTAAAGAAGAAGACTTCCTTTCTAGCAGAAGAAGGGCAAGTTTTGAATGTAGACCCATCACATAATATATAATGGTAGCTGTCTCTATGGGATGGATCTCCAAAGGCATAGCATGATAAGTGTTGTAGAATCTTCGATTGAAGATAGGTAAATTTTCATCTTCCTCTTCATATCTGTTGCATTCTTCCTTTGTTTGATAATAATGCAAGCTCAATAGCTGATATGAATCTTTTTGCTCCCCTTCATATAATCTGAATTCATCATGATGATAGGCTGGCTTATCACAACTAATGATTTCTTCTTCTATAATAATATCTTTGTAGGATATACCAAAACTAAAAATATATGTATTGGAATTTTGAGTAGCATATTTGTAACAAGCATCTATCACAACATTCACACCTTTTTTTATCATCTCTCTACTGAAAAGAAGAACTAGATGAACTTTGAGTAAACGATAAGTCTTCACAAATTTTAACCTCTTCTTCCTCATTACTGTATTTGTTGAATATAGGAGCATCAAGATAAGATCCTAATGATAGAAATGAAGGCTCTCGTATAGGAGTACAGCAATAACATTTTGAAATAGATCTGGAAAAATATTACCTATTTCCTTGTCATTATTCAAAGCAACATGTTCATAAGGAGAAGGAAGATCTTCCTGATGTTCTAGCTGGAGATTAGATAGTCCTTGGAAATATTGCTCCTCTTAGTTACTGCAAGTTTCCTTGATTTGCAAATCTAGACACTATGAGCTACCCTGACTGATTTCAATGATCATTTGACCAGCAGAAAGCTGATCATTTCCATCTGTAGTCAAATAAATCAATTACTTAGATTCAACATAATCAGATTTAATGATGGTAGGAAAACCTTCAACTCCTTTATAATTCATTTCTAGTTTATGTTTATGGGAAAGTACCTCATTGTGAAGATCATAAGAGAGATGAGGTAGCTCTTGAGGGAGATATTCTTCTCTATTTACCTTTTCATGCTGAGAATGCAACTTATATTCTTCACAACAATTATCGAATGCAAACTCATCTAGATAGTACCTTTTACAGTGCTCGGTGAATGCTCGGTGAAAGTCTTTCAATGATGAAATGCTGGAAGGAGGTAAAGAAAAATACCACTGACGTGCATCACCATATAATGAATACATGAACATCTTCATGCTGCTGATCTAATATATCCATGCATTCGTGAAACTTGAGGAGGTGTTCTGCAGGATTGTCTTCTTCCTCCTCCTTGAAGACAGGTAAAAAATCTCCCCATTCAGACATATCAGGTACTGGATGCGGGAAACCAAGAATGGAAGAGAAGTCAAGAGGGGAAAACCTTCAGGCCAAAAGAGAAACAAATGCTTTTGACGTCTTAATATTGTGGAGTTGCCGCTGAATTCGTCTTTCATGGAGTCTCCAGGGATGAGATCTTTACAAGAAACCGTACTTGAAGATGCCCATAACCTAAACTTTTCTGATGCATTTATAAATTCTTGAGATTGTATGTTTCAGTAGAAGAAATAATAGCAGAAATATTTGTTGAAATGCCTGATGTAGCTTTTTGTGCAACATTGCTGGTCTGTCTTAGTAAAGCCCTAGCTTTCCCCAAAATTTCTTCTGGATCTGAAATAGGTGTTGCTGGTGGCCCCTTTGGGTTTGCTCTGGTACTTGGTCTTCTTGAAGCCACCTTATATCAATGGATTTTCCAGATAGATGATTACAACCATAATAATGTCCAAGCTTTTTCTATCATCAAAGCATGGATCTATGTCGTCTCCCAGGGAAGCTGAGCTTCAATCTCCTCTCCCTAGAAACGATGCCAGTTTTTTATCACTCCAAGAAACTCCTCTAGGTTGTAGCTCGAGGATGCCTGGTAACTTAAAATGTTTTCAGGGTTTTCTAATATGGATCAACTCAGGTGACCTATATAACCTCCCACTCTCAAGACATGCATGAAGCTCACTCAATCACAAGGCTTTTAGTTACAACTTGTTTAGTAGTTTGACAAGAAGGTGCAGGGATGGAGAAATCATCAATCTAGAAGACTTACATACAAAATAGATGCATATAAATGGCTAAATCCTGACAAGGATGGTACTTATAAATCAAATCACATTAACTCACCAATAGGATGACAACTATTAGCTATTAATCAACCTGAAAATCACCTAAATGCACATTCAGGCATAAGTATAGTAAAGATAAGGATGATGGCTGAACAAATCATAAAAAAAGAGCTTATAATTAGAATAAACAAGATGAGATGATTGACAATAGAATAGGCTTACAAATCCCTGAAGTTCAAGCCTTATTATAAAATCAATCATGGGCTTTATAGCCTTCTACAAAAATTAAAAATCCTGAAAATCCGATCTGTTTACACAAAAAATACTTGAAAGTGATAGTTTTCTCAGATTAGGGCTTAAAACCCTAGCTAACTATTTGTATATCTATTATGAAGGTCTCATTCACTGCGTGAATACTAAATAACTACAGTAGTCGCCGATAGTCACCACTGCTGGTTCACTATGAAATTCCTGCCAACAGCCAGTGTCTTGGTGTTTAACTGAAGTGACCTTTCTTGTTTAATCCGCCAGAATTTTCTAACTTGTTGCTGCGGTCTCCGATCAGAAGCTTTGACCTCTAACTGTTGACACCCCAAGCCTTAATTCTACCATAGTGTCGGCACCTCAAATGACTAATCTTCTTAGCATCGTTGATCGGAACCCCAAGACTGAACATATCGGAGCTTTCAACTGCTAGCTTGTCAGTGATCAGAAGCTATACTCACTAATGCATTACAACCTCAAAGATGAATGTTGCTGCAGTGTCGGAGGTTCCAACAACTAATCTTCTCAGCATCGGTGATCGAAAGCTCTTTTCTCTAGCCCATCCGTGCTCCAAGCCTGAATGTATCGGCGCTTTAGTTTGCTATGTCACCATTGTTTTGGAGCTTTAAACCACTAGCTTTGTGATTGAAAATTAGAAGCTCTAGCCATTATCCCATCGGTGCCTTGGACCTAAATTTTTTCTTAGTGTCAGCACCTCAAATGACTAACGTCGTGACAGTTTCTTCATCGGTGATCGGAGGCTCTGTCTTCTAGCCCATCGGTGCCTTATACAGGAAAACTATCGCTGTTTTAGAGGTGATATGAACTAATTTTATTGCTGTCGGAGGTTAGTAGAAGTATGAATCGAATCTTTAGTTCTCTATGC
Organism: Pseudotsuga menziesii; assembly: GCA_001517045.1. Taxonomy (NCBI): domain Eukaryota; kingdom Viridiplantae; phylum Streptophyta; class Pinopsida; order Pinales; family Pinaceae; genus Pseudotsuga; species Pseudotsuga menziesii. The sequence goes on from LPNX011234246.1 coordinate 176,409, forward strand.
TATCGCAGTGTCAGCATATCAAACCACTAACGTCGCGATCGGAACCTCAAACGACTAGACTATTCAACGACGATTGGAACCTCAGACCACTAATGATCGACGATTGGAACATCAAGCCACTAGCGTGTCGAAACTTTAAATCTGAGCACTGCCGCTGTTTTGGAGTTGAAACGAACTAATCTTCTCAGCATCGATGATCAAAATCTCTTTCCTCTATCCCATCGACACTTTAAACCACTAACCATAAGAAATTTAAACCACTAGATTATCCATAGTGGCAGCACCGCAGTGAACTAAAACTCTGAAACGTCAGCGATCAAAACTACAAACTACTAACCATTGGAACTTTCAATCACTATATTCTTTACAGTGGTGGCACTGTAGTGAACTAAAACTCTGAAACGTCGACGATCGGAACTCCAAACTACTAACCATTGGAACTTTGAATCACTATATTCTCCGCAGTTCCATCGCCGTAGTGAACTAAAACTCCGAAACGTCAGCGCAATAGAGGACTACACCTCCGATCACTGTTTAAAAATGTTTCAATGGTAATAAAAAAGTTTAGCAATACGCCTAACCGCCGAAGGAGTTTTCCACATGTTATTTGTATTCCATCTTTCAGTGGCTAATGAGATGTTATGATCCTCGCCCAAGCCACCAAAAGCTACAACTTGTGAAATTTTTACCCAAATAAAAAAAAACAGAGGCTTTCAAACTGTCAGTGATATTCATATATTTCATCGCATGAGTTAAATTCTTCATACTATCAAAATAAATTTATTGTGGGAGATAACATCTGGCTCCTACTTGGGGATGGGAACCTCCCTATGAGGTCCCAAGAACCCCAGACCAAAATTCCTTTCCTGAAAAAGAATAATTAAAGCTATCTTCTAGTGTTCCATTGGGCATGGAGTCATTTGTCTTCTATAATTGATCCGCTGCACCCTGCCTGTATCCTGGTTTGCTTATTCATGAAAACAAATGAAAATGACCTAGATGCTCATATTAAGAGCTTATTTTCCTATCTAATCCTACTCCTAATTCTAATTAGTAGATCCTTCTTATCATGTGACATCGTGCTTCCAATGAAGGCAGGTCAGAAACTGATCTGCTGAACTTATCCCTGATCTTGACCCAAAAAAATAAAAGAAACCCTAGCATGCAACAATGTAGTTTTGAAGGGTGACAGAGCCAACTATCATTTGAAAAAAATATTTTGATATCTATGCTTCTCATAAGTTCCAGATAGTTAGCAATAGGGTCATAAAAGCCAACAGGAAATAGCTTTTTATGCTGCTGATTTTTTCCTTTACTGATGTCAATGTTGAATGTGGACTGCTCAACCTTTGTCGGATCAAAATGAAAGCTCAACAGCTGATCTGAACCTTCTTCTTCTCTTATGATCAGATATAGATCATCAGTCTTTAAAATTCCATTTTGAGAATAGTGCTCATAATAGGATGATAAAACAGGGTTTACATCATATGAATAAATATCAGTTGAAAACATGTAATTGCCTATACAATCATCAGTTATCATAGGCTCATCCTAGTTTGCAAACTGATCATAAAATCCAGATTCATACCTGTCTTGGTAGTAATTTGCAAACACTGAAGAATCTGATTGTAAATTTGAAAGGAGCTCACATGCTTGCTGCTGTTCCAAATCTGCTTGAGACTCATAATATTCCTGTTCAAAATCTGATTCATATTGATGTTTATCTGGCTTAGGTAAATGATGGTTTTCAAAATCAAACTGCTCTGGGATTTTCCTTGAAGCACAAATGTTTTCCTCCACCTCTAAAGCATCTTCAAACATAATGCTTAAAGATGAAGACTTCCTTTCTAGCAGAAGGGGGAAAGTTTTGAATGTAGTCCCATCACATAATATATAATGGCAGCTATCTTTGGGGGCCGGATCTTCAAAGGCATAGCATGATAAGTGTTGTAGAATCTTTGATTGAAGATAGGAAAAGTTTCATCTTCCTCTTCATATCTGTTGCATTATTCCTTTGTCTGATAACAATGCAAGCTCAACAGCTGATCTGAATCTTTTCGCTCCCCTTCACATAATCTGAATTCATCATGATGATAGGGTGGCTTATCACAGCTAACGATTTCATCTTCTATAATAATATGTTTGTAGGATATACCAAAACTAAAAAGATATGTATTGGAATTTTGAGCAGCAATCTATCACAGCATTCACACCTTTTTTTATCATCTCTTTGCTGAAAAGAAGAACTAGATGAACTTTGAGTAAACGATAAGTCTTCACAAATTTTAACCTCTTCTTCCTCATTACTGTATTTGTTGAATATAGGAGCATCAAGATAAGATCCTAATGATAGAGATGAAGGATCTCGTATAGGAGTATCAACAATAAAATTTTGAAACAGATCTGGAAAAATATTACCTATTTCCTTGTCATTACTCGAATCAACATGTTCATAAGGAGAAGGAAGATATTCCTGATGTTCTAACTAGAGATTAGATAGTCCCTAGAAATATTGCTCCTCTTGGTTACTACAACTTTCCTTGATTTGCAAATCGAGACACTGTGAGCTACCCTAACTGATTTCAATGATCATTTGACGAGTAGAAAGCTGATCATTTCCATGTGTAGTCAAAGAAATCAATTCCTCAGATTCACCACAATCAGATTTAATGATGGTAGGAAAACCTTCAACTCCATTATAATTCATTTCTAGTTTATGTTTATGGGAAAGTACCTCATTATGAAGATCATAAGAGAGATGAGGTAGCTATTGAGGGGGATATTTTTCTCTATTTACCTTTTCATGCTGAGAATGTAACTTATATTCTTCAAAACAATTATCGAATCTAAACTCATCTGGATAGTACCTTTTACAGTGCTCAATGAATGCTCGGTGAAAATATTTCAATGATGAAATGCTGGAAGGAGGTAAAGAAAAATACCACTGACGTGCATCACCATATAATGAATACACGAACAAATTCATACAAACATATTCATGCTGCTGATCTAATATATCCATGCATTCATGAAACTTAAGGAGGTGTTCTGCAGGATTGTCTTCTTCCTCCTCCTTGAAGATAGGTAAAAAATGTCCCCATTCGGACATATCAGTTACTGGATGCGGGAAAACAGGAATGGAAGAGAAGTCAAGAGGTGCAAACCTCCGGGCCAAAAGAGAAACAAATGTTTTTGACATATTAATATTGTGGAGTTTCCACTGAATTCGTCTTTCATGGAGTCGCCAGGGATGAGATCTTTACAAGCAACCATGCTTGAAGATGCCCAGACCCTAAAATTTTCTAATGCATTTATAAATTCTTGAGATTGTATGTTTTAGCAGAATAAATAATAGCAAAAATATTTGTTGAAATACTTGATGTATCTTTTTGGGAAACACTGCTGGTGTGTCTTAGTAAAGCCCTAAATTTCCTCAAAATCTCTCCTGGATTTAAAATAGGTGTTGCTGGTGGCCCCTTTGGGTTTGCTCTGGTACTTGGTCTTCTTGAAGCCACCTTATATCAATGGAGTCTCTGGATAGATGATTACAACCATAATAATGTCCAAGCTTTGTCTATCATCAAAGCATGGATCTATGTCGTCTCCCAGGGAAGTTGAGCTTCAATCTCCTCTCCCTGGCAACGACGCTAGTTTTTTATCACTCCAGGAAACTCCTCTAGGTTGTAGCTCGAGGATTCCTGGTAACTTAAAATGTTTTTAGGGTTTTCTGATATGGATTAAGTCAGGTGACCTATATAACCTCCCACTCTCAAGACATGCATGAATCTCACTCAATCACAAGGCTTTTAGTTACAACTTGTTTAGTAGTTTGACAAGAAGGTGCAGGGATGGAGAACTCATCAAGCTAGAAGATTTACATACAAAACAGATGCATATAAATGGCTAAATCCTGACAAGGATGGTACTTATAAATCAAATCACATTAACTCACCAATAGGATAACAACTATTAGCTATTAATCAACTTGAAAATCACCTAAATGCACATTCATGCATAAGTACAGTAAAGATAAGGATGATGGCTGAACAACTCATAAAAAAATAGCTTATAATTAGAATAAACAAGATGAGAGACTTGACAATAGAATAGGATTACAAATCCCTGAAGTCAAACCCTTATTATAAAATCAATCATGGGCTTTATAGCCTTCTACAAAAATGACAGATCCTGAAAATCCGATCTGTTTACACAAAAAATACTTGAAAGTGATAGTTTTCTCAGATTAGGGCTTAAAACCATAGCTAACTATTTGTCTAGCTATTATGAAGATCTAGTTTAGAGAGCGAATACTAAATAACTGCACTAGTCGTTGAAAATCACGACTGCTGGTTCAGTGTGAAATAGCTGCCAACAGCCAGTGTCTCGGTGTTTAACTGAAGTGACCTTTCTTCTTAAATCCACCAGAATTTTCTAACTTGTCACCATGGCCACCGATCAAAAGCTCTGACCTCTAACCATCGGCACCCCAAGCCTTAATGCTGCCATAGTGTCGGCACCTAAAATGACTAATCTTCTTAGCATTGGCGATCGGAACCCCAAGATTGAATGTATCAGAGCTTTCAACCGCTAGCTTGTCAGTGATCGAAAGCTGTACTCACTAATGCATCAGAACCTCAAAGATGAATGCTGTCATAGTGTCGAAGGTTCCAATGACTAATCTTCTCAACATCGATGATCGAAATCTCTTTTCTCTATCCCATCCATGCTCCAGGCCTAAATGTATCGGCGCTTTACTTCTCTATGCCACCGCTGTTTTGGAGCTTTAAACCACTAACTTCACGATCGGAAATCAGAAGGTCTAGCCACTATCCCATTAGTGCCTGATACCTAAATTTTTTCATAGTGTCGGCACCTCAAATGACTAACATCGTGATGGTTTCTTCATCAGCGATCGGAAGCTCTGTCTTCTATCCCATCGGTGCCTTAGACAGGAACGCTGCCACTGTTTTGAAGGTGATACAAACTAATTTTATTGCTGTTGAAGATTAGTAGAAGTCTGAATCATAGCTTTAGCTCTCTATGCTACCGCAGTGTTGGTATCTCAAACCACTAACGTCGCGATCGGAACTTCAAACCACTAGACTCTTCGTCGACGATTGGAACCTCATACCACTAATGATTAGCAATCAGAACATCAAGCCACTAGCGTGTCTAAACTTTAAATCTGAGTGCTGCCGCTGTTTGGAGGTGAAACGAACTAATCTTCTTAGCATTGACAATTGGAATCTATTTCCTCTATCCCATCGGCACTTTAAACCACTAAGCATCTGAACTTTAAACCACTAGATTATCCACAGTGGCGGCGTCACAGTGAACTAAAAATCCAAAACTTCGGCGATCAGAACTCCAAACTACTAACCATCGGAACTTTCAATCACTATATTCTCTACAGTGGTGGTGTCGTAGTGAACTAAAAATTCGAAATGTCGGCGATCGGAACTCCAAACTACTAACCATCGGAACTTTCAATCACTATATTCTCTGCAGTGAACTAAAACTCCGAAATGTTAGCACAATAGAGGACTACACCTCTGATCACTGTTTAAAAATGTTTCGATGGCATTAAAAAAGTTTAGCAATACGCCTAACCACCGAAGGGGTTTTCCACCTATTATTTATATTCCATCTTCCGGTGGCAAATGAGATGTTCTGATCCTTTCCCAAGCCAACAAAAGCTACAAATTGTGAAATTTTTACCCAAATAAAAAAAAACAGAGGCTTTCAAATTGTCAGTGATATTAATATCTTTCATCGCATGAGTTAAATTCTTCATACTATTAAAATAAATTTATTTTGGGAGATAACATCTAGCTCCTACTTGGGGATGGGAACCTCCCTATGAGGTCCCAAGAACCTCGGACCAAAATGCCTTTCTTGAAAAAGAATAATTAAAGCTATCTTCTAGTGTTCCATTGGGCATGGAGTCATTTGTCTTCTATAACTAATCCGCTGCACCCTGCCTGTAGCCTTCTTTGCTTATTCATGAAAACAAATGAAAATGACCTAGTTGCTCATTTTAAGAGCTTATTTTCCTATCTATTCCTACTCCTAATTCTAATTAGTAGATCCTTCTTATCATGTGACATCATGCTTCTAATGAAGCCAGGTCAAAAACTGATCTGCTGAACTTATCCCTGATTTTGACCCAAAAAATAAATGAAATCCTAGCATGCAACAATGTAGTTTTGAAGGGTGACAGAGCCAGCTATCATCTGACAAAGATATTTTGATATCTATGCTGCTCATAAGTTCTAGATGGTCAGCAACATGGTCATAAAATCCAACATGAAATACCTTTTTATGCTGCTGATATTTTCCTTTACTGATGTCAATGTTGAATGTGGACTGCTCAACCTTTGTCAAATCAAAATGAAAGCTCAACAACTGATCTGAAACTTCTTGTTCTCTTATGATCAGATCTTGATCATCAATCATTAAAATTCCCTTTTTAGAATAGTGCTCACAATAGGATGATAAAACAGGGTTTACATCATATGAATAAAGATCAGTTGAAAACATATAATTGCCTATACAATCATCAATTATCATAGGCTCATCCTGGTTTGCAAACTGATCATAAAATCCAAATTCATACCTGTCTTGGTAGTAATTTACAAACACTGAAGAATCTGATTGTAAATATGAAAGGAGCTCACATGCTTGATGCTGTTCCAAATCTGCTTCAGACTCATAATATTCCTGTTCAAAATCTGACTCATACTGATGTTTATCTGGCCCAGGTAAATGATGGTTTTCAAAATCAAACTGCTCTGGGATTTTCCTTGAAGCACAAATGTTTTCCTCCACCTCTAAAGCATCTTCAAACATAATCCTTAAAGATGAATACTTCCTTTCTAGCAGAAGAAGGGCAAGTTTTGAATGTAGTCCCATCACATAATATATAATGGCAGCTGTCTTTGTGGGCCGGATCTCCAAAGGCATAACATGATAAGTGTTGTAGAATATTCAATTGAAGATAGGCAAAGTTTCATCTTCCTCTTCATATCTGTTGCATTCTTCCTTTGTCTGATAACAATGCAAGCTCAACAGCTGATCTGAATCTTTCTGCTCCCCTTCACATAATCTGAATTCATCATGATGATAGGCTGGCTTATCACAGCTAATGATTTGTTCTTCTATAATAATATGTTTGTAGGATATACCAAAACTAAAAAGATATGTATTGGAATTTTGAGCAGTAGATTCGCAACAAGCATCTATCACAGCGTTCACACCTTTTTTTATCATCTCTCTGCTAAAAAGAAGAACTAGATGATTTTGAGTAAACGATAAGTCTTCACAAATTTTAACCTCTTCTTCCTCATTACTGTATTTGTTGAATATAGGAGCATCAAGATAAGATCCTAATGACAGAGATGGAGGTTCTTGTATAGGAGTATCAACAATAAAATTTTGAAACAGATATGGAAAAATATTACCTATTTCCTTGTCATTATTCGAAGCAACATGTTCATAAGGAGAAGGAAGATCTTCCTGATGTTCTAGCTGCAGATCAGATAGTCCCTGGAAATATTGCTCCTCTTGGTTACTGCAACTTTCCTTGATTTGCAAATATGGACACTGTGAGCTACCCTGACTGATTTCAATGATCATTTGACGAGCAGAAAGCTGATAATTTCCATGTGTAGTCAAATAAATCAATTCCTTAGATTCACCACAATCAGATTTAATGATGGTAGGAAAACCTTCAAATCCTTTATAATTCATTTCTAGTTTATGTTTATGGGAAAGTACCTCATTGTGAAGATCATAAGAGAGATGAGGTAGCTATTGAGGGAGATATTCTTCTCTATTTACCTTTTCATCCTGCGAATGCAACTTATATTCTTCACAACAATTATTGAATGCAAACTCATATGGATAGTACCTTTTACAGTGCTTAGTGAATGCTCGATGAAAATATTTCAATGATGAAGTGCTAGAAGGAGGTAAAGAAAAATACCACTGACGTGCATCACCATATAATGAATACATGAACATCTTCATGCTGCTGATCTAGTATATCCATGCATTCGTGAAACTTGATGAGGTGTTCTGCAGGATTGTCTTCTTCCTCCTCCTTGAAGACAGGTAAAAAATGTCTCCATTCGGACATATCAGGTACTGGATGCGGGAAACTAGGAATGGAAGAGAAGTCAAGAGGTGTAAACCTCTGGGACAAAAGAGCAGCAAATGGTTTTGACATCTTAATATTGTGGAGTTTTGTTGGTCTGATTTTATGAATCAGAGCCAATAAGGAGGTTTTGTCCACACAATCGACTTAGAGCAGCGTCCGGTATGTTTGGTTTAACAAAACCTCGCAGGTTGTGGTCCTGCTACCAGCTAGTTTGTCTCTTAAGGAGAACTTAAAACCAGCAAA
>LPNX011234299.1:5048-78480 GCA_001517045.1 Pseudotsuga menziesii
GGGGGTGCAATCAAGTCTTAAATAACTTCATCTATTGGATCTGCATTATACCCTTTTTCGAGTGAGTTAAGAAGGTCATTTAACATTTATGTCTTCAAAGTTGTCCTTCATCTCAACCAATAACATCTCCGAGGGGTTACTATGGTACATCAACATTACGTGTTTTGTTTCCTTTTTTTCACGACAAACTTTAACTCATCCAACAGGTTCATCATTGACTTCTTAGTTGCCTCATCTCTTCCAAAAGATTGATTGAAACTCATCCCAGGAGGAAATGCATATCATAGTATTGTATACACCTAAAGAGAACTTTTATAAACCCAAATTTGTCTCCAATGGCTCCATAGAACTATTAGGAATTCCATAGTTTCAAATCTTCATAGATATGAAAAAGAGACAAATAAGCATGGTGATGCGGTTATATACACGTGGGCTTCCTTGGAATTAGTCATTAAAAAGTACCCTTCTTATCTCAAATTCAATTCATTCTAATATGCTTATTAGTTTGGTTTTGTAACTCTAGAAATATAGAAATCTATTTATTATAATGCATAATATCATGCTTATGTTAACATGTTGATACTAGTATTTTATGGAAGGCTTAAATCTATATAGCTTATGAGCTCTATTAAACTTTAAAGGAAGATTCCATTTCAATAAAATGGTAGATTTTATGATTTTATTATATTTACACATCTTATCACTGAGATTCTCATCCAAAGAGAGTTCTCGGAAAAAGACACGGTGGTGTTAAGTTTTACCTATTCAAACTCAAAGTACTCCCGCTAATTCCTATGATTATGGATCGCCAACTTTCAGCCGATTTCGCTGGGGAGTTTTAGAAACAACCCTTATGTTTCCAAGTCCCCATGCTCTGCATCATCAAATAGTTGAGTTATGTGTATGATAACTTTGTTGGGTAGTTGCTTCTTAACCCCAAGGTAAGGTTACACCCTAGTAAAAAACTCTTGAACATGATAAACCTTGGTACTGAAATAGTTATCCTAGATAATCCCATTGACCCTAGAGTCCTTCAATGAAAGGATTACAAAGGGAAGCTACAATACACACCAAATGTAGAGGGTGACATCTCTTACATGAAGTCATTCTTAGAGCTTCGATTGGCATATTAAATGCATAAGGTACAGCCTAGCAATAGGTCGATGAGAAACATGTTAGAAGGTAAAGTGAAAGCACAAAGAATTGTGATTTCTTAGGAATCAAAGAGGTGGCGAGTCTTCCTGGAAAAAAATTTGCCAAAATTTTACAATATTTTATAAATCAGTGAAAGATTCGCCAATTTTTACAATATTTTATAAATCAGTGAAATATTCGCTATTTTTTACAATTTTCTATTATGTAATGAAATATTCGCCAAAATTTTACAATATCCTATAACTTAGTGAAAGATTCACCAAGAGTTTACAACATTATATAATAAAATGAAAGATTCGCTAAAAAAATTATATATACACATTATATTATTGATAAAATTGCCTTCAAGTTTTCCTATATATCGGGGGGATTCGCCCATTTTTTATACATATAAATTTTGGGGGGGTTCTTAAAATTATCCCTGAACCTCGACATTGTTTAGGAAGAAATGTTGGACGTTATTCTGGAAGAAAAAATAGACACTATTTTAGACGTCATAAAGGATGCTATCTAGGAAACAAAAGAAGGCGTTTTTGGAGACACTTTAAGTTTTGTCTATGACACGTCCTATTTAGCGTCTAGTTTGACCACTCAATGTAAAAAAAAATTACACTAAAAATGGACACTAAATGGGACGCTAATTCCAATATTTGTTGTAGTGGTTCCAACGCCTTGATGCTCTTCTACTGCATATTAGTTTTGGATTTTCAGACCTCCAAAAACGATCCAAATGTTGCATTTAAGTTTGGATTAATAGGTACAGTTTATATGAAGTATAACTTATACCTATTTTTACATTATTGAATTCTTTGATGTTGTGGATTATAGGCAATGATTTAAGATATTTGTTTATCATGGCCTTGCAACATTTGCAAGACCACCCTCCACCTTTATTGTCCATTATGTTCACCTGAAGGAAATACCCATGGTGTCCATGCTTGTAAAATTAGTCATTCAAGATCCTCTCGAATACTACCCCATTCAGAGAACTGAAGAGAAGATCAAGTGCCCTATTTGGAAGGTACCCATTTGTTGCTAATCTTTCTCTTTGTCATCCTATGAAATTTTATTTTGAGTTGTAGGATAAAATATTTATTTAAAAATTCCATTATTGAAGAAAACCCATTGACAATATATAGATCAACTCAGCACTTAAAAAAATGTGATAATGCCCATCGAGTATTTTTGTTATCTTTCTCATCATTTGAGAAATGATCATATGGCAGGGACTTCTATGACGCACTCTCTTCAATACAGCTCTATGTCATCCTATTCGATACACCTATATTCATATAAGCTATTTGTCCCGGTAAAGATGTACTCCTCTAACAAATTTCACATTTAAGCACTATGTGATCACTGTCTTTATTCGTTTTATTTCCAATAATCAATGCCCATTTCATCTTTTCCCTCATTTAGATTGTTGTGTGATCGACAACTTTATTCATTTTATATGCTAACAAAGGTTTTCCATTTCATTTCAGGTGTTCCACGTTTAAATTATTTCCTTCCCAATTCCTTTGTACCTATAAATTGTAGAAATTTCAATAGATCTGCAACTGCTCATAAAATTTATCTAAATCATGAGACACAAATCTAATCTACTGCATAAATAGAAAAAATATCACACACAGAAACAACGTACATATAGAGACAAGATATATCAAAAACGGGGAAAGCTTACTGCCCAAAACCCCATCTGCTTTGTTTTTCATTAATAAAAAATGGAAGAGCTAATTTACAATTGCTTGCTGTACACTTAAATAGTTTATAGTCACTGTCCTCTGCCTTGGAAAGTTTCCTCCTCAATTTAATTTAGATAGAAAATTAAATTGAGTTTCTTTCTGCTAGTTTCAGTTGCCGTCCTTTGTCTTGGAAAGTTTCCTCCTCAATTTAATTAAGACAAAAAATTAAATTGAGTTTCTTGCTACTATTTTCAACACTCCCTCTCAGCAAGAAAGGGATTATCATGGATCCCAACCCTGTCCCTGTGGAATTCAAATTTGCTTTTTGACAAGGCCTTCATCAAAATATTTGCATCTTGTTCCTCTGTCGGGATGTACTATAGCAATATAATCTGCCTCTGCACACAATCTCGAAGGTGGTGATATCGGATATCAATATGCTTGGAACGATCATGAAAAACTGGATTCTCAGAGAGTTTGATACAACTCTGATTGTCACAATGAATCACCGTAGGATCCATCAACTGACCAAATAAACCAAAAAGAATCTTTCTCATCCAGATAGCCTCACATGCTGCTTGACTTGCAGCCATATATTCTTCTTCTGCTGAGCTGAGTGCCACAGATCTCTGCTTCCTGCTGTACCAAGAAACTTCTGCTGACCCAACACTGAAAATTCCTCCTGATGTGTTCTTTCTGTCCGATGGACTCCCCACCCAATCTGCATCTGTGAAGCCTTGCAGCTTCACTCCCTCTGTCCTCCTATACCAAAAACCAAACTGAGTAGTGCCTCTAAGGTATCGTAACACATGCTTTGCTGCCTTCCAATACAGTTTGGTTGGCTTAACCATGGCTTGACTAAGCTGGTTAACAACATAACACATGTTCGGTCGTGTGTTCACCAAATACATAAGTGAACCTACAAGCTGCCTATAAGTGGTAGCATCTACTACTTCACTTGAAGTAGCATCCTGCTTCCTCCAGTTTCCTGCAAGAGGTGTCTCCATGGGCTTACTCTTCTCCATGTGAAATCTTTTCAGTATCTCATTGGCATACTTGCCTTGAGAAACAAAGAGTTCTCCATCTCCTTGCCATAGTTCCAAACCTAGGAAATAATGCATGAGTCCCATGTCCTTCATTTCAAATTCTCTTGCAAGATCCTCTTTGCAAGATCTGTTCAAGTGCTCATCATCGGTTAGAATTAAATCATCAACATATAGCACAATAATTAATAACTTACCTTCAACAACAATATGATAAAGGTTTGCATCTGCTTCACTTTTGGTAAAGCCCAACCCAGTGAAATAGTTGTCGATCCTGGTGTACCAAGCACGGGATGCTTGCTTGAGCCCATATAACGCTCGCTTGAGTATGCACACATGCGACTCTCTGTCAAAGGTCTCAAACCCCTCCGTCTGCTCAATATACACCTCTTCCTCAATCAATCCATTGAGGAATGTTGTTTTTACATCCATTTGGTGGATCTTCCACCCCATCTACGAAGACAAAGAAAGAATAGATCTAATGGAAGAGTACCTTGCTACTGGAGCAAAAGTCTCCTCGTAATCAATACCTTTTACCTGAGAAAACCCCTTGGCCACAAATCTAGCCTTGTGTTTCTCGATGCTTCCGTCTGCTGCATGCTTTACTTTGTAGATCCATCTTGAACCTACCACTGATTTGTCTGCTGGTCTTGGGACCACTTCCCAAATGTTATTTCTGACAATGGAATCAAATTCCTCTACCATAGCATCAACCCATACTGGTTGCTCTACAGCTTCTTTAAATGAGGGTGTCTCAGTCTCTACACTCTCGCTCACCAGAGCCATGTAGTCAGTGTACCAACTCGGTAACCTCGTCTGCCTACGCTGAGATGTGGGTTGCCCCACATTCTCTCTAGCATCATGCAACAATCTATCAACTTCCCTGGTTTGCTTGCTGCCTTCTCTGGGTGTCTCTGCCTGAGTGGTTGACTCCACTTTCTGCCCCTCTATATGTGGCTGCTCCACATATTCCTGAGGTTCTTCTTTTGGAACTAAAAGATCCTCTTCTGATTATATCTGAAGCTCCCTCTCAAGAGAGGAATGCATAGCCTTCTCTTCATCAAATTTTACATCCCTCCTCATAACTGTTTTCCTAAGGGATGGCATGTACAAAAGATAGTTATGAGGTGTTTCAGTGTACCCCACAAATATCCCCAACTGAGCTATTGGTTCAAGCTTCTTCCTTGAATCCTTGGAAACATGACAGTAGACGGATGATCCAAAGATCCTGATGTGTGATATATTGGGCTTCTTCCCCGAAAAATCTTCTTCTTGAGTGCACATGCACAAAATCCGATGAGGGCTCCTATTTTGCAAATAGACTGCTATGCTGCATGCTTCAGCCCACAGATGCAATGGCAGGCCTTGGTCATGCAACATCGCCTTTGCTGCGCCCACAATACTTCTGTTCTTCCTTTCAGCCACCCCATTTTGCTGTGGGTTGTGGGGTGCTATCAACTCTCTTCGAATGCCTTCTTTTGCACAAAATTCTTTTAATGTATTTGACACGAACTCACCTCCATTATCACTTCTGAGAGCATTCACTTTCCTACCACTTTCTTTCTCAACAAATGTTTTAAATCCTACAAACTTTGAGAATGTCTGATCTTTCTTCTGCATGAAATAGATCCAACACTTTCTAGAAAAATCATCTACAAATATAACATAATACCTGTGCTTGGCAGTGGAAACTGTTGAAAAAGGTTCACAAAGATCCGAGTGGATCGTTTCCAGGACTGCATGCGCCTTGCTGTCCCGTTCATGGAAGGTGGATTTTGCATACTTTCCCAAAGTGCATCCTTTGCATACATTTTGCTGGTTCAAGGCACCTTTGGGAAGTCCAGTGGTGATTTGCTGCATGATCTTCAAGGCTCCATGGTGTAGGTGACCAAGTCTTCGATGCCAAAGCTCTCCATCATCTTGGCTCTGCACTTTTTCTGCCTTGCTAATTAATGCAGCACAATCTCCAACCTCCAACTTGTAGAGGTTCCTCACGCGGACCCCAATTTGCTTTACTTGCCCCGTGGTTATGTGTCTCAGAAATGTTTTTCCCTGGCTGAATACCACATCATAACCACGGTCTTCGAGCACTGCTACCGAGATCAGGTTCTTCTTCAAGCTTGGCACATACATGACATCTTTGAGTCGAAAATCTGATCCTGACTCTCTATGGAAGGTTACAGTGCCTATACCGGTTGCACTATACCGCCTGTCATCGCCTAGCTCGATATTTATGTGCAGATCCTTCTCCTCCATTTCACTGAAGAAATCTTTGCATCCAGTCATGTGAAAAGATGCACCCGAATCCAAATACCACACGGTACTCATTACTGTGCTGGCCATGCATGCAATGAGTGTGAAATCAAGCTTGAATTATGAAGCTAGGGCTTCACCTATAGCTACAGTTTTCTTGCTGGATTTCTTCTGTGGACATCTGGTTGCGTAGTGCCCAAACTCGTGATAGTGGAAGCACTTCACCTTCGACAAATCGTTTTTTCCGTCATGATTAGAATCGAGCTTGGGTTGGAATTTCTTCCCTTTCCCTTTCTTCCCTTTTCCCATCAATGCGAAGTTTTCCTCTTCATCAGCTTTGGATGAGGATCCATCTCTTGTGCTTCGCCTAAATTCTTCCTGCTAAAGATCAGACCATAAGCGCGACCAATCAGGTATCTTTTCTCGACCATTTACGGAATCTTGGTAACTGTGCCAGCTCTTGGGAAGACCTAGCAATGCTAGACTCACCAAATCATCTTCTGGAATAGTAACTCCAACTCCACCAAGCTCATCATGGCACTGTGTGAGCTTGCTTAGATACTGCGGAATAGTATCGTTCTTCTCCATCTTGATATTTCGAAGTTTATCCTTGAGTGCCAGCTTTCTTTGGTCACTCTGATTCTGGAATAACTCTGTCAATGTTTTCCACATTGCGAATGGAGAAGCCTTCTCATGGAGATTTGAGACAATATGATCTCGAACCCCCTCGAGGATAACTCTTCTTCCTTTCGCCACATCCTTCTTCCACTGAACAAGCTGGGCATCTGTTGCAGCTGGCTGTGGAATATCAGACTCGATATATTCCAACAACCCATTATCTGCAAATACTGCCTCCATGCGATCCTTCCAAGCTACGAAGTTGGAGCTTCCCTCCAAGGCAAATTCTAGCCTCAACCCGCTGAAAGCCATCTTCCAAGCTCTGTAGAGATGTTGCTGCACTGGCCTGTAGACCTGAGGAGAAACTTCGAATTCCATGTTCTTCTGTGATTATTGCTCTGATACCATGTAGAAATTTCAATAGATCTGCAATTGCTCATAAAATTTATCTAAATCATGAGACACAAATCTAATCTACTGCATAAATAGAAAAATCATCACACACAGAAACAACGTGCATACAGAGACAAGATATATCAAAAACGGGGAAAGCTTACTGCCCAAAACCCCATCTGCTATGTTTTTCATTAATAAAAAATGGAAGAGCTAATTTACAATTGCTTGCTGTACACTTAAATAGTTTACAGTCGCTGTCCTCTGCCTTGGAAAGTTTCCTCCTCAATTTAATTTAGACATAAAATTAAATTGAGTTTCTTTCTGCTAGTTTACAGCTGCCGTTCTCTGTCTTGGAAAGTTTCCTCCTCAATTTAATTAAGACAGAAAATTAAATTAAGACAGAAAATTAAATTGAGTTTCTTGCTGCTATTTTCAACATAAATGGATTCCCTTCTTTGGTTTTCTTCCTTTAAATAATGTTATAGTTTAAGTTTTTGATATTTATAGTTCAGCGAGGTACTTAACTTTCATGTAACCATGTATTCCTTTACCTATTGTTGATTTTTTTATTTATGGAATGGATGTGCTAAATCTATTCTCCGTTGGGGAACATGCGTAACTTCTCCAAAGGAAATAACCGAGAGAGGAAGGTTATAGATCCAACGAACGATATTGATTATGTTACCATGTTACCAACGGATGAGAGAGATGTTCACCACAGGAAGGATATCGGTTCAATCCGGAAATGAGAGAGAAGTAGCAGTACCCCATACGCAGGTCACTCATTAGTAACCTCAGTTTTATATTCTTTTACCTCGTCTGTCAGAATGAAACAGCGGGACCCTCGAACTGCTCATCCTCTGTGAATGGTGGTAGTTTCTTTGTTTGAACGGATTCGTGCAGTTAAGGAAACGGAGGGGGCTAGCTAGGTGCATGCAGTGGATGTCGACTAGTGCAGGGAGTGAGAGGCTTTCTGTGAATGGATTCTGTGAGCGGCTTCTGTGTAAAGGACTCCCTTCTTTGGTTTTCTTGCTTTAAATAATATTATAATTTAAGTTTTTGATACTTATAGTTCAGCGAGCTACTTAACTTTCATGTAACCATGTATTCCTTTACGTATTGTTGATTTTTTTATTTATGGAATGGATGTGGTATATGAAGTTCCTGCATTGTGTTTTCAAACTCCACATATGGATGCCTTGGGGTGAAACATCTATAGAAACATGGAAGTGGCAACATGACTGTCTTTTTAATTCTAGGCTCATTGCATAATTGGATGTGACAAGTGAGTCCAAATATTTCCTCAGTCATCACAAATTCCATACAAATGTGGGATTGCTTGAATTAATGCATCAGAATATTTGAGCTTGGCACATCTAGAGTGATCACAATGTTATTATTGTTGTGTTGATAGGTGCATTTATAGGCCATTGTAATGGACGGAAGAATGGAAACGTATTATTTTTTAGGGTTCAACGTGGAGTTGATACAAATAATTTAAAAATATTAAGAACAAAAAAATATTTTCAATGTACGGATCCATTTTGGATTTATGATATGCTAAGAGATGGAAACCTTTTTTAACCTTTTTTTAGAATGCAAAAGTTTGATAAGAGTGTTTTACAGTCCAGGATCTATCTTAATTCTATACTATAGATCTATCTTGAAACTTTGAAAAAAAATTGAGATTTACATTTTAAGGATTCAGGGTTCAAGTCAATCTGTAGTATGTGAGATTTGCAATTTAATAATCCTATTGGACTGAATAATTCCAAGGCTATAGATAGATATATACTAAGTTTATTTGGGCTTGAAGTGTGCCTATGAGTGCAATATCGAGTTAAAGCTTACAACTTAAAACTTTTATCTTTTTATTTCGTATCAAAGCAGGGTTTAGGAAAAGCAAACTCTGTTTTATAAAAAAAAAGATTAAAAGAAAATAAAATTAAAAATGGATTCCATTTTTAGTCAACCAAATATCAAGTCTACAAACACCAATTTACCAATTTTTACATGCAAGGATTATGAAGACTAGTTTTAACCATGAAAGCTTTCTTCACAGAATTCCAGTCCATTGAGAATGCCTTTGTGTGAATGGGGAGCTTGTTTTGATCGGCGGATGGAACCCTAACGTCTCGAAGATTCTCCACATCGTTTTCAGTTACGATTGATCGTTTGATAGGTGAAGCAGTGGGGAAGACATGCCCCCGGTTGAAATGTCTTTCACTTACTCCCTCTCCGTCGAAGGACTCGTTTACGTTGCGGGAGGAACTGACAACGATGAAGAAGCAGTTTACAATGTGGATGAAGATGCTTTTAGAGCGCGGGACACCTGCTTTGATGCTTTTCGAGCGCACGCGGGACACAGCTTCTTCATCGTTCTCGGTTCCTTCGGCAACTTAAACGACTCCTTCCGGGAAGAAGGAATAAGTGAGAGACATTCCAACGGGCGGCACGTCTACGCCGCAACTGCAGATAAGAAATCATGGATTAAAACGTTGGAACTCGGGATTCTTTGTATACTTATAGAAGTCGGGATTCATCAGCATGCCATCCGAGCTTATGTGGACAGCTGCGAACATGAATTATATATATTAGAATGAATTATATATATTAGAATAACCCATAGACATACCTGGGAATATATATTACAACAGAACAGCACATACACATGTTGTATGTCACTAATCGTGGCATTACCGGTGTATCCTACCAGATCAAGCAGTGGTGTAGAATCCTGGACAACCAGCCGTAGCAGCCTTAGGATATATTTTTCTACACTTACTAAATAATTCACTTTCTGTAATGCTCAATTCCCATTCTCAATGGAAGCCGATCTCCAGAACGTCGTTTCGTGGCAGTTAATGTTCTGGGCAGTGAATTCGAATGACGGGTTGCGGTGGTTTTTGAAAAGGTTTTAAAGGAAAATTGGAGAGGCAATGAACGGCCAGGTCCTTGAGTATTGTAAATGCGTTACACTGCACGAAATAAAACTCTTGAAATTTGGTGGTGGCATCCCAAAAGGAAAGAAAACGAAACGACATCAAAGTTTTATCATCCAGTGTAAGCGTTAGTGTTTGTGTCCATTTTGCATTACAATTGTATGACATGTGAATTATCTCTTTTCTCTCTATTATCATACTTGCACCACTGTTTGTAAACATACTCTTTTGATTAAATGACAGTATTTATTTATAAAATTTACTATAGTGGTAGAGAATAGGTGGTAGTTTTGTTCAATCCATCTATTCTTAAAAAAAAGTACGATATTTTTTTAACTAAAGATTATTAAAAATGGAAAAAATTATGACATTGCTTTATTTCTTTACAATATCTCTTTTAACGAAATCATTGAATTTGTAAAATAATTAAATCTTTGAAATATGATTCAGAAATAACAATGCGTCAAACAAAAAATTATGTTGGTTGAATTTGTAAAACCAATTAAATTATTGAAATGTGGTTCAGAAATGATAATGTTTCTATAAAGAAAAATGTATATTGGTTTTGCATTTTATGAAAAATATTATTTCGTATTAATCCAATGGGATATGAGATCAAGTTAGCTATTTATTTGAGAGACACTACTTCATTGTTTGAAGTGTCAATAGTGTTGGAAATATTAATTATGACAATTTGGTTCTTTTGGTTTGTAAGTTTATTAAGTCAAGTTTTTGTAATTTTGCTTAGTAAATTGTGTAGCAATTGTTATTGCCTTATTTTTTTTTTATTTTGTATGAGAGCAAGTTTCAAAAAAAAAAAAAAAACTCTCTTTTGAAGAAGTGACCAAGAAAAATTTAAATTAAAAATGGTTTCCACTTATGCTGCACAAAATATCAAGTCTACAAACACCAATTTTGACACTCAAGAATTATGAATATTGGTCTTTAACTATGAAGGCTTTGATCATATAACAACGTGTATACAAAACCAACATATCAAACATCATATAATGCACTCTTATAAGCATAGAAAGATGGTTTGAGGGAACAAACAAATGGTTTGGGAGAACAAACAAATAAGGATGGAGAAACATTGTTCTACATACATCAAGCACTGCATGAAAGCATACTCCCAAGAGTAGCACCAACAAAGACTACCAAGGAATCATGGAACACACTTGAAAATGCCTATGAGAGACTGGACTAGGTAAACATTGCTAAATTGCATATTATTAGAAAAGATTTTGAATCTTTGTCAATAAAAGATATAGAATTAGTAGAATAATTTTATACTTAATTTACTGGTATGATAAATCAAACGAAATCCCAAGGAGAAGCCATAACTAATAGGAAGATTGTTGAGAAAGTGCTTAGAAGTCTTCTCCTAAATTTGGATCATTAGTTGTAACTTTGGAAAAAAACAAAGATTTGAAACTTTTTACCATTGATGAGCTACAAGCCTCTGTCACCAATCATGAACACATGATAAATAGATCAAAAACATAATTAGAATGTGCATTTGGAGCACATTCAACTGTGCATTTGGAGCACATTCAACTATAAGTCTTGGAAGAGGAAGGGGGAGATTTAATTCTAGAGGTAGTGGAACAAGTTTCTCAAGTGGAGGACACAAAAAGAGTCTTGAAAATGTCACTGTAGTAGAGGTCAAAATCAATTCTAATTATCCATCTGGGCAAGGATTTAATAAATAAAAAATACATTGTATTTATTGTAGGAAATATGAGCATTTTGCATATGAATGCAGGAATAAACATTATGAGGAGAGTAAGCAAGGTCAAAACTAGTACATTTCAACAAGCACAATGTTACCCTATTGATTGTAATGTTGTCCAATAAATTCCATGTGGTATATGGTATTTAGATTCAAGCTATAGCAATCTTATGACTCATAATTTAAAATTATTTTCTAGTCTAGATAAATTAGCCCAAAATGATGTCACACTTGGAAATAATACCCAAGTCATTGTTATGGACAAAGGAAATGTTGGTATTCTAACAAAACAAGGGAAGCAACAATCTATGCGAGATGTTTATTTCGTCAAAGGTCTAAAAGATAATTTAATGAGGATTGGACAACTTCTACAAAAAATGATATAAATTCTACATGGAACATGTGTTGGAATTATTATTAATCTTCCTTTTGACCACATAGTCTAATTGTCTATTTTCCTAGTTTAGGAGGTCTTCATCAGACTACTAGTGCATGGGGAACACACCTAGGGGACATATTCCACTTATTGCACCTCATTGCATGATTTGAGGTACCCTAGGGACCAATCCCTATAATTTAGGAACCCACTCTGAGTGCCACCACCAGTCTCTAGTAGATATTGAATTAAGTCTAGTTATGATGTGATCCCCATCAGTTAGATCACTCCCCATGATTTAAGGGAAGTAGGGTGCATTTTCTCACATACCATCATCAGCGAAATGAGTATGAACTATTTTAGTGACTCGTATTTTCATAAGTGAGCTCTAGTGGTGATTTTCCCACAATAGCTCTGTAGTCAGAGATTTGAATCATATATTAGGCATTCGAATTATCCTATCTGTATAACCTATGTATTACATATTAATTACGGATTCATGAATTTAATCATGTTATTCCAATTTTGTCTCCATGTGTGTGGAATTTTACCATGAGTAATTAATCATTCTACACTAAATTATTCTCCCTCTTATGCAACCTTCTCTTCTCCATTTCAATCAGCCTCTCTGAATCCTGCTTTGGTCCAGGATTCAAATTTGAAGGCCTTACGGCCCATCAGAGGCCATTTTAACCGTCATAGAAGGCCATCACAGATTTTACTATGCAAAAAAAATTTAATTTTATACCTAGCGAGTCAAGAATGAAATTAAATACCTCTGCCTAAGTTTGCAATGGAAGGGAAGCTCCAAATTTTGCCTGTCTAAGGGTTTTTGGTTGTCTAAGGGTTTTCGGTCCTCTACTTGGGAGTCTAGAGTTGGTCTCGATACTTCGCATTGTATCTGTAGGATATGTCAGTCAGTAATCGGTTACTTTCACTCCTCCCACTATATCTGTAGGATATGTGAGTCGGTACTCTGTTACTTTCACTCTACACAGATGACGGATCATGGCTCATGGATTGATGTTTGAAGGATTCCGAAGTTCTTAGCTGATGTGTTACCACTTAAGTGTTCAATGCATTAAATGGAACCAACTTCATAAAACCTTTGTACCGGGTAATTAACTTATCCTCAAAGCTCATACGTGCTGATGGAAGCCCACTTACCAGTTAGTGACTTCTGGTGACTTTGGAAATTAATTTAGTATTTAATGTGACTCTGATAAGGATCATTTAAATGCTCCTGAGTTCTGACCCTAGCTTACACTTGTCTCTCGATTCCCGCTCCTTTTTAAAACACACACTTAGCCTTTCCCACTCATCTTGAAATTTTTTCCTCACCTTGCTTCAAGCCTCGAATCCACAATGTGGCGACAATGTCTGGGTTTTGGGTTTCTTGGCGGTTTTCTATACTCAACAATAAATCTTGCTTGGTATACTTTGTATTTGTTGTCTGATAAATATAATTTAATGTGTGTCTTTCAATTTCATTGTGTAACATGATTAACTAGTCTCTAAGCAGCTCGCCGTTCTCAATGGATGGATGAATACCCGCAGGGTTTCTTAACTAACTTATACAAGAAAAAATGACACTTATATAAGGTTTCCAGTGTACCTCGTTGGCTAGGGTCTCGCATAAAATGGAGGGATAGCTAAAAATCAAAGGTGCTATGTACCACATCAACGGCAGCAAAAATTGAGAAAGATTTAATTGGTTCAGGAAAAACTCTTGAATAACAAGAGGAACACGACGAAAAACACAAGTCAAAAATACCATTTCATTTCATTACCTCACTCGTTCACTCACTGCAAGTGATAGTGTAGTCTTTAAGTATCTAGTCACAATACATTGCAACAGGATGGCATGTTGTGATTCGCATTTGTTTATTTTATAATGGTTTTGTTGTCTAACTCTAACTCTACAAGGATTTTAATAAGTTTTCTACCTAAATCATTTATAAACTATGTAAAAACATTGCAGTTTTTTTTTTGGAATTTGTAATTTGAAATGAGGTGATCTCCAATGGAAACCAGGAAACTCATTTCAACCTTCTCATAAGCAACTATTTTCCTTTTCGAGAAAACTGAGATCTTTCTCTTTCCAGAAATCGCAGATCTCAACCTTCTCATCTCATCATCAGGTATTTTCCTTTTTAATTCTTAAATCTGCCACCATGAATAACATTTCAAAACTTATATCAAATCTGGATTTCGTTTTAGTCACATGAATTTTAAGTTTTTGGGATGGTCATAAGCTTGGAAACTTTAATTGTAAATGTATTTTTGGAAATAATATGTATTAAACAACAAAATTAATTAAAATATTGTTAATGTAAATTGTTTTTAATTCGCTTATATATGTTAGAAAAAATTAATTCTCCATTTTTCATATTCAAATTAAATTTTAAAAATAAAATCACTATATCCTCATTGTGAAAACCCTAACAGGTACATGGAAATGGTCATGTAGAGCTTTGTTTATGAGGAAAGCGATATGGTAGAGAACTGTTATTGTAAAATATTGTCATGGCAATGTAGAGCACATTTTACAAGGAAAGAGGTCAAGTAAAGCACTGTTATTATAAATTATTGTGAGGTAGAGGATATAAAATAGTAGGTTAAATCAATGTTATTGTAAAATATTGTCTGTAGTACTGTAGAGCTAGTTATGAGTAAAGTTGTGCTGTAAGACAATTATTAGATACAAGATGTTTTTTATATTCTTTATAGCATAAAGGAAAGAAAAATCTAAACTGTTATACATATAAGAAAAAAACAGGAGACCATTAATGGTATCTTAATAGCTGATTTGACAGAATACTTAATGGATGACAAACCACTCATAAAAAGATTTCTGTAACATTCTTCAAATTTTCATCCACAACCTGTGAAAAATGATTTATTTAACATTTTTTAGTTTTCCATCTTGAACCAACAAAGTTTGAGTAAATTTATAACTCAAATGTAATCCTATGCTCCTCGATTTATAGTTCTATAATTATCTTATTTATATTTTTATCAAAATCTGAAAAATCCACACTGAACCTAATTTTTAGATTTAACTTCATTTATCACAAACAAGATCCACTATTTTTTTTTTACTTCTTCCAAAATCTACTTGAATAAGTTCCAACAAATTGGCCTATCCAAAATGACGAGTTTATAAACAATTTACAATTATTTATTTTTAAAATTTTATGTTTATAAATTTCTTGGAAACAGGCTTGATATCGATAGTTGTTTTATCATTGACAAAAAAGAGTAATTTCTAAGTTGTAGGTTCATGTGAAGTGGTTTAGAATGAAGTTTTAATGGAAAGAAATGTACCATATTTTAATATGTCAGTTGAAAGTATATAAAACCGAGTCATTTATGCTAAAAGTATATAAAATCCCGTCTCTTATAGTTACAAACTCTTTCAAAATGAAAATTTGATTGATTTAAATGTAAGTTCGAAAAGATAGTCAAACATTAACCATATTTTAATATGTCAGCTGAAACTATATAAAATCGAGTCATTTATGCTTAAAGTAAATAAAATCCTGTCTCTTATAGTTATAAACTCTTTCAGAATGAAAATTTGGTGTAAATGTAAGTTAAGTTCAAAAAGATAGTCAAAACATTAAAGATCATTTTTAATTATATATAAATAAAAATAAATTATATACAAAACATAGTTTTAACTCTTTGTCTTTATATAATAAATTATCTAGAATTTGTGCCAGCCCTACTTTTACGTTTATGGGGTATGGTCATTGCATCCACTATAAGGATGTTCTTATTTTAAATTCTAGATATCAGTTGCATGCCTTCTTGATTGATCATTGAGAATATTTGCAATGAGGGGTGGATTGAAAGTTCTAAGTACGTTAAAATAGTCTTTACTCTACTCTCCTCTCCCTCTTAGGTAAAAGGAAATTAAAACAATAAAGAAACATGTACCAAGAAGTGCATATATATAATGATAATACTAGATTTTTTTTTAAATTTGGGCATCAAGATAACCCTTATTTATGGGACATCGTAGGTTATTTAAGTCATCTAAATTAAAATAACTTTTTTATTAAAATTTATATAATGAAACAACTTAAATATTATTATTGTTATTAAATAATTTAATTACATTATTTATATAAATTACATTACTTATAATAAATAATTTATTAAAATATTACATTGCTTTTAATAAATACTTTTTTAAATATTCCATTATATTATCCAATGAAAAGAATAATTCATTTTTACATGTCAACTTTGAAGGGTTCAATATCTCATAACCCTTCAAAGTGAAATGTGATCCTACCCTTCAAATTTGATCCCTGTTTGGGTCTCTCTACATTATTGAATTTAAATTATTTAATTTTGAAAATATCATTTGTCTATCATCTTTTTTTTATAAAACAAATTTGAATTTCTTTTACCAAGAAATGGCATTTATTATCCCATTGTCATTGCGAGAGACTTGGTACCAGTTCTAATTCCTCCTCCAACAAGGCTGTAAATTTTCCTATATGGGATGAAGGTCATGTTTTTTAGAGATATACTTTCCTTTGACTACCTTGGTAACCTTGTTTAGCTTGTTGTTTGTACTGTAACATCATTATCAAGTTTGGCCATTGATAAAAGAAACTCAAGATCTTTCCCAAAGTAGTTTTCTTCTTTCTCTATGATAGGTGTTTGTAGTTTTCTACTACTTTATTAAATAGGGACATAGCTACCTATGGAGTTTGAACAGCTCTAGTTACTGAAGGTTCAAAATAGTTTTTACCTGGAACATTAGCTATCAACTTATCCTGAAAAAGTAACGTGTATCAAGTTCATTGGCTCTCCATGGACTAGTTGACTGTGCAGTGAGGATGACAATTTTGAAAATTTTACAATTGGTCATTCCATGAAAAAAATCCTTATGACTTGAATTTTCATTATTATTCCATAATATTGATCAACATGGGAACTAGGTAAAGAATGTACAAGGTTCACAAATTTTTGGAATGATCTTTGTTGACCATGTGAAATATTAACAAGTTTAGACATATTTAGCTCAAAGCGTAATTTTGATTTCCTACTTAGTTGATGTTATACTTCTTCTTCGTGTTCATCTTCTTCGATGTCACAACCTACTTTTGGCAACTACTTTAAACACTATTGAACACAGAAGTTTTCCATTCCTTCAAATAACACTTGGAGTGTTTCTTGTCGAGTCCATTTGCCTTAAGTGAAACAAAGATACAAATGTTTTCTCTTCCTTTAAATAACACTTGGAGTGTTTCTTGTGGTAGTCCAATTGCCTTAAAGTTAGAACACAGATGGAATATGGTGGTTTTACCCTCTTCATTTGTTTATTTCCTTCATAGTAGAATTTTGGGTATCTAAATCCAAATTCAAATATTATGCAGCTGTATTTTAGTCAGTAAACATGTTTTCAATTTTCTTACATTCATTGTAACAGGTACTCAGCTTAATTGTGCACTATCCCTATGGACTATTTTACTATACAATGAGGATGGCAATTTTGAGAATTTAATAGTTTTTCATTCCATGACAAAATTCCTTATGACTTGATTTTTTATTATTATTCCATTGATTACATGGGAACTAGGAAAATAATGTACAAGGTTCATGAATTTTGGAATGATCTTTTTTGACCAAATGAAATATTAACAAGTTTAGAGATACCTAACTCAAAGCTTAATTTTGATTTCCTGCTTAGTTACTGTTCTACTTCTTCTTATTTAGGTTCATCTTCTTCGATGTCACAACCTACTTTTGGCAACTATTTTAAACTCAATTGAACATATAAGTTTACTCTTCCTTCAAATAAACTTGGAGTGTTTCTTGTGGTAGTCCAATTTCCTTTAGCTAGAACACGGATGGAATATGGGGGTTTTCCCTCTTCATTTGTCTCTTTCTTTAGTAGTATAAATCTTGGGTATATAAAGCCAAATTTAGTATTCTGCAGTTGTATTTTAGTTGGAAAACATGAACAGGTTCCCAGATCTGCTGCTACGATTGTCAGTGATACACACTAAATATCTGGACCAGTGGTAATCTTTCTTCCCTGTCATTTTGTAAGACTTCCACTATCTACATGGAACTAGCAAAGCACTACTAGAGAAAGTAGAAATACAAGAACTATTTCATAGTTCTTAAAAAAGAGGAGAAAATAATAAAACAACTCCAAACCTAAACACATTAAAGAAGTACTTCAAGGAAAATCAAATAGTGTACTATTCTCATATATAAGGACAATGGGAGTAGATCTTCATGGTTTTGGTGTCACATGCATACAGATGTTTAGACGAAACATATGCCTCACTTCATATGAATCTGCAGCATTTAGCTAAAACGTTATTTTTGTAGTCCTATATATATTTTCTTATATGAACTTGTGGAAATCTTTGTTCCTTTTAGGCCTTCCATTCTATACATGGAGCTAGCATATACAAAATAAATTAGAAATACAAGAACTATCCAACACTTCTTAAAAAAGGGGAGAAAATAATGAAACAATTCCAAAATTGGACGCAATAAATAAACAGTTCAAGACAAATCAAACATCAATGTTCATTAATATATGGAAATTGAGAGGATTAAAGATTTAGATTCTGATGTCATAATGAATTCTACAATAATTATCTGGAAGAAAGTCATTCATCCCATGCTTTCATAAAAATGGGTTTTTAGTAGTTACTATCGGACATCTTTTGCCAAGGATTGGAGGAAATAGTGCTAGAAAAATGTTGTCTTAGAGTTTGCAAGAAAATGCATAATGCAAAATAGGCAGTCTCGCAAAAATACAACTGCTAAATATGTGCTACTGACACATTATGTAGTATGCAAGATTCGATTCGACTTTACGATAGGGAAACATCCACGAAACATCACTCATCATGAATACATTCAGGTAGTTGTTTATCTGTAATATTTTATTGTTTTCCTTTCCATTTATGCACATTTTCCTTTGTTAAGAATTAACCTATAAATTTGGCATTGCAACAGGTTAGAAAGGGATGAGATGTCAGACTAAACCAAATTGATTTGTTTGAGGGTAAAGTAGCCAGGTGGAGATGGAGAATGGGTTCTCAGTGGAGATATGTATAGAATTGGAAAGCTCCTTGACTTTTGTAGAATGTTGTCCTTCTACTTCACTATTGTTGGCTTTTATGTCTGTACTATGGTTAGTAATGAGTTATTTTCTATCACACATTACTTTTGCAAGTGTTTACGGTTTCTTGAGGAAGGTCTATGAAGAAGGACTTCTAATTAGTAAACCAGTTGGTAATGTAACATATTAAGTGTTTGTTGTACCACTTTGGAAATTTGATTTGATTTGTACAAAAGAATATGATAACTGTTGTTGCACTACTTTGGAAAATTGTTTCATAACAAGTTTTGAGTTCATATTAGGCCAAGAATGTGCCATGTTCATGGCTTTTCTTACTCGAAGAAATTCATTCATAAGTTTTGTTCTTCGGCATTAATGACCATGTGTTTTCTTGTACGAGAAATATATTGTCATGGGCTAAAATCATTGCCATAATTTATGCAAGTAAACCACCAAGAAATTGATTTAATGGGGAGAAATCGTAGCTCATAATGCCTACAATACAACCCAACACGCAAGTGATCTCATAGAGAAAGAAACTTTTCCTATATTAATTAAGAATGAACCCTCCCATGCAACCAGTCAATGTGTTTGAGGAAATGATTCAACCAACCAACACATTATTGGAAAATCTTTTAGGCATAAAATACAATCGTGTGTTTTCTTGTGAATGGTGCATTTCCTTTTCCAACATAACTTTGGCTGGGAAATGGTTGTGGGGTTAATTCAAGACATTTTAAGGCATGGAATCTCTTAACCTTGGATGTACATATCTTTTTTCCTATAGATAATTGTGACATCAATCCCTTTATATGGGAAAATCACTCCCCACAAAAACTTCATAACATTGATGTTATGATCTTATGAAAACGTCTTTGGTTGTGAGATGAAATCAATCTTATTCATATCCTTTCATTGCAAGAAATCTTGCTTATAGTGGCACTGAAATATTACAACCATTCGAATATCTTCCTCTTGTCTTCTTTGAAGTATTTCTTCTACATTTTATTGTTATATATGTTGGATTTGAAAATAGTTATGTTAGTATCATTTGATTTTAAGAAATCTTACTTAGAGTGGCACTCAAATAACAAAATCATGCCAATATTTTCTGTGAGTATTCTTAAATATTTTTTGTATACGTTGGCTTTTGGTTGAACTACATTGTTGGGGACAACTTGGAAGTTTAAAAACTTGATCATTGCATGGAGAGAAGCTATAACATTGCAGTTAAATTGTTTACTCAAGGGGGAGATTGGATTGTCGAACACACTAAGGCTTGTATTGGTTCTCATTGAAAATATTTGCTTGTGCAGAATGTGATGAATTAACATACAAAATAATAATTATCAAGTTACTATAGATACATAATGGCTTACCTTGTAATAGTCCTTCAAGTATTTCAAATGCATTTATTAAGTGCACAAATAACTTGAAGGACTAGTACATGCACGTAAGCTATTATGGATCTATAGTAACTTGATAATCATTACTTTGTATGCTTGAATGATGCAAAATTTGCTTGACTATAATCATTATCAAGCAATAACAACTTCTTAAAGGGTGCTAGCTCAATGGTAGAGCACCTACTTAATTATAGGCAAGAGGTTGGTTGTTCGATTCCTCTGTACCCTATCATAAATTTGTGACTACGAAAACAACTAAATTCACATATATACGATTATTAGTAGTTAATTTTTCGTATCTTATAGCGTGACTTACAGTTAGTTGTATTTAGCTTAGTCATTAATATGTTATCATCTAGTAGTTTATTTAGTCGTATATTTGATCATTAATTGTTGCAATCAGTTACTAAATCAGTGAATAAATTTGTGACTAAATCAATGACTAAATCATTGACTATCAACGGCTAAATCAATGACTAATAAGCCAAGCTATTAATGACTAAGTGAAATATGACTAGCTATAATATAGTGGAAATTAGCTACTATTAGTCACCGACTCAAAAATAGTCGTTTATAGCCTGATTTTAGTCAGTTTTTTAGTCACTAATTTCTCATTTTGTACTAGTGAAAGCTAGAAGGTGTTTGCGAATGTGTCGTTTGAAATTTGTGCTCATGAAGTTGAGGGAATAGTCATGCTATCTAGTTCTTTATTCTCTATTCTATATTTCTGCCACATTTTCCTTATGGAATTAATTTGGATGCAAAACTTTTATTCACATGGAATATGGCATTTCTACCTAATGTAGAGTTGGGCCTTCATTAGCCATGTATATAAAATATGGTGTGCATAGTATGCTATCTGATTTGTTTTCACTTGTCCTTCTCCTAGTGTTTCAAGTCATGCCTAGTTTTCCAAAGAAAAAGATAAAAAGACAGCCTCATCCTATTATCTATGGCCCCATGAATATGCTTATATCCAATGGTGTTGGGGATCATGTAGATCTCCCAGTGCAAGCACTGCAACATCACCCTGGGAAGCGAATAAACATTGCGAATTGGAATCACAATATATCCTAACAATTTGTCCTTGTGGATACTTATTAGCTTGATAAAAGAAGGAAATTTGCTCATTCCATGGTGGATAGGATCCATGTGAAGCACCAACTATTGGGTTGGTCATCCTCATTTGTTTCTCCTTATTGCCCCACTTTTACATGGCTTTAGGATAATCATGCTTATCTACTATATTTTTGGCATCCACACTAAGATAATTGTTGTTGATAAGTCTCATATAGTGGTACACTTATAGCTCTTGGGAAGAGACGAGGTATTTAATAATCCTATTGGACTCAATAATTCCAAAGCTATAGATAGATATATACTAAGTTTATTTGGGATTGAAGTGTGCCTATGAGTGCAATAATGAGTGAAAGCTTACAACTTAAAACTTCATGGATAGGGTTTGCAATGTGCCTCTAGATGCAGTAACCAATATAGTTACTAATTTTATTTGGCCTTTCAATATGCATATGGGTGCAATAACTAATATAAACAGAACATCATGGATACGATTGGCCATGTCATTTTGGGTGCACTAACTAACTAATATAGTTGTTTAAGCTTCATGGAAATTATTAGTTTGTTAAGATTCCTTCTCTTCCTTCTTTGTAAATTCAATTCAATACTTTGAAAATAAAATCTCTCTACATTAAAAAAGAAAATCCTCTTTGATAATTGCATACATAAAATTACAACTACATATTCCAGTACAATTAAATATGTATAATCTCAAATAATTTAATTGATAAATATTATGTACCTGGCCAAAAGGGTTTAACTTCTGCTCATGAAAGTTTTAAACTAAACAAACCACTATGGCTGAAGTGCAATATGCTTGAATCCTATCGAGAGTCACCTTTTGAGTTGATCTTCCCTCATAAAAGGAACACAATTTCTATGGAAACTTAATAACACATAAGAGTACATATATGGTACATAGGAAGGAGTCATGTGCATTCAATATTGATCTTGTAGAATAATCCATAGCAGTTGCAGTGAGTTTATGCACCAAATTTATCAAAGAACACTATGAACGATCACCTTGTGTTGTTTCATTTGGGTGTTGGTGTTGTTCTTGTCTCCCTTCACTGCTCATGTGTTGTTTTTGTTCTTGTTCATGTTCTCTCCTCTCAAAAGAATTAAGGAATTCTTGATGTTTCATCTCTAGCATTTCTTGTACCAAACTATCCATGTTTGTGCCCTTTTTAATATCTCCTGAGAATGTGTATTCAAAGGGATTGAGTTTGGGTCCACTTTCAAAAATAATGCCTAGTGGATTTGAAGCTTATATCTGAGGTGGAAGATGCTATTTTTTTTAATTTCTTATGTTCCTGATCAACAGGATGACCATCCTGGAAGAGATGGTGTTGCAGAGTAGTAGTTACAACATTGTTTTTTGACAAGCGTAGTCCCCCGGCCTGATCTCCATTGATCATGTCTGCTAAAGGTTCTGAATGAGACAGCCTAATTTGAGGGTATTATGGGGCATTTCTTCATGTTATCCTTGGTCTTCCTAAAATATTTGTTGATGTTCTCCCACTTCTTTTTGCATATCTTAGTACTTTTGTGGAACCCAAGATGAGCTATTCCAGAATAAATATATTCCCAATGAATTTCTTTGAATCCTTGCTCTTGAACTTTGACATCCATGTCACTGTGTAACCTTATCAAGTCTTGTACTTTAGGAATAGGCCACCTTTTGCTATTAAGTTCAGGCATATCTACATCAGCTACTAATTTTTCCTAGGCTTGTTGTGTTTCAGTTAATTTATATCTACCCAATACAATGGATCCTCTTTTGGGTCAGCTTAATTCAGAAGAAAACAATAACACGGTAGTGAAGCATGGAATAGGTAAATACATTGAGAACAACACATTTGCTTTCTTTCTTTACCAATTATTGTTGTAGGTTAGGAGGTAGTAGGACATGACCTGGTCAATTGATGATGCTTTTTGGCTTCAAATACTAAGCAACATTTTCATTTTAACGTGAAAGGTTAATTAATATGCCCTTGCAGGTTTTGATGTGGTTATTGCAGCTAAAGTAGTTAATGCTGGTTTAGAGTAAAATCAACCACTAATAAAGATTTCCTAGAAAAAAAAAATATTGCGAAGGAAGAAGCACACGAGAGTAATAATAGCAGCATTCTACAAAAAAATTTACCACTATATATATAAGGAAGAAAACTAGATGCAAATTCATCGTCCTTGCATGGTGGAGCTCGAAGATCCTCAAATGGGAATTATGAATCTCTATTTAATATAGGAGATAATCCTCTAAATCTTGGAGCATACAATTTTGTTTTTTCAAACCATACAACCTTATAAAATAGGGAAGAACTTAGTCAAATGAAGGTTTTTTGTCTTCCTTTGTGAATGGAAGAAATTGTTATATATATATATATATGTATATATATATGTATATATATATGTATATATATGTATGTATGTATATTCTTCTCTATAAACAAAATTTGACCAGTAACCCATGACCAAAAGAAAACGGTTACCAACCCTTCAATGTTGATAACCAACCCACAACTACGTAGTTAAAATCAAGAGGATGTAGACTATGAAATGTAAATTCCCATAGTTTCAGCAACAACGAAATGTCTAGTGTTTTTATTTTTTTTGGGAATAAGGGTTTCTTTTGGATATTTCTAGTTGGGAGAGAGGTCTGGAAATACTTTTCTTTTTTTAAAGTGAACTCGCAACTTTCTGTTTACAACTTCTCATCTCAATTACAATTACAATATATTGCCTTAATTAATTGCAAAGAAGTTAGTCAAATGAAGGTTTTTTGCATTCATTTGTGAATGGAAGAAATCTTTGTGTGTATGTGTGTGTGTGTGTGTATACATAAATATTAGGTATTCATGAAGTTCTGTCACTACTTGAACAATATTGGTAAGATGCACAATCTGATAAAGATGACTATGTAAACCTCTCTTTTATATATGATCTTATCTTTAGACAATGTTTAAGGAAAAGGTTGTTGTATGTAATAATTCTTGTAGGAGATAAAAAATTTGATATCTATTAGCCATATCCTTGATAACTTCACTGGAGTAGGATACGTAGTAGCTTCATAGAAAGTAGGGTTTGCGATGTGCACATAATTCAAAGTTGAACAAAGGAGTTCCATTCTCAATGTGATGGAACAGTTATTATTATGTCATATATATTATATTATCGTTAGCACGCCAAGCTATTTATTCTAAGTATTGGATCGTTTCCATTGTTATTACTTGTTTCGATATATTTTAGTAAAATAACTCACTAACATTGTCATTCAATTCATTATTGACGTAGGTTTATCTTGCTTGGAGGTGGTTTGAGAAGCAAGATGGAATCATGTCTTTTCAGGAGAATAGTAAAGATCCTGATCCCGAATTCTTTATTATATTTTTGGAGAGAGTAAGAGACCGAAGGAAAGGATTTGAATCTCTCATGTTTTCATAGTGCAGCCTAGATGTGCAAAGGGTTTTCAAAATTGAATTTTCATGATTTCAATTGCTCTTACATTAAATTATTGTGTTATGGTGTTTATCTGTAGGGGTGTGGTGGAATATATGATTTGGTTGTAGTTGATTCCATGCACATGGATAATTATGCTAGTTGTATTTTCCATTCTTCTTGAAGTAATTACGAAGCCACGTAAGATTTATGCTCCTTGTATTCTTAACATGGTAGAATTATTTGGGTACATATATATTCCATTGAAATTTTGGGATGGTTTCTAACAACATAATAACATTTGAGCTTCTCGAATATTTTATCTTATGCCTTTAATTGATTGCAAAAATGTTTTATTGCAAAACAATTTTAAGAGTGAACCATGAAATGCATCTCTGTTTTCAACTTTCAAATAACTTTATAGGCAATGTTTATGCATAACATATCCAATTTTATCATAGGCTCTTGCAGAGTATACTAACTTTCGGTAGAAAAGATGATATTGAAAATTTAGAAAGACACATCTCTTATAACTAATAGGATAAATTAAGGTGAAAATTGCTTCCTATAGACTTTGCAGAACCATTGTTTAGTGGTGCTTTCATTTTCTTGTGTTAACAATGACCACATGCTAGGAAAAGATGATCTTAAAAATTTACAAAGCCATAGAGTTAGTCACTATTAGGATAAATTACAGGGGACATTTCTTCCTATAGACTTTCAGTAACCATTTTTTAGTGGTGGTTTGATTTTGTTGTATTAATAATAATCACATGCTAGGAATTACAAAGAAATTGTTTGCATGTAGTCATGCAACAGTGGATGTTATTTTTATGTAGCATTCATTTTCTATTTAGTAGTTTTCATTTTATTTTATCTAGGTTTTACAGTAATGAATATCACCTCAAATTTATATATTTGCTAGTACTTTTGTGTAATTCTAAAAAGAATATGCAATTAAGTGAGTGTTTTGTTATGTTTCATGTTGAAATCATAGAGGGAAAGAGAATCCCTTGTTTTTTTATGCTCATCAATTAAAGGAATGGGTTTTAAACATTTAATGTTATTGATGAACTCAAAAACAGTTAGAAGCGCCCAAAACTGTACGTATAAGGATGGTTTCTTCTGATTCATGACCCAAAATTGAAGTAATGAGGTTACTCCTACCCAAAACCTGGCCTAATTTTTTTTTAAAGCTACATAGACATGTTCCTTTGATGTTGACTAATGCCCAACTTGCAAATTTAACCTCATATTTGATTTTGTCAGTTTTGCATGCCTACGTCTGATTATATATACTCAGCTTAATAAGCTTGAACTCACAACATTAAGATAGAGTTTGATTCTTAATGAACATATATATATGTGGAAGAGTGTAGAATGAAACAATATTCTTATAAAACATAAATAATATATCATATACAAATTACAATTAGTGAATGATTCTTGATAGAGTAATCATTCCTCCTTTTATCAATCACTAATGATTTGCAAACAATGTTTTATGTAGAGTCAATCCTCTATGTTAGAGGCGACTCCTCTGGATAGTTCCCTCTATCGAATACAATAAAGCATTAGAAGCCCCCCTACATATATGTGTGTGTGTGTGTGTGTGGTGGGGGCAGGGGGGGGAGGGGGGGACGGGGCGCGTGTGGGGGAAGAGACCCCTCTCTCTTCCATTAATCAAAATGGAGCAATAGCACCACGTTGTGTAAATGTCAAAGTAATAATATTGAGTTGGTCCTCATAAGAGGTTTCTCCCCTCTTTACACTCAAGCAACAACAATAGATAGTAATAAGCAGAGTGGAGATCATGTACTGATACAACAGTTTCAAACAACAATAATATTTGGATATTAGAACCAAGAGTGTGGCTCCTTCTTCACAATTAATAAAAAAGAAAAAGAAAAAAAACCCACATACATATATATAAATATAAAAGAACCAAGAACATAGATTCGTTCTTCAAACAAATGCCACAGTTTCCAAATAATAAGGGTTTATTCTTAACATACTAACATCTTTTTGTTTTTCTACCAACAAAATGTATTTAGTAAGAAAAGGAATTCAAGGGTCAACTAAAAACTATAACAGTTCAGCTCTCTTGATCACGAGGACTATCCCCATTTCGCTTAGCACATAGTTAATACTTGAATGAAATATATATGAATTGGGGTTTCTAAGAGGGATACCATCCCTAATTTCTCTTAATGAATGGATATCATTAAAATAAAATACATGTTGGCTCGACCTTTCGAGAGAGAAAAACCATCCCTAATATCGCTTAACACAGAAATGACATTCGAATGAAGCATTGACAGACATCTCTCTGAAAAAAAGACCAGTACGTATATATGACACGGGGCATTGACCCATGGACTCAGTATAATAAACAACATTATGGACCTTTAAAAAAATAAGCTTCTTTGTACAATAAACAACATTATTTGTATAGTTATATTTACAACATGGATTAAATAATATTTTATTTCTAATTGCTGTCTTTCTTAGGCTTTTCACAATGACTGTTCCTTCTTCTTTTTTAGTTTTATAAAGGGTTCTAGCTCAGTGGAAGAGCGCTTGCTTTGGAAGCAGGAAGATAGTGGTTCGATTCAACTACACCTTGATATTGTAACACTATTACAAAAAAAAAATTGTTTTTTGTCTTTAAGAGGGTGTCTTAAACTGTTGTCTTAAATTGATGTCTTAAATTTGAGACAATAGTTTAAGACAATAATTTAAAACAATAGTTTAAGACACCACTTAAAGACAATACTTAAGACAATACACACACTCTTTTTGTCTTAAGTTGAGACAATTTACACAAATATTGTCTCAAATATTATCTTAATAACCCTTTCTATGTTATAGTGACAGTCTCTAGCTCATATGCATCATGTCCTTATGATGCTGATATAGTTGACAGAGGAAGGGAACAAATCGGGGCCATTATTTTTCTAGATTACTCTAGGTGAGGAAAATAAGGCCAGAACCCATCTTCACCCAGGAAATTATGATGAAAAAGATTTATGGTTGAGAGAACAATTAACTAAGACGCTTGTCCATATAGTTGACAGGGGAAGGGAACATGCCGTCTAAGTCATTCTTCTTCTACATTATTCCATGCGATGGAAACGGGCTAGAACCCATCTCCAACCAAGACATTAAGCTAAAAAGGCTTTCTAGTTAAGAGCACCTACATTAACAAAGATCCGTGTCCATATAGTTGACATAGCAAGGGAACATGTCATCTGGGTCATTCTTCTTCTACATTATTCAATCTGAGGGTGAAACAAGGAAAGACCCCATCTCTTCCTAAGAGCTATAATTTGAAATGATTCTATTGAAACTTGAATGTGAGACCTCTTTCTCCTTTAAAGATGGATTTAATTTTGCTTTTATTTTTAGTTTTACATCGATTATGGCACACTTTTAAAGATTTTCTGATTTTTTTCTATTGTGGGTCTAAAATGTTTTGTAGAGTGTGATAGGAGCTGCAATTATAATGACTACGTACAATTCAAACTAAGACCTATTTCTCCTTTAAAGAAGCATTTTATTTTATTTTTATGCTCACTTTTACGTAAATTACAACACACTTTGCAAGATTTTCCCATTTACTGGTTTGGATTTTGGAACAATGTATATTAGTTCCCTGGGACTCGTGGGTTATAATTTGAATTGATTCCAATAAATTGACCCTCATACCTTTTTCTTCTTTAAAGACACATTTGATAAAAGTATTATTTTTCAACGACACTTATATCTTTTTTCCCCTGTTTGGCATATCTCAAAAAGTCTGAAGGTTATCAAGAATATTGTAGCCTGCATGTGTCTTCACTAAACCGTCTGCAAGCATTTATTCCTTAAATATATGATGTGTAATTTTGATCACATCATATCTTCCAAAATACGATCCTAAAATCCTTGTCAACATATGCAAAATTTCATTTATAAATTTTTGTTTATTAATTTCCTATAGCTTACTCTATTATTTCACTAAGACTGTACATGCATACTTTTCTAACTTTTGGAAGACTTCTATTTTTCACATCTTGACCATTTTTAAACAAACTGAGGGCATGGCTAGGTATTCACCTCAACTAGGAACAAGACCATGTCACCTTAAAACCTTACTGAAAAAGACCCAGTCTCTAGAAGTCAC
Organism: Pseudotsuga menziesii; assembly: GCA_001517045.1. Lineage (NCBI taxonomy): Eukaryota > Viridiplantae > Streptophyta > Pinopsida > Pinales > Pinaceae > Pseudotsuga > Pseudotsuga menziesii. The sequence continues at coordinate 34,440 of LPNX011234299.1, forward strand.
TTTAAAATGGTCTTTCAAACTTTTCAATTCAACACTTAGTGAATTTTGTCAGGCCCTGTTCATTACTGTGCTAGGAAGCATTTTGGCAGACTCATATCTCACACGTGTGAACACCCAGAGGAAAACTATGATCCGGAGTGGATTCCCAGATCATCAAATAATGGACCCATAACATCTGATGAATTTATCACTTAAAGAGCTGACTCTTGCAATTTTTCTCCAGTGGGTTCCCAACCTTCTATTTTCAACACTTGGTCAATTTTTCATATTTTTGGATATGCAAGCTAATGTTTTTACCTCTTTTGGCAAGATGATATTTTTCTCATGTGGTCACCATAAGAAAAAATAAGAAAATGGATGGATAGGCAGTTCATTAAAGAACATGCTTATACCTTCTAATGAATTTATCATCACTCAGATAGGCTTTGGCGGGCATTTCCAAATTCCTCTTCAACCTTGTGATTTGACACTTAGTCAATTTCTTTAAGCCCTATGTCTCAAAGGTGATTTCAACTTTTCATCAAACTTGGAGTGTAAGACATCCAATGGATGGAGGACAACCATATGAATCCATTAAGACCAATTTCATCCTCTAGAACTACTTTCTCTCTCCTCGGCGGGCATTTTACTGAAGTATGATGTAAAAGATGCTTAAGACCCTGTTTTGGTAGATCCATAATTTGTACCTCAGATAATTTCAAGTCAAAGTAAGAACATGGTTAGGTAGACAACACAACCACCTACAGGATGCCCATATGGTGTGGCCATTTCTTTCAACCCACAAATTATGGGGAGCATTCTCCTAGAGCAACTTGTCTAATTTGACCAAAAATAACTTCTTTTGGGAGGCCTGTATCTTCTTCCTCAAAAAGTTGTTCTGAGAACTCGTGCCATTGTCGGATAGATAATTCAGCGAACTATGGGATGACATTCCATGGTGGGAAATTTCTCCTTCTTATGAAATATGGTGGGCATTTTCATAAGACTACTACTTTGGGACAATTTTTCACCACTTAGTCTTTTTCCAACTTTATCATAGATGCCTATGCCCATAAAAAGTTCTTTTGTCATTAATGAACATCTCTAGGATATGTCTGCCCACAATCATCAGTTCAACAAATGTCATCAATACTCAAGACTTCCTATAATTGGTCTAAATTTGGTGCAGTTGATAATGTTATCCTATTTAAAAAAAATCAGGAACATAGTTAGAGAAGGCGTACCTTGCATGAGGAAACTTTCATATCAAACAACTATGGAAGAGAGAGTGTTAGACTAAATTCATCGAGTTTAAGTGGGAAATCCATGAATGAAGCTATATGACCACCGCCTGTTCCAAATTGAATCCCCAACATGATCTATATGAGGCGGAACCCCATACCTCTTTGCATGCATTAACTAGTTAAGTGGCCGAAGAAACACACTTCTATATCCGTGTTGTGAAAAAATTCCAAACCAAATCAAATTGTGTCTTATACTTAAAACAATACTTCCAGGTGAAGATTTGTTGATCGATTACAACTTAAATCGAATAGATGTGGCTTCCATGGTCTAAGGTAACCGTGGAAGGTCACATGCTATGCCTCATTAGGTATATGTTAAATATAGTAACTAAACATGACTAGAATAACTAAATGTTTCGATTTTTTTTGTTAACATTCCATTTCCACTGTTGACATTCTCTTTTTTGTGCATATTATGAATATTTCCATGTGATAACATGCTTATTACACTGTTATGCTTATCTCAAAAAAAAATTATGTTAAAATTATTGAATCAATTTTTATTGATTGATTTATTTTGTCGGGGTTCCAGCAGTGGAAAGAAACATGCTTCTTCCACGATCCAAGGTGACCGTGGAAGGTCACAATCTATGCCTCGTGAGGTAAATATTAAATATAGTAAATAAATATGACGTCAATAACAAAATGTTTCGATTTTTTTAGTTAACACTCGATTTTCACTTTTACCATTCATTTGTTTCATGCTTATTATGAATATTTCCATATGTAAACATGCTTATTACATTGTGGAAGGGGTCTGCTCATCCTCATGGAGCAGAACATGTATCTCCTCTTTCGAAGGTAAAATTAAATATTATTACAGTATCTCATTTTTTTAATGTTACAATTATTGACTCGACTAAATATAGTAACTAAATATGACTACAATAACTAGAATCTCCAACCCCAGAATATTTCCATGTGACAACATGCTTATAACACTATGCCAGGGGTCTGCCCATGGTCGTCATGCAATAGAACGTGTGCCCTCTACATCCCTAGTCTAGGGTGACCGTGGAAGGTCACACTCTGTGCCCCATCATGTAAGTGTTAAATATAATAACTAACTATTGATATTTTTCTGTTAACATTCAATTTCCACTATTACCATTCACTTTTTTCATGCTTATTGTGAATATTTCCATATTATAACATGCTTATTACATTGTGGGAGGGGTTTGCTCATCGCCATGGAGCGGAACATGTATCTTCTCCATCGGAGGTAAAAGTAAATATTATTGCAATATATCATTTTTGTTGATGTTACAATTATTGACTCAACTAAATATAGTAACTAAATATGACTACAATAACTAGAAACTCCAACCCCAAAAGATTTCCATGTGACAACATGATTAATACACTATGGCAACGGTCTCATAACCATGTTCATCATGGAACATAACGTGTGTCTTCTACTTCTGAGGTAAAAATAAAAATTATTGCAATATCTCATTTTTTATCATGTTACAATTATTTTCATAATGATTATTTATTGATTTATTGTGTTAGGGTGGCACCGATGGAAAGGCACCTACTGCTTCCATGGTCCAACATGACCATGGAAGGTCACGCTCTATGCCTCGTCAAGTAAGTGTTAAATATAATAACTAAATGTTTCTATTTTTTTGTTAGCATTTGATTTCCGTTGCTGGCACTCACATTTTTCTATGCTTATGGTGAATTGTTTATTGATTTATCGTGTCAGGGTGGGGACCGTAGAAAGGCACTTGTTGCTTCCACAGTCCAGGGTGACCATGGAAAATCACCCACTAGAAGTAAATCAGTAGGGGGTGACCGTGGGAGTTCACTAGCCACAACACCGCATCAGGTAAGTGTTAGTTCTTAATAGTAACTAAATTTAATTACAATAACAATGTTTGAATGATGTTAAAATATTTTTCTTAATTTTATTGTTTGATTAATTTAGTCCAGTGCACTTCATCTAGGTGATAAGGAGCTTGAGGATGAAATTTACTATTACATAGACCCTATGGATACTATAAAGAAGGACCTGAAAAAGGAAAACATAGAAATGATCTTCTGAGCTTGCATAAGGCCATGACATAGGAGATCGGGGCAATGATCAAAGAGCTGAAAGAGAAAATCCAATATTATGGGGTCAGTGGCATCTTCACATATTTTTTAAGCTATGACATGATTTTATATCTGATATTATGTTTTCTATTTTTCCAACTGATCTAATAAAGTAAATTTTTTCGTTTGTAGGGGTTTTTACAACTCGTGACCAGAGAAATTTTCGAGACAGGTATAGGTAGCAGTCATGCTCCAATGCAGCAACAACACCGATAAAGCAATGTACCAATGAGGCTTTTTGACACTTGTCCGGATAGACTCAAATCCATTGATGAGGGCACCTATTTTGATCAGCATGACATGCCAGAGCATGATGAGATGTAGCATAGGACTCCACACGACTCCAGAGATGAACCTACTGTAGATGACTAGGAAACGTTTCCTGGAGTAGCATGAGTTAAAAGCACTGGATCACTAGATCTAACCTTTCTGGTGGATGACACTTGTGTTTCGATCAAGATTCAAAAGATTGCGGGTATTTATTAATTAATTTATTCATTTTAATCATGAAATTGAAATGGACATACGCTGAAATTATTATAAATTAATGGATTACATGTTTCTGCAGGAAACAATGTTTTCTACAAGAATTTGAATGACAATGCATTGGAGTTGTTTGGACCCACCATTTGCACACGGTGGAATAGACAAGATAGCACAAAGAGATATGTATTGATAAACCACATGGTAATTTTGTTTGGAAATACATCCAACAAGAAAGTGGTTGCAAAGTTATCTAGCGAGAATTTAAAATATACTAGGGCCCAATATAGAGATAAATTGCAAATTGACCTCAAGCATGAGAGCCCTCCCATGGTTCCAGATAAAGAGTGGAAGGCACTCATAGAGGATGCAAAGGAGAACTTTCTATAAAGACAAGGAAAACAACCACAACCTAGAAAAGCAAGGTACAACACATATCATCTTTTTAGTGAAATATGCTCATTTATTTTTTTTCTTTTTTGTTTTAAGCAAGAATTCTGATATCTAACAGTTTTCAAAATTTTCATATATAGGCTATCAGACACCTCCAAAGCAACCAAGGCTAGAGTGGAAAAACACAAGCAACATAGACTGGGCCAGGGTGGCTATAGAAAACTAAAAGCCCGAATTGTAAGAATTAAATGATTAATTGTGGGAAATATTTATTTGAAAGTAGAAAACAAATATATGTTTTTGATAGAGGGAATTTTATAGAGGGAAATACGTTCCAAGATGCTTCCACCGAGGAAGACCTAAAGCTTGGTTTCAAGTATGGTTTTAAAACTGTCATTGAATATCAAAAAATATTGGGGCAGACTCCAATCTCCCCAATGACACAAATGTAGGTAAATAAAATGAATAAGGACATCATTGCAAGATGCTATTAAAGTCTATTCATATTTCATTGTATCACCCATAACCAAATATTTATGTTTTCTTTTAACCAATAGTGCAACCATAGCAATGAATCTAGCGATGCTCCACACGTACCAGTTGATGTTGGGGTGTGCATGTCCCATGATAGTGGGGAGCAGAGTGGCCATTCTGGTATTTGTGCTTTGGAAATATAAATATCTACTATGATTATAGATATTTATTTCCTGATGTATACTTTCAAATTTTCTTCTTTTGATCGAAGACCGTGAAGCTCAGGAGGGTGAACGGCAAGACGAATTAGCAAGTAGAGAAACAATTAACAAACCAGTTGTCACAACTACACAGACAGGTAAAGAGAAATATTGTAATTTTAATCAAAATGATGACTATTAATTTCAATAATATTTCAACATATCGATATTCCCATTTTCATTCTTGCAGTTCAAACCCCTTCAAAACTGCCTCCATGCCCTAGTCAACGATGTTCAAGAAGTATGATATATGAGGACATGGAAACACAAACACTAGTAGGACATGGATTTGTAGATAATCCACCAAATGATGATGATAATATCCCAATTATCCTCAGTTATTTCATTGCAAAAAAATAGAAATCAAAGAAAAAGTAGAAGTATAAATTCATGACTTGTATTTGGATGTATATCGATGTTGTTAGTCTAAAACAATGTTTATATGAATTACCTCATTATGCTTCAATGTTTTTATGTTTTTATGTTTACATGTTTATATGTTTTAATGACTAGCCTAGTTATGCATGAATGTTTAAATGTTTTCTTTGTAAACAACATCATTTATTGGGTATGGGGAATTGAGAGCGATGTGGGGGGGGAAGGGCCATATGAGCTTCCACCTTCATGTGGTTGGCCCTGTTTAGTATGGAATATAAAACTCTTCTTGAAACAGATAGGATCTCAGTAAGGTAGAAATACTCTTTTATTACTATGTATTAAATATGGTTGTAATTTTTTAAATGCATGTCTATTTCTTAAAAAATGTTTATAAATTTAACATTTCACGGTTCATTGATTTCTACAGGACTTTGTAGTAGGATTTAAATGACTGTTTATTTGCTTATATATTATTTACTCATATAAAAATTCTATCTTTGATGATTTATGCAGCTCTTGGTGATGGAAATGAATCTCGTGGAAAACTCTTATCAAGTTGTATGGGCGAATGAATCTGGTGAAAGGACAATGATAAGGTAAGGGTTTTGACATGTTCTTTATCCTTAAGGTGTTTGTCTTTATCCTGAAATTCTATTTCATTCTATTAATATGAAAGAGATACAATCAATAGTAAATAAATACTTTTAGACTATCATCCAAACTATGAGACAACCTTCTACATAAAGCATAAATGCTTCTTAGCAATGTAGAAAAATAGAAGAAAAATCACGTAGAATAAATTAGGATTTTTTCGTCCCTTCTTCCTATAATTTCGGCATGATGAAACCCTAGGTTAAGAAATTTTAATTTTTCAAACCCTAATTGTTCATATATCTTTCAAAACTAAAATTTCTAATTTGTATAATTTTAAATATTATTCTTAGGTTATTTTTGTTTCTCTTAGGTTTTGGACTTAATTTTTATGTGTTTTTGTAACTTTTATTGAATAAAAAAAGAAAGCCCTAAAACAATAATTTCTATGCAAAAACTCTAAAAACACAGACCTATAGCTCCCACAATCCAAGCCCTCTCCTTTATCAGACACAGGTCTGCAATACGTATTGCATACCTCGTATGCCCTAGCTGCATTCTCTGCACACTCAAAACAGAAAACAAGTTTGTATTTCAAACTATCTAGATGGTGGTGTATTTTTTATAAATCTATCTTATTGATTTGATTAGTTATCTGCCCTATTTGCATCACTTTTCTTGGTAAATGTAAGTCTGATGTTTTATGGAGATCTGGAACCTTACATCTTTGAACGCATAGTGATATAATTTTGACATTATTTTACTCAGTATTTTTTTGGATTTTCTTAGTACTAATTATTGGTATTGAAAGTTGGGTGATGGTAAGGGACTTGATGATTTTATATTCCAGAGCATACATACAGGATCGAGTGAATGATAGTAACATTATGGTTAACTTGGAACTAAATTTTCATTACGTTAGTATTTTATATCTATGATATCACATACACAGATTTGGAAATCATATGCTAAATGGCACTTTAAATGATTAACCCTAGTTATTGGTTGCACTATTTTACACGTTCTGGTTACTGTGAGGATAAAATTTGAGTTGTTTCATGGCACATATGTGGACCACAAATTCACATGTCTAGATCTTCAAAGGTAGTAGATAAAGTGATGTTATTACATGAGGAGTGTCTCCAAGGAAATTATCATATGCTTTTTAAACTACAAATTACATGCTCAACTTTGCAACTTACTTCTCAATGCCAAAAGGTAATTTATGATAAGTTTTTAGCTACTTGAGATCAATCCTAGTAATAGAATAGAAATAAGTTTTCAATTCTTTGTTGACTAACATGTCTCTTTCCCATCATGTGCTTAGGGGATTGTTTTTATCTTATGAGCATATTTGATACTAACTTGACCAATTTTGGCCATGCTTGAGGTGGTTGCATAAGAAGGATAAGCTTTTCATATTAACCTCTTCCAATAATGAGCAACATCAAAACAACTTACCACCACTTGGCACTACAAAGATCCTACACATATTTTCCACGTGAACAACTACTCTTTTTCCCTAGGGGTTGAGTTATTGTTTTATTATTTATTTATTTTTCTATAAAGACGAATTCAATGCATCCTTTTTTTTGTAGTATGATGAATTATCACTAGTACCTCTTCACACGTAGTAGTGCAAGTGATGATATTTTACGAGGAGTGTCTCCAAGGTAATTTTGATATGGTTTTTAAAATACAAATTGCATGCTCAACTGTGGAACTTGCTTCTGATCAATGTCAAAAGGTGATCTATGATGAATGTTTTGTATGCATAGTAAAATAATATAAATAAGTTGTCAATTTTTTGTTGATTAACATATCTCTTTCATATCATGTGCTCAAGGGACTTTTTTCTTTTCTTTTGGGCATATTTGGTACTATCTTTGACCGATTTTGGCTATGCTTGAGGTGGTTGCATAAGAAAAATCAATTTTTCATTTTCATCTCTTCTAAAAATTGTGGGCTTGACCTTATCTCGCTTCATTTACACCTGTGGGATTCCTTAGTCTTCAAATCTTGGGCTCCCTTCATCTTCAGAACATGGGCTTCCTTTACTTCTGACTTGTGGGATTCTTTAAGCTTCTACGTGTATTTACAGCCCTTTGCAGGCTTCTTCCAAGCTGTGTGCGAATCCTTTGAAGCCCTTGTGGGTTAAGGCTTAACCTAATTTTGTATCACAATAAGTTTATCTGAGCCGAGTGGTGCCTACGTATTTTATCGATGGTATTTTTATAGATCTACCCCCCTACCTTATCATAGAAATCAACTCTCAGTGGTGCCTAGAATATAATTTAATCAATGTTTATATGATCCCTGTGGTGGTTATAATGTATTTTATCGATGGTATTTTTATAGACATACCCTCCTACCTTGTCATAGAATCTACTCTAAGAGGTGCCACTTTATCCTCTAATTATCCATTTTAGCCAATTATTATGAATTTCTGCATCCTAATTGGAAAACAGTTTTTGAGGAACTAATTAGGGTGCTTAGGGGAACTTTGGATACTTTTGGGCACTTTTTAAATCATTATGCCTTATTTTTTAGAGTCAGTTAACACTTTTTGACCTCCCCCGTGATCTTCCCATTTATTTTTTTCCTTTTACTTCAATATTTTTTTTCCCATATCTTACTTTCCCAATATATCTCTTTTCTATAAATCAGCTTTCTTGTGTTATATTTTATCCACTTCTTTGTCTTTAAAATATAGTATGTATTTGTTCACAAGCATGTATTGAAGATCCATAACCATGGAAAGGAAGGTGCCTTTTCACGTTTTTTCAAAAAAAATTTAAACCTCCAGGTTTCGTCTCAATACCAACCAACTTTCGTTGCAGGTATTGCAAAACCGTTGAAACCTGGGGTGGATTTCCAAGAATACCGTCGCTATAGAGACGCAGTTTTGTGGAACAATTACCATTCAGCTTGCCGATTTCATGAAAAGTGTTTGGTTTTCCACGGTTTTGCATGGAATAAATTTATGTTCAAATTTTGAAATTCGTCGATAGAGTGATCAACTTTCATCGAATATGTTTCATGGTTTTACATGGAAACTAGATTTTTTCTAGCAGTTTTTGGCCATATTTTTGTCCTTCTAGGGACAACAAATTGGTTGATAGAGTGACAAAAGTGTGGAAGAAATTTCTGTTCAAATTCCAAAATTCATCGATCTAGCAACAAACTTTCATTTAACATGATCCACGGTTTTGCGTGGAAACAAAAAAAAAATGGCATATTTTTGCCATATTTTCGTCGTTATAGGGATGACAACTATGTTGATAAAGGGATGAATGCCTGGAAGAATTTGCTGTTCAAATTCTAGAATTCGTCAATAGAGAAACACATAATCATAGAACATGTTCATGGTTTTGTTGATGTATTTGTAACTTTAGAATGTATTCATCTATGTATCTTATGTCTTATAAGTCGATGTTTATTCCGAGATGTATCTATTATGTAATTGAGTCATGTTGTCATGCCTCGATGTTTCGATCGGGATGATTTGTAATGTAAACAAGTCATGTCAAGTCATTGAGGGTAACCCTCCTATTGTCTAAGGGCTAAATTCCCCACAGTTCTAGGGCACTAAGGTTATTAGACTCTCCTAGAGAGGTCGGCCCTAGTAGGGTTTTAGTCATGCTGAGATTAGTATAAATAGAGAGTTGGACTCTCTATTTAGCACACATGACATACACACTCAAGTGTAGCACATATTTGAGGAAGGAGAAGATACTGGGGCTAGATAAGAAGAAGGTTACTGCTGTCAAAAGATCACATACTATTTTTTGCTTTTCTATTTTGGTGCTGATTTTATCTCTGAGGAAGTTGTGGGGTTTTCTCCATTTATGGTTTCCGTGAGGAAAAACACCATGTTCATTGTCTCTTGTGTTTGATTCAGTGTGCTTGTTATTCTGTGAGTTAAAGATCCTAATAATTCTAGCTTAATGTTGAAAAACTAACATGGTATCAGAGCTAACCTTAGAACAAGACACTGTGCATCTACGAGAACTAGGGATTCCTAGTTTGTGGATCTTCCTCCATAGATTTTCAGAAAATGTAAGGTGGAATAAATCTCCTCCTTAGGGTGCATCTTAGTGTCGAAGCAGAATCCAATTCTGAGGTTTTTCAGTTTTGGACCCGACACTCCTGCCGGAAATTAGGGCTTTTCACAGAAGAGGAATTTTTCAGTGAGCCCAGGCCTGGATTGATCTCCTCCCCAAAATTAAATTGAGGTATAAATTTTAAGGCATTTGGGTGGACAAAACTCTGGAAAAGCAAAACCCTAATTTTCTCATGATCCAGCACTACAGGATTTCAGCTCCAAATCCAGATCCAACATCTTGACCTGGTAAGATCTAAATATTTTGTATTTCCATTTGAGGTTCTCATTTAAGATGTCTCATCATACCAAGCTTGGTGAAAATCTTGAGGGAGCTGATAACTTTCGAGCCTTGAAGTATAGGATCTCCCTAGTCCTGGAAGAAAATGAGTTGGACTCCTACATCCATTAGGAGGCTCCAGTTCCAGAGGGTGATAAGGCTAAGGCCTTACATAAGAATAATTTGGTTATGGCAAAGAGAATCATTGTTGATTCTATCAAGAATTACCTTATCCCAGAGGTGTCCTCTCTCAAGACACCTAAAGCTATGTTTGATGCCCTAACAAAAAATTTTGAAGGGAAGAACATAAATCAAAAGATGACTCTGAGGAATCAACTAAATAATGTGAAGATTCAGAATGCAAAGATGATCCAGTATTACTTCACAAGGGTTTCTTAGATCAAGGAAAAATTGGAAGCAGTAGATGAAGAAGTGGAGAATGCAGAAATTGTGATGACAACCTTGAATGGTCTCCCTAGGACACAGGACTCTTTCAATCAAGGGATCTGTGCTAGAAAGAAGTTAGTCAAGTTCAGCAGACTGTTGGAAGAATTTTCTCAAGAAGAAGCTTGGATAGCAGCTCAAGAAGAGAAGATGGGAAGTGAAGATCAAGCTCTCACAGTACAATCCAAGAAATCCAGATCCAACCATCATAGAAGTAAGTACTCTCATCATAGGAATAAATCTAGAAAGCCTAGAGATAGGTATAAGTACATTTGCTATACATGTGATGAAAAAGGAGACTTTGCTAGAGATTGTCCTAAGAACAAAAGTAGCTCTCACAAGAAGAAGGGAAACAAAAGAGGACATCATGCTCATGCTGCAGAGGATGATGAACCTTCATCAAAGAGAACCAGATATGAAAGTGAAGATTCTTCAAGTGAGGATGAATATGTTTTGATCTCCTCTCTCATGGGAAACATTACTCATGGAAGTGATGATTGGCTTATAGACAGTGGGGCTTCCAAACATATGACTAAATTCAAGGAATCCTTTATGAAAATTTTAGAACATGAATCACCTCACAAGGTCAAGCTAGGAGATGACTACCAATATCCAATAAAAGGTAGTGGGGAATATTCTTATAAGCTAGACTCTGAAAAAGTCTATAACAATGAAGGAAGTGTTGTTTGTGCCAAGACTCAAGAAGAACCTTCTCTCCATATCAGCATTGGATGCAAAAGGAATGAGGGTTGCATTCATAGATGGTCAAGTCATGATGTGGCCAAAAGAAAAGACTATTGATGATGCAATAGTGATTGGTGAACAAGAAGGAGATTTGTACAAATTGAAAGGCTATCAAGAACAGGCCTTGGTCCATGACACATTAGAGCCAAGTGAACTTTGGCATAGAAGGCTTTCACATGTGCATTACAGAGCACTACCTCTTGCAAGCAAATTTGTTGAAGGTCTTCCAGAAATACAGGCAAAACATGATGGGGTCTACAAAGAATGTGCGAAAGGAAAGATAAAAAAGAAGACATTTCCAAGTAGTGAAAGCAAAGCAAAAGGAATCTTGGAAATCATCCACTCCGATGTATGTGGTCCTATGTCATCAAGATCACTAAGCGGGTATGCATATTATGTTTCTTTTATTGATGACTTTTCTAGGAATACATGGGTTTACTTCATGAAGAACAGATATGAAGTATTCAGCAAGTTCAAGGAATTCAAAGTCTTGATCGAGAATCACACTAAAAAGAAGATCAAGACCTTTTGACCATATAATGGCGGAGAATTCACTTTGAATGAATTCAGAGAGCTATTGAAAGAATCAGGGATTGAGAGGGAGTTGTCTGCTCCTTATAATCCACAACAGAATGGGATTGTGGAATGAAAGAACAGACCTATCATGGAAGCTGCAAGAGCTATGCTTCATGATCAAGATCTTCCTATGCATCTTTGGGTGGAAGCTACCAGAGCAGCGGTGTATGTACAGAACCGTACTCCACATAGAGTACTCAAGAACAAGACTCCTAAAGAAGTCTTCTCCGGAAAGAAACCAGAAGTCAGCCATGTCAAAATATTTGGCTATCCTGTGTACATATACATTCCAAAAGAGAAGAGAACAAAATTAGATCCTTCAAGAAAGAAGGGTATATTTGTGGGATACTCTAAAACCTCGAAGGCTTACAGAATATATTTCCCAGGATACAAGAAGATTGACATCAACAGGAATGTGACATTTGATGAAGAAACAACTTACAACAAATCTAGAAAGAGACCTGCTGAAGAACCTGAAGAAGCCTAAGCACCTAGAATTCATGATACAACCATGAATGAAGAAACTCAAGAAGAAGATTGAGAATTTGAAGAACCACAAAGACCTGTAGATCTACCTTTGGAGAGGAATCCTCATAAGAGGAAACCTGCTTGAGTACATCAAATTATCCAAGGTATGAAAAGATATGGGGCTCTAGAAGAGAATCACAGAGAAAGAAGGAGGACCAAATCTTGCTCCAGGTATGTAGCTTTACTATGTGATTTCATTGATAAATCTCCTTCCAGTTATGAAGATGCGGCAGAATGGAAAGAATGGAAGGATGCTATGATCGACGAATACCAATTGATCATGAATAATGATGTTTGGAATGTTGTCCCAAGACTATAAAGGAAGTTAGTTGTAACTTCCAAATGGATCTATAAGATTAAGTATGCTTCAGACGGTAGCATTGAAAATTATAACGCAAGATTTTTGGCTCGAGGTTTCTCTCAGAAAGAAGGAATAGATTATGAAGAAACCTTTGCCCTTGTATCCAGATACACTTCCATCAGATCAGTACTAGCTCGGGCTACAGTGATGAAATGGAAGATACACCAGATGGATGTCAAGACTGCTTTCTTGAATGGTGTTGTAGAAGAGGAAGTGTATGTAGAACAACCACTTGGTTTTGAGACACATGATAGAGAGTCTCATGTATGCAAATTGAAGAAATCCCTGTATGGTTTGAAACAGGAACCCAAGACTTGGTATGGAAGAATTGACAGCTTTCTATCTAGTTTGGGCTTTACCAAAAGTAAAGCAGATTCCAACCTTCACTACAAGGTTGAAGATGGAAACCCGGTGATGCTCCTACTATATGTAGATGATATATTTGTGATAGGTATGGATGGGTTGATTGCTGATATGAAGAGAAAGCTTGCTGCCAAGTTTGATATAAAGGACTTGGGTATGATGCATTATTTCCTAGGAATGGAGGCATGGCAGAGTGCAGATGGAATCTTTCTTGGACAAGGGAAGTATGTAGTAGAGGTCCTAAACAGGTTTGGGATGATGGACTGCAAATCCATGGCCACACCTATGGCATCGAACCTGAAGCTATTGAGTGATGCTTCATCTGAGTCAGTTGATTCTATGATGTATAATCAGATGATTGGATCCTTGATGTACCTAACGATCATGAGACAAGACATTTGATTTGTTGTGAACACCTTGAGCCAGTTCTTGACAGACCTGAGAAATGTTCACTTGATTGCTGCAAAGCACATTCTGAGGTACCTAAGCGGTACAGTTTATTATGGGCTCAAGTATGAGTCAAATCAGAAGATTAACCTGGAGAGTTATGTTGATTCAAATTGGGAAGGTAGTGCCATCGATAGGAAGAGCACTTCAGGATGTTGCTTTTGTATGGGATCAGGTGTGATCTCTTGGTTTACCAGGAAGCAATCCTATGTGGCACTGAGTACAACTGAAGAAGAGTATGTCACAGCTTGTTCAGCTAGTTGTGAGGCACTATGGCTAAGGAAGCTACTATCTGATATATTTGATCTCCAGTTGGATGCTACTTGTATACATTGTGACAACTAGAGTTGCGTGAAGTTGTCAGAGAATCCAGTGTTCCATGACAAGTCGAAGCATATCGAGATCAAGTATCACTATATCAGGGATATGGTGCAAAGGGGAGTAGTGAAGCTCCAGTATGTTGCGAAGGAGGAATAGATAGTTGATGTATTGACGAAGCCATTGGCTAGGAGGAATTTTGAGTACTTCAGGGAGAAGCTTGGTGTTCTCCATATCGAGGTTTCCTCCAAGGGAAAGTGATGAGACCCATAGCCATTCTGACATGGTGAGAGGATTGGTTCCTTCCATGGTCAGATGTAAGGGCTTGTCCATTCTATCATGGTCAGAGGATTTAGGTTCCTTCCATGTCAAATATGAGTGTTTGCCATTCTATCGAGTAGGATAGATGTAAGGGAAACTTCCATTCTAGGAATGGAGGCACCTGGACAGTTACCAGGAAAACTCAGTCTAAGACTAAGAAGCCATTCTTATGTGATAGAGGGATGTGTTTCCATTTGATTAGATGTAAGGGATGAACCATTCTATCATGGTTAAAGGATTAGGTTCCTCCCATGTCATCTATGAGTGTTAGCCATTCTGACGAGTAGGTCAGATGTAAAGGCAACTGCCATTCTGGGAATGGAGGCGCCTAGTCAGTTACCAGGTAGCTCAGTCTGGAACTGGGGGCCATTTTGATGTGATGGTAGGATTAGTTCCTCCATGATCAGATGTGAGTGGATTCCCTTTTCGATGGAGTGCTTCGTGCATGGTCAAATTTTAAGTGTAGATCCCTTTCTGATGCGGTGCTTCATGCATGGTTGGATTCTAAGTGTTGAGCCCTTTCAATGCAGTGCTTTCGAGCATGGTCGACTGTAAGTGCTATTCCTTTTTGATAGGATGAGTTTGGATGTAATTGTAGAGCCTTTTCGATGAGGTGTCCTTGCACATGGTCGGATATAAGTGCTGAGCCATTCTAGCGTGATGTGTTTACACATGGTTAGATGTGAGTGTTGGGCGTGAGTTTCCAACAAGATGAGGCTAGATATAAGAGCTAGGCAGGCCATTCTGACTTAAGTGTCAGATATAAGCGTTGATGAAGACCTACATGAAGGGTAGGCCTACAGGATTGACTCTGTATAACTTCCTGTGATGAGAAGAATCGAGATAGCACCATTATGATATAGCATATGATGATGATCCAGACTTGATGATGATCCAGATCAAGTGACG
This sequence comes from Pseudotsuga menziesii, assembly GCA_001517045.1. Classification (NCBI taxonomy): domain Eukaryota; kingdom Viridiplantae; phylum Streptophyta; class Pinopsida; order Pinales; family Pinaceae; genus Pseudotsuga; species Pseudotsuga menziesii. The sequence continues at coordinate 49,792 of LPNX011234299.1, forward strand.
ATCCAGTTGTGATGATAATCCAGACTCGATGATGATCCAGATCAAGTGATGATCCATATGTGATGATGATCCATACTTGATGATGATCTAGATTGAGTGATGATCCAGATGTGATGATGATCTAGCAGTGATGAGACAGTAGTCATGATGATGCAGATTCCATGATGAAGAAGACTTGAAGAAGAAGATGACTTGAAGACTTGAATATGAAGAAGGATCGAAAATGAAGAAGACTTGAACGCTAAGAATACTGGAAGATGAAGATGATGAGATGATCTAGTTGATGCAGAGAAGAAGACCAGTGCTGAAAATTGTGTCAAAAGAATACCTTCCTAGTTAAGAGGGAGTGTTGATGTCTTCATAACTTTAGAATGTATTCATCTATGTATCTTATGTCTTGTAACTTGATGTTTATTCTGAGATGTATCTATTATGTAGTTGAGTCATGTTGTCATGCACCGATGTTCTGATCGGGAGGATCTATAATGTAAACAAGTCATTGAAGGTAACATTCCTATTGTCTAAGGGTTAAAGTCCCCACAGTTCCGGGGAACTAGGGTTATTAGACTCTCCTCAAGAGGTCGGACCTAGTAGGGTTTTAGTCATGCCGGGATTACTATAAATAGAGAGCTAGAATCCCTATTTAGCACACATCACATACACACTCAAGTGCAGCACATAGTTGAGCAAGGAGAAGACATTGGGGCTAGATAAGAAGAAGTTTACTGTTGTTGGGAGATCACTTACTATTTTGGGCTTTTCTATTTTGGTGCTCTGAGGAAGTTGCAGGGTTTTCTCCATTTATGATTTCCCCGAGGAAAAAATATGTGTTCATTGTCTCTTGTGTTTGATTTCTATGCTTGTTATTCTCTCAGTTAAAGATCCTAATAATGCTATTTTAATGTTGAAAAAATTTCATTTAACATGATCCACGGTTTTGCATGGAAACAAAAAAAACTGGTAGATTTTTTCCATATTTTCGTCGTTATAGGGATGACAATTGTTTCAATAAAGGCATGAATGCATGGAAGAATTTTTTGTTCAAATTCCAAAATTTGTCGATAGAGAGACACATGATCATCGAACATGTTCCATAGTTTGTCATGGAAACTAGATTTTGTGTAGCAGTTTTTGGATATATTTTCGTCGTTATAGGGACGACTATTGTGTCGATAGAGCGACGAAACGTAGAAAATGAATGCTAAGAAATCAATTTCAAGGCCACTGTATAGAAGACACATGGCAGCCAATTTTCATCTCTATATCAACATCTTATAAATTTCATCGATATATCCTCGCAATAAGTGCCATGGAACGTCGTGACCACTATTGTCGCAAGTGAGACGAAAAAACATGGCAATAGAAACGAAAAACCATCGCAATTTTGGTCCTGTGTATTACTGGAAAAATTCCAGGGCAATTTTCTCTTCCTCTGCCTCTCACTCCAATTTTCTTCACCCAACCTTAATGAACTTTGACAATCATTTCACTTCCAATCTCGATTGCTCCTCTATCCGCATTGGGGATTTATCTATAGAGAGAACAAGGCCAAAGATTGCACCGGCTCTAGTCAAAGTCTATGAGGACTATGGCTTCTTCAAGGTTGTGAACCATGGAATCTTGTAGGGTTTAATAGATTCCATAGAAGTTGAAGCCAAGAAGCTTTGCTATTTCATTGTGTGAAAAAGAAAGAGCAGGGCCCGCCGATCCCTACGGCTATGGAAACAGAAGCATTGGCCACAATGGATATGTTGGTTAGATGAATATCTCTTGGTCCATTGTGATGTTCAACATGTTTAGTAGCATTATAAATCCAACCGATCGATCAAATCCTGTCATAAAGGATAATCTATTGGTATGCCTTTTATTATGCCATTTCATAACTTGGTGCTCTTGTAATCATTTTTCATTTTATTTCATCTTACTTTAGGGAGTCTTTTGCATCCCCTATTTTGGTTTGACTATTATTGTTGGTTGGAATCACCAGTCTCTTTGACTTATGTCAATCTTTAGTGGACATTAATAAAAAGTAAATTTAATTTAATAGGGTTTTCCATCTTGGTTCTAACCTTTTTGTTCATTCTCATTTATATTTATTTCTTGTGGAACACAGACTTGTTGTTCCCTCCAGTCCTATTGACCATTTTGGTCACTCCTAGATGTTAAAAACTTAGAATTATTATGTATCTTATCTTCTTCATAATTGAGGGTTGATGTTTATTAGTATGGCTAGAGGAGATGAGTAAAGGGACATCACGTGAATCTTTAGTCACCCACAGTTAAGTTAAGGTTAGATGAGATAGATTTTAGTAATGTCCATGAGACCAAAGAAGTCTATGATGGAGAGTTACATTTGTAATAGGCCATGCCTTGTCAAAGGTGAAGGAAAATGAGGGGATGCCCTAAGTATGTTGTTAAGCAGAGTTAGTTATTTGACCCCACTCCTCGGGTGTGACTGTCCGTTTGGCCTCTATCCTCAACACTTTGTCTCTTAGGTGAATTGTCCTTGACCTTTTGTGTGGTGTGATTAAGCTATCTCACCTATAATTGTACTGTCCATCTAATTATCTTTAGTCACAAGCTTCATCTTATCTAATTTTATGCTACACACAAAAGTAGGATGTGATGCTTGCTCTATGTGGTCCCTGAAAGAAAAAAATTTCAAATGATTTATTTTCATTATTCCTTGGGATCCTTCCACCTCGCCGTCCCACATCTTAACCATTTTTTCCAAGGAAAACCTAGTGGGATCCCCCCCGTTCCCTCAAATATCCAGATGAAGTGGTGCTCAGCTGCTAGCCACAATGGCGGCTGGTAACCTAATTCGACTCAACTGGACTCAAATCTCAGCCATACTAGAACTGCGGACCTCATATTCAACTCTGCCTTCATATACAATATTCAAATTGATTGATTTAATCCATTGGGGCTATATATTTCCAAAATAAACTTCATGGGATCCCACATCTTACCTAAAATATCTAGTTGGAGGGTTGCTCAATTCCCTATTATCCCCAACTATCTCGCCTTTTCTTGCTTGGGATTTTCCAACTACTCTTCCTCGGTTGTAGGACTACCCTACTGATTTTGTTGGGGATTTGTTTACTGTCCATTTATTTCACCCTTTGGCAGTATAAAATGGGCCTTTTTCTTGCCTCCAACTCATTGGGCATAAACTGGCACTATTCCACCATGATTGCATAAGTGGTGGTTTTTTTTGAGTGTTGGAACTTAGGAAGGATGACCTTGTTGCCATGTAACAGCACTTGAATCACAAGTGTGTGGAATAGCAGACTTATGATTCCCCAATCCCAACCAAAATGAAAAAAGATGCTACTATATCCTCAACTTTGGATACTCTATCCTCTTTCATTTGATAAACAATGTGCATATTTTTCAAGTCTCAATTAAATTATAGGTTCTTTCCCGCATATTGAGAAAAACTATATGTTCTTTCTCGCATCTTTCTTAGATGTGTTAGTGAGTATATAAGTCTACTGAATTGGCTATTTTGAGCACAATTGCATTCTTAGGACAATTGATTTCTTTGTACCGTGTGTTGCAGCTTACCAAATATTGATTTATCTTTATCCAAATACAAAAATAGTTTGAAGTAATGAATTTGGTTTAATCATGCATAGAGTGTGTTTGCTCAAGAAGTGCCCCTTCGTTTGGGAGGAAACACAGCTAACATTTGATAGTTTGATGGCGATAGAACATTGTGTCCTGTCTATATAATTTCAATAAATGCTCTACACATTCACAACTTGTAGCAATAGTTTGGACTGGACTGATTTGTAAGGCAAAGTGAATAATAGAAATAGTAGCCAAGATTTCCTAGCTATGGGGTACTACTATCTAGGAATGTCTTTAAAAGAGTTTACCTAGGGAGTAGCTTACTTAGGCCTTTTATGTTGTTATTGTTTCTAGGGAAGGAAAAAGACAAACTTGTTAAACATAGAAATAAGTGTCGGAGTTAGTTTGGTGCTTTATGAATTGGCAATTTTAAACAAGAAAAGAGAGTCTATTCTTGCAGCTTGACCCTCTATTCGTTATTTATTTAAAAATTGGTTTTTTATTTTATTTAGAATGATTTCTTGGATAAATCTTAGCAAACTTTATAATGTTTAGGTGGCTGCTTTGTGCCAATTTTATATAAAAATATCATAGCCTATTTGATTTAAATATATAGATTTGCTTTGTGCAATATCTCCATTCATTTCTTTATTTTTTCTTTCCTTACCTTTTTAGTGCTACCATTAGTTTCATGTTTTCCTGTTTTGGTTTTACCTTTGCTAGAGAAAATATAATCACAAATATGTAGTGCCATCTCATGTTTGAAGTTCTTGAGTACTCATGAGTGGACTTCTTGGATGAAATGGAAGAATCAAGAGACCTTGATGAATTATAGTTGCTCATGAAAGGTACCTTAATGCATTTGTAGAGAAGTCACTTCTTGGGGAATGATCTCATCATTTATATAAAACATTGCTTTCATTGTTGTCATTGTTTGATTTCATTTTACGCTTTAGGAGCCATGGGGATAGATTATATGAAAGTGTCCATGAAATGCAAGTGAGGTATATTGTTGCGTTTGGTCTCTTTGTTGTTAATAGTAGGTCAAAGGGCCAACATTTTTGTTATATATTTGACATATTTATGCCATCTATTTCACACTAACCTGTGAATTTTTGTGCTTATTTACTATAGAGTTGAAGCATATTCAAGGCAAAGTCCAAGAATTTTTTCTTTATTGTAACAATGTCTTCATACCTTTCTAACTTTATGTATGTGTGTCCTTTTGACTCAGTGTCCTTATGCCTTTACCTAGCAGTGTCTATAGTGCACTATGATTACTGTAACGTATGCCACAAGTTTCTTATTGGGAAATTGGAAGACACTGAGAGAGAATGTGTGTACATGTTAAAATAATTGGATTTCCACAACACAAGAATAAAATTTAGAGATCATAGAATTTGATATAATTAATTGATCATAATATACCGTATAGATAGGATCCCTAGGTCTGATCACCAAAACAACACATGAATATTAAATGGGGGTCATAGTAATTGACGTAATTAATTGATAAAATAATACAATGTAGATGAGAGCTGCAAGGCTGATCACCAAAATGGAAGGTCTAATACCCAACACGATGATGGTACCTAAGTGTTGTGAAGGGGATCTCTATATATTCCATAATGTCTGTGAGAAACTGCCAATCAAATCCACATGATCTCATCCTTTTTTGTTTAGGAGACTGCATCTGTTTGACTTTGATTTTATTTATAGTGCCAATAAAACCATACATGCCAAAAGTTACAATATTCCATATCATTCAAAAAGAGACAAAATGTTGTATAGGACATAAGGAAATAATGGAAAACAACATATTCAGATAAGACTATGAGAGCCATCATCCAAATTAGATTCCTTTTATCCTTGGAAATAAATTTCCAGGAAACATCTAGAACTTTCCCTCATTCCTAGGATGGTACACAGTGTGAAGTAGGCTATATAGACTTAGTGTTCCAAACCCCATGGGAATCAAGCTAGGGACCTGTACAGTGTGCCAAATTACTGGAAACATCCTAGCAACAGTTGCACCAACTGATTGAGCTAACCCTCAGCACCAAGCAAAGTAGATTTTTAATAACATATGGAATTGTTTTATAAATGGCCACTTGGGCATTGTTTGTAAGTTATATTTGGAGCATTAAATCTATAGGAGTTTTTGAAACTGGGAGTAACTAATCCCACCATACTTTTGGATTTTGGTTGAAATTTAATGGTTATGTTTCTATGTACATGATTTCTACTTCATCGCAATGACAGTTCTATTTAGAAAACAACCACAATGTGAATACAATAAAAGAACTAATCTGGTAATTGCATTGAAGGCAGTTCCAAGCACAATTGACTAGTCATCATGTCATTATCTAGCTCCTAGAAAGAACTATGTTGAAGAATGTGACAAAAAGAATATATGAGTTTCCTTTTTCAACTAAAAAATCTAGAAAGGGGCAATTCTCTAACATTTATGTACTTAGTAGTCCCATTGACCTATTTTTGTGTTCATTAGTTGGACATTAATAAAAGGATCTTATCTTTGTGATGACATCACTGTACTCAGTAGTCCTATTGACCTACTTTCCTAGTCAGTAGTTGGAAATTAATAAAATGATCTTATCTAATCTAACCAACAAGCCAAATATATGTGTAGCATTAGTCAAGTTGTTTAAGTGGTTTCAATGTTTTGATTATAACTTGCTTGCTTCTTGGTTGTTGCATGAATGGGAAAGCTGAATATAATCACAGGGGCAAATTTGTATATTATTTAGATTTCTCATTGAATAAAGGTATAGAAAATATAGAGTTTATTATTTAAAATAAATGCATGTTATGAATTGTGCTATGTTGATATCGCGATCTTGCAGGAATTTTCCAAATTGTGCACATATTTTTTTACCTGAGATATGCCATCCGGGCCCTTGTCCACCAGCTGAAACATGCCATAAAAATGTGTGCTTTTGGTGATGGATAATCAATCAAGAAAATTTATTGTTCCTTTAACTTTATTATTTCTAATATGATACCAACTAGAAATGTTATAACTTCATACTTATCTTATGCATAATATCAGTGAGCACTAAAAAATCAAGATGATGCTATATTTGGTATTTTAAGTAATCATCCCTTTTTTTTATCATAAACATGATCATATGATGCAAGATTCCAATTTTCCAATCTATAGTGTTGTTTTATTCCTTGAAGTTTCTTGTCTTCGAACTAGAACAACGGGTTGTATGATATAACATTCTCAAGAAATTGAAAAATGAGATCTTTGAACTCTCCTCAAAGTTGATACTTTTGTTCTCTTTTATTCCACTGAGAAAGTAAAATTTTGGTGGCATTTGAATAGGTTACGGTTCGTTGTTATTGTCAACACCTGAAAAAAAAAAGAAGGATTTGCATGGATGTTCAAGCTGCACATATTAAGTCAAATCATTCATCAAAGGAGGTTACAAAGAACTTTTTTGGCTTAGGACTTCTTCCTTGTGACAAGGAGTGCAAAAAATTATTAGAACAGAAGACGATCCATTCAAAGTTGTAGCAGCGTAAACAAGTTCTTGCTAAGGTATGCACTATAAATATTTGTGAACTTAAAGAACACAGAGATCCTGGTTTACTATGTACTATCTAGAATGTCTTCCATATTCCCTATTGCATGCATTTTTATAGTGTTATCTAATCTAAAAGAACTGGACAATGATAGTGCCAATTTATCTTAACTCAAAAATGATGATTTCAGATTTCAATGTCAAATATAAAACCCTATATAATAGAAATTATAAGCTCTAGATCTCAGTCGGTGAAGGGTGTTACAACTTCAACTGCCATGTGTGATTAAAGCCCCAAAAAATAGGCCATCCCAGCTGCAATCTAGAGGTGTTACCCACTATTACCTCGATAAATACCTATATGCACTTTCAGTTGGATCTTCTCCAACTCGAGGGGGAATTCCCTAGGATAGGATTGCTAGGCTATGACGATGAGGGATCAAAGGTGATTTGAAGAGCTATCACTAGCAAAACTTGAGGTCTTCTACTATAGTATAGGTGATGGGAGGACTAGGGATACTAGTGCCAATCCCCAATGGAAAATGGAGTCAAGAGGAAACAAGAACAATGCAAGAAGGATGTTCATGAATGGTTAGGGAGAATTGGATTGAAAGCTTTTGGTGTTCAACCCTAGCCTGGTTTCAATTTGAATTTATGGAAAATTGTAAATCCCAACCCAGTTTAGAAGAGTGTTGTAACTTAACTAAAATTTTAGACTTTGAAATACTGGTTGAACATCACTTTTAACAGGAAGGATTTTAATAATAAATGAACACCATGAAATTTCAAGACTCATAATTTTTTGGCAAATTTGCCAAGGGAAAACCCAGAATGGGAAAACCTATGAGAGAGAGAGAGAAATGAATTTTATATCAGTCAAATTCAAAGCTACAGTAGTAATGCACATACCTGAGTAGATAATCCATCTAGAAGTCTATGGATTTCTATGCTACAATTTTTTTCTTAGAGCACTCAATATTATGTAACATCTTATTTTTTTTATATAAGGAGTTGAAAGTCCTAGAGAAAACCAAATCTGCCATGCTGGATTTCCATATATCCAAGGATTCCTAGAAACAAAATCCTTGCATTGAAGAGATCTACAGAAGATACTGAAGCCAAGAGCTGTTGTAAGGTAAATGCTCTCTTGCAAACATACAATGTCCAACTATGTGCTTCATGTTCTCTTCTGTACCACTGTATAAACAAGCCATTATAAATCCCACTTTAATTTTTATCTAGCTTGTGTGCTTGCTAGAGCACGAAAGCGAGCATGGCATCCAAGTAATATAAGCTTATAAGCCATAGACCATATCAACTTAATTCTCTTCAAATTAGAAATCTTCACTATTCGTAGTTGACTGTATGTGATTAAGCTTGTTAGCAATGCTGAACGTGTGTGTAATATATCTTTGTAGAGATATTTTGAGTCAAAATGAAGTATTAATTTTCCTCGCTGCAAACTCAAGTTCTCCATATTTGTTTACAACCCCCAATTGCTACTTTAATGAAGAATCATTTTAACAACCTCTAGAGAGTCTGTACTAACTCTGTTGACCTGTAAATTCTTGGTATACCTAATAGTTTCACCCGATAACCCTATTTTCTCTGCTGGTTTATAATTGGTAACTTTTGGGGATGGAATCCTTTCAGGTACTTGATTTACACTAATAATCGAAGGATTTCCTTTCTTTAACTGAAGTTTGGTGTTGAACCGGTTTGAGCCAAGTCGTATTTTACCTCTTGAAACTCAGCATGTTCTATAAACTAGATGTTGAAATGCGGTGAGAAACCTTAATCTTTTGCGCTGAGTTTCTCTCTTCTTAAAATTGCTTGGGGCACGATGGAAGATGCAACTAATTGGCCAACCTCGACACAAAGTTTACAATGGAAGGCTGTATTTTCATAATATAAAACATGTATACACTTATAATAGTATCGATTCAGAATTGTCTTCTTTGGTAGTGTTGTATCCAATCCACCTCATAGAATTTCCATCAAAAGAAAGGAGCCCTTGTTTTTCCCTACTTTCAATCAAGAGAATCGATTTGACTAGTGATTTACCCACTACTTCCAATAGGTATATAGGGAGATTGGCTTCCTCACCCATACAAGCATGGAAGAGATAAGTGTGTTTCCATGGTCAAAATATTGAAACCTAGGTTGGAAAAAGAGTCCAGAACTTTCATAGAATCAGGGACCATTATTTAAGGTGCAATTTCTATCTTCAGGAAAAATTGAAATGGAAATGAAAGCCATGACATAAGATAGCTCAAATAGAACAAAGTATTTATTGGGAAGGATCTTTGGATTTTTCTTTTCTATCAACTTAAATAGAATCTTATATTATGTAATAGAACATATATTTTATAGCTATACATTTACAATATACATGACGGTTTCAGAATTGTTGGATTCTAAATGAAAATTAGAACTAACTCTTCAACTTCTTGTAATCACTTGAACCTCGTAATTTTAGCTGCTTTACTTCCTGTTCCTCATGCATGTGCATCTACAAACTTCCTCAATGTCAAGTGCATCTTCCATTGACACTTTGTCGAGCCACAAGCTTGTCTTGTGGGTCAGCTACAATCTGCAAGCAACCTTTTTTAATGGACATACAAATTCCCATTGTGCTACCCACAAAACCTTTTATCTTGCAAAATATACTAAAAATTTAAAAGCATCTCTTGCACAGACTTGAGCTTGAGAATCACTTTTATGCCCAGAAGTTGGTTATATTGCTATTGTTTACCCACAGATTTTCCCAGCAATAGATACAAAGTTGTTATTTGTTGATTTGAGGTCAGAAGAGGGCTACGAATCGAATCAACAGCTTGGAATAGTCCTTAGCCATGCTCAATTGTACTATAAAACAACCTAGATTTTCCTCTTATGCTCATTCAAGGTCTGAAATGTGCTTAAAACTGCCTCACTTGTGCCTAGAACATGCCAAATTACCTTCTTCATCACTATTCAATGGTGAAAACCCAGAAGACCTCCAAATGTTACCCCCCTATTTGCATGGGTGGTTATTGAACGTTCAGTTGTTTCATGGATGGTTATGGGTGGTATGACAAAAGAAATAAAGACAGAGGTCAATAAACCTATGCCAAAATATGGGTTTATTTAGTATTAAGCAAAGGTTTTTCTGATAGGGTACTCTTAGACATCAATAACTTCCAATGGACAGACCCAATTTCTAGACTATGAAAATATTAGTTTGAAGTGTAGATGTTTCGATGGCATAGATCACTTGATGGCTAATGGAATCCTGCTCCCAAAAGATTTAACAGAAGGACAGTGAGAAGAAATATTAATTGAATCCTCCTTTCTCAGATGAAGATGGTTTCCAAAAAATTTAGAAACTACGAGAGAAAAAGTCCAAATAGTTTAGAAATCAAATTTAAAAAGAAAATGGTAATGACATGATGGGAAATGGATCTCGTAGATAGGACCAATAACCCCAATAATCATAACAAAAATCATGAATAATATACAAAAGTGAAAAAAATCCTCTAGTCGTCAAGGATTCCCTCTGTAAGACAAAATGTATGTCTGTAGTGTAAGTCTCAAGGAAGCAAATAGATTCAACCCTGATCAGGAATTGTTTATTTCTTCTTCAGCAAGGTGTAGCCAGGATTATTGTACATTTCTTTCTTGATAATAATAGAGAAAATGTGTATAGTGCAAAAAATATAGGACAACAGGAGGTCAGGTAGTATCAATATGAATAAATGGATAAATGCAACCTTTTAGCCAAATTCACAATTCAGAAATCCATTCCTTGAGAAAGTTGCATGTCCAATATTTACTAAGGTACACATGATGGAATTTACATGCATAACAAGTGTAAGCACTACCCGACATTCCTGGTAGCATAAAAAGAAAGTTTGTTAGGCTGTGTTCTGGAAGCAAGTTGGAATGCTTGCTATAAAGATGACCCATTTTCAAAATCCTAGTGAGCAGGATTCAATTAAATGACCAGTGAAAAATGCCAGTGACTTTGACAACCCATGGAAAAATAAAAGTTGTATAGAGACTCTGTTGATGGAAGCTGAGTTTTCTTTTGAAGATCAGGAAAAATGCTAGCTAGCACAATGAAGCTAATAAAGTATCAAAACCTATAGTGTTACTTTGTATCTTTTCCTTACACTAGCTAAAACCTGTTTACTGCTAATAAGCATTCCAATGAGAGATTCCAAACCCACTGGGTATGCTTCTACTCCTACCAGATGGCATGAAACTACTCTCTTTTATATTGTTTCCTTTTGAAAAACTGCCTTTGCTTTCTCATTTTCTATTTGTGTATAGTGAACTCATGATTAATTACTAAAGTTTATTTTTGCTAAAATTCACCTTCACTACTACATCTATATCTGGTCATGTATAGTCTAACAGAGGATGGCTTATGGTGAATGTTTATCTATTTACAGTTGAAAGTGTTATTTGTGCATATGTACGTACATATTATCAACATCATCCTCAACAGGTTGCAGATAACATGTTTATCCAAAGGGGATTCATAGGATGGTTATCAATAATAGACACAGCAACTATATCAACAACAAAAGAAGTAGCAAGAATCTATGCTCCAACCACAGTATCAGGATGGTTAAGGAAATCCTTTCTATATCTTGCACTTATCTAACATGTGTAACGTCATTGGAGATTTTGCATTCTTTCTTACTGCCAATATTTTATTTTATGAAAAATATGGCTTATTTTCTTCCTCAATATCTAATGTCATTGAAGTGTTCACGTCATTTTATTTATTCATAAAACAGTGTCTTTGGTTCTTAATTAAAACCATTGTTTGACAACATTCTCAGCATCCATATGGACAATATTATGTACAACCAACACAAAATTATGTAATATTATAGAAAGTTATCTTTATGAGTCTAAGATTGTGGTATATAAAATTTAAGGCATTGATAAGTGCTATGCTTATATTTAAGTTTTGAATTCCTATAGCATTCTCAGAATAATAATTACTATCAGCAGCAGGAGCATGCCCAACAGAAACAGGTATTGCCAATATTTTTGGCAATTATGTATTATGATATTGCAATCTGATGGATTGATTGTATAGTAGGAAGATACCTTGTTTCTTTATGGTAGCTTGCTAAAGTGGGCACACAAATAAGGAAATATTTAACATTATGTTTTATGAAATTGGGTTTTGACCATATATTGCTATTTGAAGACTTTTGTAATTGTATGAAGTATATACTACATTGTTATTTTTGTTGGTCCATTTTCATTTGCAATTTTTTTGTTTGTCTCGCAACATTTTTACTTGAAAATACAAAGCTCCATTAAACCAGAGTTTGTGAGCTCCTATTTCCCTTGTAAACAGATGTGACAAGGAAAAATAAGGAGTTTCAGTCCCTGGAACTTAATAATTCCCTATTGAAGTATGGAAGTAGTTTCAAAATATCAACATTTATCAATAATTGTTACTGTAATTATTTTGAGCAATATATATGGTGTCAACATATTTAAATTCAACATCTTGACATGTAAGAAGGATGAAAACAGTCCCAACAGTAATTATTGGTGCTTCTTATCCCTCAAGCAACCTCCTCGTTCAAATATGGGCATTATTTTAGGCCATTCTCCCAAGCAGCAGTCATAAGCAAGCCTAAAAATATCAATGTTTGAGACATGAGCAAGGATGTACTGGAAATTTAGAGGAGTTTAGGTTTATTATTCATGGTGAATATATGAACAATAGTGTTGAAGAGGGTCCATCATATCTGAGCACAACTAATGCTCTTTTGAGCATACCTCAGCCCCTAATAGTCCTAAAATAACATAAAACCGCAACCGTGAATAGTTTTGACTTTCTAAGCACATTTGGGGACTATTATGTCATCAACTAACCCTAAATAGCTCGAAATCTTTGATGTTGGGTGTAATTCTTGGGCATATTTGTGCCTGAAAAAACTTTGTGGTGATTTTTGAGTAGTTTTGGTACCTTTTACACCTTTATAACAATAATGGTGAGAAACAAAAGGACCTTAATTTCAAATCTTTGCATGAATGGGGCTGATGCATGGTATATTAGTAATTATGTGTGATTCACCAGCATTTTGGTTCAAGTTCAAACCCCATGCAACATTTAATTAGTGGTTTGGGCATGTTCTAGCCCCAATATGCCTTTGAAACAACATTTTGGGCATTTTTTTTGTCATGAAACAAGGTATAAATGGACCTAAAGGATAAAATACAAATATGGGGAAATCTCATACCTTAAAAGGCAATGCTTGATAGTCAAGAGAGTGTAAACAACCATAAAAAACAGATCTGGGAACTTCTAAGTTAATTATCGGTAGATAATAGCCATTTTGAAATCCTAACCATTAGATCTTTGAAAAAAATCATGCGTAAAAGAAGTATAAACAGTCCTAAACATGAAATATGGGCATACACTGAATTCTCTCATCCTTTTAGCAGCCATTATTGTAGACCTCGGTGCATTTTGTGCTTTAGAACATCATAACGCAACCCTAAACTTTGAATGTGGTAGTCTTGAGGTCATGCCAACAACAATTCTAAGCATATCTCTGTGCATCAAAACCTTAAAACAGTCCTTCCATCACACTCTAGTAGACCTGTGGAGATGTTTTGATAGATCTAATTGCTGTGGTTTAACATTTCATCCCTTTACCACTTGTCTTCTAGTAACATCATCCCTTTGGAGGATTTTTCACATGGGTCATACCCTATTTTATGAAGAACATTTTTGAATTTGGAGGTTTTTATATAGGGTGATATCTTAAAAAATCACTTAAAAAAAAAATAAGTTTAAAAACTCCATCCAATACCCAGAAAGATAATCACAAGAAAATACATAAATTTGGTTTCTGGTGTTATTTTTAAAATTTGATTGTGTAGGAAACATACAGTTCACTTGTACAACATGGTTCCTCCAAAATAAAGGAAACACGGAGAGGAGAAGATGAAAACCTTCTTAAGGTACAGTCACCAAGTATTAGAGGGTAAGAGTTGGATTATTGAGGAAATGGAAATGCTACACTTGAATAAGGAAACTCATAAAAGTTAGAAGGTGTTTGCGCATGTGTTGTCTGAAAGTTGTGCTCATGAAGTTGAGGGAATAGGTATGCTATCTAGTTCTTTATTCTCTATTCTATATTTCTGCCACATTTTCCTTATGGAATTAATTTAGCTGCAACACTTTTCTTCACATGGAATATGGTTGTTCTAGCTGATGTAGAGTTGGGCCTTCATTAGCCATGTATATAAAATATGGTGTGCATAGCATGCTATCTATTTTGTTTTCAAATATCCTTCTCCTAATGTTTAAAGTCATGCCTGGTTTTCCAAAGAAAAAGATAAAAAGACAGCCTCATCCTATACTCTATGGCCCCATGAATATGCTTATATCGAATCATGGTGTTGGGGATCATGTAGATATCCCAGTGCAAGCACTGCAACATCACCGTGGGAAGAAAATAAACATTAGGAATTGGAATCACAATATATCCTAACAATTTGTCGTTGCGGTTACTTATTAGCTTGATGGAAGAAGGAACTTTGCTCATTCCATGGTGGATAGGATCCATGTGAAGCACCAACTATTGGGTTGATCATCCTCGTTTGATTCTCCTTATTACTCCACTTATACATGGCTCTAGGATGGTCATGCTCATATACTATATCCTTGGCATCCACACTAATATAATTATTTTTTATACATCTCATATACACTTACGGTTGGTAGGGAATAGTGATTTTTGCAATCCAATTAAGCAAATTTCTTGAGTTTTGTTTAAAATTCCTAGAAAAGGTTTATGGATTTCATAACTTGCTTGACCGTACCTTGTGAACTTATACAGTCCATCATCCTTTGCCGACCATTAGATATTCAAAGTTGTGTATTGATCCTTTTACCATTATAGAGGACTCTGTAAGTTAGGTTCTCAAATTCTTAATGGGTGATAGCTCAATCGAAAAGCACTTGTCCTACAACCAGGAGGTTGGTGGTTCTATTCCTCCATGCCCTAATGATATTATAATATTGGTTAAAAACAACTAAGTTAGTGACCAAAAAATTAGAGATGCGAAACTAGGCATTAAAGCGGATGTCATTAATGATGAAGCCAAACATCGCGTTGATATGGTAGTAAAATAAGATGTTAAATTGGATGAAAAACATGACGCTACATAGGAAGCAAAACATGGTGCAACAATAGAAGAAATATTTGGCATCATTTTGGTAGCAAAACAAGATGCGTAAAAGGAAGAAAAAATTTGTGCAAATTTGGAAGCTAAAATTGGCACATTTTTGGAAGTAAAACATGGTGCAAATGAGATGCTAAAGTGGTAGAAAAAATGGATCCAATATTAGACGCTAATTTGGATGCTAACATGGTGCTATTGAGGATGCAAATATGGCTCTAACGAGGATGTCATTTAAGAAGAAAAAGTGGACACTCACTAGGAAGAAAAATAGGACATTATTTAGGAAGCAAACCTCGACGTTGTTTAGGAAGAAATGTTGGACGCTATTCTGGAAGAAAAAATAGACACTATTTTAGACGTCATAAAGGATGCTATCTGGGAAGCAAAAGAAGGCATTTTTTGAGATGCTTTAAGTTTTGTCCAGGACATGTCCTATTTAGCGTCTAGTCTGACCACTCAATGTAAAAATAAATTACACTAAAAATGGACGCTAAATGGGATGTTGATTCTAGGATTTGTTGTAGTGGTGCCAATGCCTTGATGCTCTTCAACTGCATACTAGTTTTGGATTTTCAGACCTCCAAAAGTGACCAAAATGTTGCATTTGAGTTTGTATTAATAGGTACAGTTTATATGAACTATAACTTATGCCTATTTTTACATTATTGAATTCTTTGATGTTGTGGATTATAGGCAATGATTTAAGATATTTGTTTATCATGGATTTGCAACATTTCTAGGACCACCCTCCTCCTTTATTGTCCATTCTTTTCACCTGAAGGAAATACCCATGGTTTCCATGCTTGTAAAATTAGTCATTCAGGATCCTCTGGAATACTGCCCCATTCAGAGAACTGAAGAGAAGATCAAGTGACCTATTTGGTAGGTACCCATTTGTTGTTCATCTTTCTCTTTGTCCTCCTATAAAATTTTATTTTGAGTTGTATGATAAAATATTTATCTAAAAATTCCATTATTGAAGAAAACCAACTGACCATATATAAATCATCTCAGCACTAAAAAAATATGTGATAATGCTCATCGGGTATTTTTTTATTATCTTTCTCATCATTTAAGAAATGATCATATGGCAGGGACTTCAAGGAAGCACTCTCTTCAATACAGCTCTATGCCACCCTATTCAGTACAGCTATATTCCTATAAGCTATTTGTCCCTATAAAAAGGTGCTCCTCTAATAAATTTCACATTCAAGCACTATGTGATCACTGTCTTTATTCATTTTATATTCTAACAAAGGTTTTCCATTTGAGGTGTTCCCCGTTTAAATTATTTCCTTCGCAATTCCTTTGTACCTATAAATGGATTCCCTTCTTTGCTTTACTTCCTTTAAATGATATTATGCTTAATATCTACCAATTTATTATTTTTTGATACTTTACTTATAGTTCAGCGAGCTTCTTAACTTTCATGTAACCATGTATTTGGCAGGTAAGTCCTTTACATATTGTTGGTTTTTTAAATTATGGAATGGATGTGGTGTATGAAGTTCCTGCATTGTGTTGTCCAACTCCACATATGGATGCCTTGGTGAAAATCTATAGAAACATGGAGGTGGCAAAATGAATGTCTTATTAATTCTAAGCTCATTTCATAATTGGATGTGACAAGTCAGTCCAAATATTTCTTCAGTCATCACAAATTCCTTGCAAATGTGGGATTTCTTGGATTAATGCATCAGAAAATTTGAGCTTGGCACATCTAGAATGATCACAATGTTATTATTGTTGTGTTGATAGGTGCATTTTATAGGCCATTGTAATGGATGGAAGAATGGAGACATATAATTTTTTAGGGTTCAACATGGAGTTGATACAATTAATTTAAAAAATATTAATAACAAAAAATATTTTCAATGTATGGATACATGTTAATTTTGGATTTATGATATGCTAAGAGATGGAAACATTTTTTAGAATGAAAAAGTTTGATAAGAGTTATTTTACAGTCCAGGAAGTATCTTCAAACTTTGAAAAAAAATTGAGATTTGCATTTAAAGGATTCAGGGTTCAAGTCAATCTGTAGCATGTGAGATTTGTAATTTAATAATCCTATTGGACTCAATAATTCCAAGACTATAGATAGATCTATACTAAGTTTATTTGGGCTTGAAGTGTGCCTATGAGTGCAATAACGAGTTAAAGCTTACAACTTAAAAATTCAAGGATAGGGTTCGTAATGTGCCTCTAGATGCAGTAACCAATATAGTTACTAATTTTATTTTGGCTTTAAATATGCATATGGGTGCAATAACTAATATAAATAGAACATCATGGATAGGATTGGCCATGTTCCTTTTGGTGCACTAACTAACTAATATAGTTATTTAAGCTCCATGGAAATTATCAGTTTGTTAAGATTCCTTCTCTTCCTTCTTTGTAAATTCAATTCAATACTTTGAAAATGAAATCTCTCTACATTAAAAAATAAAATCCCCTTTCATAATTGCATACATAAAATTACAACTAGATATTCTAGTACAATTAAATATGTATAATCTCAAATAATTTAACTGATAAACATTATGTACCAGGACAAAGGATTTAACTCTTGCTAATGAAATTTTTAAACTAAACAAACCACTATAGCTCAAGTGCAATATTGCTGAATCCTACCGAGACTCATCTTGTGAGTTGATCCGCCCTCATAAAAGGAACACAATTTCTATGGAAACTTAATAACACATAATAGTACATATATGGTACATAGGAAGGAGTCCTGTACATTCAATATTGATCCTGTAGAATAATCCATAGCATTCACATTGAGTTTATGCACCTGGCAACTTTCCATTTACAACTTCTCATCTCAATTACAATTACAATATATTGCCTTAATTAATAGGGAAGAAGTTAGTCAAATGAAGGTTTTTTGTAGTCATTTGGGAATGGAAGAAATCTTTGTGTGTATGTATGTGTGTGTATATATATACATATTAGGTATTCATGAAGTTTTGTCACTACTTGAACAATATTGCTAAGCTTCACAATCTGATAAGGATGAATGTGCAAACCTCCTTTTTATATATGATCTTATCTTTAGACAATGTTTAAGGAAAACGTTGTTGTATGTAATAATTCTTGTAGGACATAAAAAATTTGATATCTATTAGCGATATCCTCGATAACTTCACTAGTGTAGGATACATAGTAGCTTCATAGAAATTAGGGTTTTCGATGTGCACATAATTGAAAGTTGAACAAAGGAGTTCCATTCTCAATGTGATTGAACGGTTATTATTATGTCATTATTATATATTATATTATCATTAGCATGTTAAGATATTTATTCTAAGTATTGGATCGTTCCCATTGTTATTACTTGTTTCGATATATTTTAGTAAAATAACTCACTAACATTGTCATTCAATTAATTATTGGTGTAGGTTTATCATGCTTGGAGGTGGTTTGAGAAGCAAGATGGAATCATGTCTTTTAAGGAGAATAGTAAAGATCCTCATCTCAAATTCTTTATATTTTTGGAGAGAGTAAGAGACCAAAGGAAAGTATTTGAATCTCTCATGTTTTCATAGTGCAGTCTAGATGTGCAAAGGGTTTTCAAAATTGAATGTGCATGATTTCAGTTGCTCTTACATTAAATTATTGTGTTATAGTGTTTATTTGTAGGGGTGTGGTGTAGGATATGATTTCGTTGTAGCTCATTCCATGCACACCGATAATTATACTAGTTGTATTTGGTATTCTTGTTGAAGTAATTATGAAGCCACGTGAGATTTATGCTCCTTGTATTATGAACATGTTACAATTATGTGGGTACATATATATGCCATTGAACATTTGGGATGGTTGCTAACAACATAATAACATTTGAGCTTCCCGAATAGTTTATCTTATGCCTTTAATTGATTGCACAAATGTTTTCTTGCAAAACAATTTTAAGAGTGAACCATGAAATGTATCTTTGTTTTCAACTTTCAAATAACTTTATAGGAAATGTTTAAGCATAACATATCCATTTTTATCAGAGGCTCTTGCAGAGTATACTAACTTTTCGTAGAAAAGATGATATTGAAAATTTACAAAGACATAGATCACTTATCACTAATAAGATAAATTAAGGTGGAAATTGCTTCCTATAGACTTTGCATAACCACTGCTTAGTGGTTCTTTCACTTGTGTTAATAATGATCACATGATAGGAAAAGATGATCTTGAAAATTTACAAATCCATAGAGTTAGTCACTAATAGGATAAATTACAGGGGACCATTTTTTAAAGGTGGTTTGACTTTGTTGAATTAATAATAATCACATCCTAGGAATTACAAAGAAATTGTTTGTATGCAGTCATGCAATAGTGGATGTTATTTTTATGCAGCATTCATTTTCTATTTAGTAATTTTCATTTTATTTTATCTAGGTTTTATAGTACTAAATATCACCTCAAAGTTCTATATTTTCTAGTACTTTTGTGCAATTCTAAAAAGAATATGCAATTAAGTGAGTGTTTTGTTATATTTCAGGCTGAATGGGTTTTAAACATTTATTGTTATTTATGAACTCAAAAACAATTAGAAATTCCCAAAACTGTATGTATAAGGATGGTTTCTTCTAATTCATGACCCAAAATTGAAGTACTAAGGTTACTCCTACCCAAAACTGGGCCTAATTTTTTTTTAATGCCAGTTAGACATGTTCCTTTGATGTTGACTAATGCGAACTTGCAAATTTAACCTCATAATTGATTTTGTCATTTTTTCATGCCTAGGTTTGATTATATATACTTAGCTTAATAAGATTGAGCTCACAACATTAAGATAGTGTTTGATTCTTAATGAACATATATATATGTCGAAGAGTGTAGAATGAATTAGTCTTCTTTTAAAACATAAATAATATATCATATACAAATTACAATTAGTGAATGATTACTCATAGAGTAATCGTTCTTCCTTCTATCAATCACTAATGATTTTCAAACAATGTTTTATATAGAGTCGATCCTCTATGTTAGAGGCCACTCCTCTACATAGTTCCCTCTATCGAATACAATAAAGCGTGAGAAGACCCCATACACTTTTCCAAAACAAATATATGTGTGTGTGTGTGTGTGTGTGTGTGTGTGTGTGTGTGTGTGTGTGTGTGTGTGTGTGTGTGTGTGTGTGTGCGTGCAGGGGGGGAGACGGGGAAGATACCCCTCTCTCTTCCATTAATCAAAATGGAGAAGTAGCACCACATTGTGTAAATGTCAAAGCAATAATATTGAGTTCATCCTCATAAGAGGCTCCTCCTCTCTTTACACTCAAGCAACAACAATAGATAATAATAAGCGGAGTGGGGATCGTGTACTCATACAACACTTTCAAACAACAATAATATTTGCATATCAAAACCAATAGTGTGGCTTCTTCTCCACAATTAATAAAAAATAAAAATAAAAAACCACATACATATATATAAATATAAAAGAACCAAGAACGTAGAACGTATATTCTCTCTTCAAAGAAATGCCACAGTTTTCAAATAATAAGGGTTTATTTTTAACATACTAACTTATTTTTGTTTTTCTAGAAACAAAATGTATTCAGTAAGAAAAGGAATGCAAGGGTTGACTGAAAACTATACTAGTTCGGTTCTCTTGATCATGTGGAGACTGTCCCCATTTTGCTTAGCACATAGTTATTACTCGAATGAAATATATATGAATTGGGGTCTCTAAGAGGGAGACCATTCCTAATTTTTCTTAGTGAATGGATAACATTTAAATAAAATACATGTTGGCTCGACTTTTCAAGAGAGACAGACCATCCCTAATATCGCTTAACATGGAAATGACATTCAAATGAAGGATTGACAGACTTCTCTTTGAAAAAGAGACCAGTCCGTATATATGACATGGAGCATTGACCAATGGACTCAGTTTAAGTTCCTATCAATCAGATCATGATCATAGCTCCCATGCTTTGATAAAAATGGGTTGTTAGTAGTTACTGTTGGAGATCTTTTGCCAAGGATTGGAGAAAATACACTAGTGCTAGCAAAATGTTGTATCAGAGTTTGCAAGAAAATTCATAATGCAAAACAGGCTATCTAGCAAAAATATGACTGTTAAATATTTGTTACTGACACATCATGCAATATGCAGGGTTTGACTTTATGACAGGGAAACATCACTCATCATGAATACATTCAGGCAGTTGTTTATCTATAATATTTTATTGTTTTCCTTTCCATTTATGCACATTTTCCTTTGTTAAGAATTAACCTGTAAATTTGACATTGGAATAGGCTGGAAAGGGATGAGATGTCAGACTAAACCAGATTGATTTTTTTGAGGGTAAAGTAACCCAGTGGAAATGGAGAATGGGTTCTTAGCAGAGATATGTATAGACTTTGAAAGCTCCTTGACTTTTGTAGAATGTTGTCCTTCTACTTCACTACTATTGGCTTTTATGTTTGTACCATGGTTAGTAATGAGTTATTTTCTATCACACATTACTGTTGCAAGTGTTTATGGTTTCATTGGGGAGGTCTAGGAAGAAGGACTTGTAATTAGTAAACCAATTGGTATTGGAACATATTAAGTGTTGGTTGTACCACTTTGAAAATTTGATTTGATTTGTACAAAAGAATATGATAATTATTGTTGCATTACTTTGGAAAATTATTTCATAACAAGTTTTGGGTTCATATTAGGCCAGGAATGTGCCATGTTCATGGCTTTTCTTGCTCAAAGAAATTAATTCATAAGTTTTCTTCTTGGGAATTAATGACCATGTGTTTTCTTGTACGAGAAAGATATTTTCATGGGCTTAAATCATTGCCATAATTTCTACAAGTAAACCATTGAGAAATTGATTTAATGGGGAGAAATTGTAGTGCATAATGCCTACAATACAACCCAGCAAGCAAGTGATCTCACGGAGGAAGAAATGTTTCATGTATTGATTAAGAATGTAGCCTCCCATGCAACCATTCAATTTGTTTGAAGAAATGATTCAACCAACCAACACATTATTGCAAAATCTTTTAGGCATAAAATACAATCCTATGTTTTCCTTGTGAATGGTGCATTTCCTTTGCCAACATAACTTTGGCTGGGAAATGGTTGTGGGGTGAATTCAAGAAATTTTAGGGCATGGAATCTCTTGACATTAGATGTACTTACTTTTTTTCCTATATATAATTGTGACAGCAATCCCTTTATATGGGAAAAGCACTCCCCACAAAAGCTTCATAACATTGATGGTTATGATCTTACGGAAACGTTTTTGGTTGTGAGATGAAATCAATATTATTCTCATCCTTTCTTTACAAGAAATCTTGCTTATAGTGGCACTGAAATAGTACAAGCATTCAAATATCTTCCCCTTGTATTCTTTGAATTATTTCTTCTACATTTTTTTGTTATATATGTTGGATTTGAAAATATGTATGTTAGTATCATTTGATTTTAAGAAATCTTACTTATAGTGGCACTCAAATAAAAAAATCATGCCAATATTTTCTGTGAGTATTATTAAATAATTTTTGTATATGTTAGATTTTGGTTGAACTACATTGTTGGGGAAAACTTGGAAGTTTAAAAACTCATCATTGCATGGAGAGTAGCTATAACATTGCAATTAAATTGTATACTCAAGGGGGAGATTGGATTGTCGAACACACTAATGCTTGTATTGGTTATCATTGAAAATATTTGTTTGTGCAGAATGCGATGAACTAACATACAAAATAATGATTTTAAAGTTACTATAGATACATAATGGCAATAGTCCTTCAAGTATTTCAAATGCATTTATTAAGTGCACAAATGACTTGAACGACTAGTACATGTAGGTAAGCTATTATGGATCTATAGTGGCTTGATAATCATTACTTTGTATGCTTGAATGATACAAAATTTGTTTGAATATCATCATTATCAAGCAATAACAACTTCTTAAAGGGTGCTAGCTCAATCGTAGAGCACCTGCCTAATTATAGGCAGGAGGTTGGTGGTTTGATTCCTCCGTACCCTATCATAAATTTGTGACTATGAAAACAAGTAAATTCGCATATATATGACTATTAGTAGCTAATTTCCCTTATCTTATAGTGTGACTTACAGTTAGTCATATTTATCTTATTCATTAATATGTTATCGTCTAGTAGTTTATTTAGTCGTATATTTGGTCATTAATTGCTACAATTAGCTACTAAATCAGTGAATAAATTCATGACTAAATCAATGAATAATAAGTCAAGCTATTAATGACTAAGTGAAATATGAATAGCTATAAGATAGTGGAAATTAGCTACTATTAGTCACCGACTAAAAAATAGTCGTTTATAGCCTGATTTTAGTCATTAATTTCTCATTTTGTATTAGTGAAAGATAGAAGGTGTTTGCGCATGTGTCGTTTGAAATTTGTGTTCATGAAGTTGAGGGAATAGGTATGCTATCTAGTTCTTTATTCTCTGTTCTATATTTCTGCCACATTTTCGTTATGGAATTAATTTGGATGCAACACTTTCCTTCACATGGAACATGACAGTTCTAGCTGATAGAGTTGGGCCTTCATTAGCCATGTATATAAAATATGGTGTGCATAGTATGCTGTCTGATTTGTTTTCAGCTGTCCTTCTTTTAGTGTTTCAAGTCATGCCTGGTTTTCCAAAGAAAAAGATAAAAAGGCAGCCTCATCCTATTCTCTATGGCCCCATGAATATGCTTATAGCCAATGGTGTTGGGGATCATGTAGATGTCCCAGTGCAAGCATTGCAACATCACCCTGGGAAGCGAATAAACATTAGGAATTGGAATCACAATATATCCTAACAATTTGTCCTTGTGGATACTTATAAACTTGATGGAAGAAGGAACTTTGCGCATTCCATGGTGGATAGGATCCATGTGAAGCACCAACTATTGGGTTGGTCATCCTCATTTGATTCTCCTTATTGCTCCACTTATACATGGCTCTAGGATAATCATGCTTATCTAATATATCCTTGGCATCCACACTAAGATAATTGTTGTATATAGGTCTCATATAGTGGTACACTTATAGGTCTTGGGAAGAGACGGGGTCTTTAATAACCCTATTGGACTCAATAATTCCAAGACTATAGATAGATCTATATTAAGTTTATTTGGGCTTGAAGTGTGCCTATTAGTGCAATAACGAGTTAAAGCTTACAACTTAAAACTTCATGGATAGGGTTCGCAATGTGCCTCTAGATGCAGTAACCAATATTGTTACTAATTTTATTTGGGCTTTCAATTTTATTTGGGATTGAGTTCGGGTTCACTTTCAGAAATAATGCCTAGTGGATTTGAAGCTTAGATCCCAGGAAGAAGATGATGCTTTTTTTAATTGATTAGGTTCCTGATCAATAGGATGACCATCCTAGAAGAGATGGTCTTGCACAGTAATAGTTACAACATTTTTTTTGACAAGCGTAGTCCCTCGGCTTGATCTCCATGGATCATGTCTGCTAAAGGTTCTGAATCAGATAGCCTAATTTGAGGGCATTATGGGTCATTTATTCATGTTATCCTTGGCCTTCCTAAAATATTTGTTGATGTTCTCCCACTTCTCTTTGCATCTCTTAGTAATTCTGTGGAACTCAATATGAGCCATTCCAGAAGAAATATCTTCCCAATGAAGTCCTTTTAATCCTCTCTCTTGAACTTTGACATCCATGTTACTACGTAGCCTTATCAATGCTTGTACTTTAGGCATAGGCCACCTTTTGTTGTTAAGTTCGGGAATATCTGCATCAGCTACTAATTTCTCCTGGTCTTGTTGTGTTTCAGTTAATGTATATCTACCTAATACAATGGCTCCTCTTTTGGATCAAATTAATTCAGAAGAAATCAATAACATGGTAGTGAAGCATGAAATAAGTAAATACATTGAGAAGAACGCATTTTCTTGCTTTCTTTACCAATTATTGCTGTAGGTTAAGATGCAGTAGGATATGACCAGGTCAATTGATGATGCTTCTTGGCTTCAAAATCTAAGCAACATTTTCATTTTAACGTGAAAGGTTAATTCATATGCCCTCGCAGGTTTTGATGTGGTTATTGCAGCTAATGTAGTTAATGCTGGTTTAGAGTAAAATCAACCATTGATAAAGATTTCCTAGAAAAACAAAATATTGCGAAGGAAGAAGCACACAAGAGTAATAATAGCACCATTCTACAAAATTTTTTACCACTATATAGATAAGGAAGAAAACTAGATGCAAATTCATCATCCTTGCATGGTCGAGGTCGAAGATCCTCAAATGGAAATTATGAATCTCTATTTAATATAGGAGATAATCCTCTAAATCCTGGAGCATACAACCTTAAAAAATAGGGAAGAAGTTCGTCAAATGAAGGTTTTATGTCTTCCTTTGTGAATGGAAGAAATCATTATATATATATATATATATATATTCTTCTCTATAAACAAAATTTGACCAGTAACCCACGACCAAAAGAAAACGGTTACCAACCCTTCAATCTTGATAACCAACCCACAACTGCGTAGTTAAAATCAAGAGGATGTGGACTATGAAATGTAAACTCCCATAGTTTCAGCGACAACAAAATGTCTTGTGTTTTTGCTTTTGTTGGGAATAAGGGTTTCTTTTGGATATTTCTAGTTGGGAGAGAGGTCTGGCAATACTTTTTTTTTAAAGTGAACTGGCAACTTTCCATTTACAACTTCTCATCTCAATTACAATTACGATATATTGCCTTAATTAATAGGGAAGAAGTTAGTCAAATGAAGGTTTTTTGTATTCATTTGTGAATGGAAGAAATCTTTGTGTGTATGTGTGTGTGTGTGTGTGTGTGTATATACATATTAGGTATTCATGAAGTTCTGTCACTACTTGAACAATATTGGTAAGCTTCATGATCTGATAAGGATGAATGTGCAAACTTCTTTTTTATATATGATCTTATCTTTAGACAATGTTTAAGGAAAAAGTTGTTATATGTAATAATTCTTGTAGGACATAAAAAATTTGATATCTATTCGTGAGATCCTTGATAACTTCATTGGGGTAGGATACGTAGTAGCTTCATAGAAAGTAGGGTTGTGCACATAATTCAAAGTTGAACAAAGGAGTTCCAGTTATTAGGGGAAATTTGGGGTCTAAAATGGGCCTTATAAGAAAATGTGCCAACAATAAGTTCTTGTGACTTGGAATTCAGGAACCAATAGAATTTCAATAAAATGAATCAAACATAATGGTTGAATTGACATATTTGTCATAAAGAAAACTACTTTTTTTGTTCGTATTTTCGACATATCTCCCTATGGTTTTACTCAAATTTCGATCAAGAGAGCTCATTGGATGCATAATTTGATTACGCATCAAAGGAGCACCCACACTGCATACTTTTGATGGACCCTGCTACCGCAAAAACAAGAAATACCTGCAAAAATGATGATGATGTTATCATCACATTTTTTCAAGTATTTCTTGTTTTTGGGGTAGCATGGTCCATCAAAAGTATGCAGTGTCAGTACTCGTTGAATGCATAATCAAATTCCGCATCCAATGATCTTTCCCGATCGAAATTTGAGTAAAAACACAGTGAGATATGTAAAAAATACAAACACAAAAAGTAGTTTTTTTTTCTTCCTCTAAAATTAATAAATATTATTTTATTATTTTAACAATTATTTTATTATTTTCCTTATGAGGCCCATTTTAGACCTCAAAATTCCTCTAATGCTCAATGTGATGGAATGGTTCTTATTATGTCATATATATTATATTATCATTAGCACGTGAAGCTATTTATTCTAAGTATTGGATTGTTTCCATTTTTATTACTCGTTTTGATATATTTTTGTAAAATAAATCACTAACATTGTCATTCAATTAATTATTGGTGTAGGTTTGTCATGCTTGGAGGTAGTTTGAGAAGCAAGATGGAATCATGTCTTTTTAGGAGAATAGTAAAGATCCAAATCTCGAATTCTTTAATATATTTTTGGAGAGAGTAAGATACCAAAGGAAAGGATTTGAATCTCTCATGTTTTCATAGTGCAGTCTAGATGTGCAAAGGGTTTTCAAAATTGAATGTGCATGATTTCAGTTGCTCTTACATTAAATTATTGTGTTATAGTGTTTATTTGTAGGGGAGTGGTGCAGGATATGATTTGGTTGTAGTTGATTCCATGCACATGGCTAATTATGCTAGTTGTATTTGACATTCTTGTTGAAGTAATTACGAAGCCACATAAGATTTATGCTCCTTGTATTCTGAACATGTTAGAATTATGTGGGTACATATATATGCCATTGAGTTTTTGGAATGGTTTCTAACAACATAATAAAATTTGAGCTTCCCGAATAGTTTATCTTATGCCTTTAATTGATTGCATAAATGTTTTCTTGGAAAACAATTTTAAGAGTGAACCATGAAATGCATCTCTGTTTTCAACTTTCAGATAACTTTATAGGAAATGTTTAAGCAGAACATATCCAGTTTTATCAGAGGCTCTCACAAGGTATACTAACTTTTCATAGAAAAGATGATATTGAAAATTTACAAAGGCATAGATCACTTATCACTAATAGGATAAATTAAGGTGGAAATTGCTTCCTATAGACATTGCATAACCATTGTTTAGTGGTGCTTTCACTTTCTTGTGTTAATAATGATCACATGATAGGAAAATATGATAATGAAAATTTACAAATCCATAGAGTTCGTCACTAATAGGATAAATTAGACGGGACATTTCTTCCTATAGACTTTCAGTAACCATTTTTTAAAGGTGGTTTGACTTTGTTGTATTAATAATAATCACATACTAGGAATTACAAAGAAATTGTTTGCAAGGAGTCATGCAATAGTGGATGTTATTTTTATGCAGCATTCATTTTCTATTTGGTAATTTTCATTTTATTTTATCTAGGTTTTATAGTACTAAATATCACCTCAAAGTTCAATATTTACTAGTACTTTTGTGCAATTCTGAAAAGAATATGCAATTAAGTCAGTTTTTCGTTATATTTTAGGCCAAAATCATAGAGGGAAAGAGAATCCCTTGTTTTTTTATGCTCATCAATTAAAGGAATGGGTTTTAAACTTTATTGTTATTTATGAACCCAAAAACAATTAGAAATGCCCAAAATGTGTACGTATAAGGATTGTTTCTTCTGATTCATGACCCAAAATTGAAGTAATGACGTTACTCCTACCCAAAACCTGGCCTAATTTTTTTTAATGCCAGTTAGACATGTTCCTTTGATGTTGAGTAATGCCGAACTTGCAAGTTTAACCTCATAATTGATTTTGTCATTTTTGCATGCCTAGGTTTGATTATATATACTTAGCTTAATAAGCTTGAGCTCACAACATTAAGATAGAGTTTGAT